>CAJGYO010000019.1:69821391-70221391 GCA_904845875.1 Miscanthus lutarioriparius | reverse complement strand
AAATTGCATGATAAAAACAAGTAAGAGGGGGGGATGATGTGTGTTCATGTCCACAACCAGATCTGGATATGTAAGAATGGTCCAGTCCAGCAGGCAGACAGATACTCTAGCTCCTTTGATGAACATACCCCCCCAAAAAAGGAGACGAGGAGGGCTGGTCATTCGTTCGCCTATTGTTCAGTTTCAGGTAACACCTCGCCGATCGCTTCCTGATAAGCGAACGCATCATGTAAGAGATCGAGATCATCTGTGTTGTCCTCTTCTGTTGACTGACCCCTTTATAGCAAACGTTATGTAACTGAAGTTACTGAACTCACGCGCAGAACACAAAAGAAGAAAGGTGAGCGCGCGCTGAGATGATACAACACATGACCAAACCGGTATTTCCCAAACAGCAAAAGAATATGCAGGAGCTATGTATGTATGAGGCTATGATCTATACATATGTGAGCCAGAGAGGCAGAGACAGATCAAAGAAAATGGCTAGCCTTCACATGAAAATCCCACAAAAAGCGCCAATCTCAAATCAAAAACCAATAAGTATATTATTTCTGGGAAATTTTAATCAGGACCCATCCACAAATAAAGGGGGAAAAAGGAAATGAATAGAACTGACACGGATGAACACTAACAAATTCCAAACAAGTATCATACAGTGTGCATGTATTGTTCTCTAGATTCAAGAAGAGCTTGAGATGTGACATGCATGAAGTTCTTGGCACAAAAATGTCATGCAAGCATGCAGGTACGTATGGTTCTCCAGATTCAAGAGCGAGGAGCTAGAGATCGATGATCCCAGGAGTGACGACCACCGTGTGCTTGAAGAAGGCAGGTGGGTTCTCGCCAAAAAAAAAGGCAGGTGGTCGGGGCAGGTGACGCGCACGTACCATGAGGAGGTGGAGAACTCGAAGAGGCGGCCGCGGCTGGAGAAGATGACGAGGGCGACCTCGGCGTCGCAGAGCACCGACAGCTCATTATATTCTTTGACAGCCTCCAGTTCCGGCGCTTTCGCGAACGTCACCTGCTTTGGCTGATCACTTGTTCTCGATCCGCTTCAGCTCCACCTTGCCGCTTTACATCCTGCCTGCTTCTTGCTGCTGCTGCTGCTTCTTCGATTCCTTCCTTCCTTCTCCTCCTCCCTATCCCTAGCTAGCTCAGCTTCCCTTCACTGCTAGCTAGCACTCTACTAGAGAACTAGATCAAGATCTCCTCTCCTCCCTCTCTCTCTCTCTCCTCTCTCTCTCTCTCTCTCTCTCTCTCTCTCTCTCTCGTCACCTTTGTATCTAGCGGCCATGAGCACTAGTCGCAGCAGTAGTACTGCTTTCTCTCTGCTGGTCACTATTTGCCTATATGTACTCTTTAATTTGCTGCTCTCTCCTACTCCTAGTATATATGCGTACGGCCATGGCTCTTAGCTGCTATCTGCCTATGCCTTTTGCCCTTTAATCGACCCTCTCTCTCGAGATCGCGGCCCTGACTCTCTGTCTCTCTCCTCTCCCTCTCTCTCGCAAGTCCTGTTTACAGTAGAAAGTCTCTCTCTCTTCCTCTCGGCCGGTCTCGTCTACCTGTCCATCGATCGGCCTGTAGAGAGAGAGACACACAGCGACGATGGAGGATTGAGGTCTCTGTGCTTTTCTCTCTCCCTATCACTGTTGCTTTCTCACAGCCAGCCGTGGCGACGTGATTGGTCCCCTGGCCTACCTGTGCGTGCTCTTGATAAGCCCACATGGCAGCGGCGGTGTACCCCTGGCTGTCGTCCTCTCCGCGCACGCGCGTCACGCGTGCCGCTGCTGCGAGTCAAGCGTAGGGCAGGGAGAGAGCACACGCCGAGCAGCGTAGCATATATAGGCCGGGACGACGTAGGGGGTGTAGGGTTACGTGTCGATGGCTTATAGGGCTAAGTAAAGGTAACGGGTAACCTCAAGAGGAACCTCTTTGACTCGGTGCAGGACTAAAGTTTCCTTATAGCATGGGATGCTGATTAGTATGATTAAATAGGAGCCTAATTATAAAACTAATTACACGGATATGGATTAATTTATGAGATGAATTTATTAAGCTTCTAATTAGGCTCTGTTTGCTTGTCTTATAATCCGTATTTTTTCAAATTTGTTTTTTCAGCCGGAATCCGTGTTTTTCTCTCTAATAAATCAACCTGAACAGAGCTTCGCTTGTTTTTTATGAAGCTAACGGGCCTTAATCCATCATTAGCATATATATTATTGAAGCACCACGTTGTCGCATCATGGCTTAATTAGGTTTAATAGATTCGCTTCTCACAAATTAGTCTCCATCTCTGTGCACTTAGTTTTATAATTAGTCTATGTTTAATACTCAAAATTAGTGTCAAACATCCGATGCGATAGGGACTAAAAATTAGTCTTCATCAACTTTAATTTGGTTTTTGGCTAGTGAGTTAGGCCAAGTACGTACATAGCTTGATGAAGAACACGGAGATTTTTCACATGATGAAATTACATCCGGTCTGCTTATCATGTAATAATAACGGTATGTGTTAATACACCTCCTAAATTTATCACCCACAAACACGTCCAGTGCCTTCAGGCAGCGTACTGTAAGTCGTTACACCGTACTCAAACGGCGGCCCCTAA
This sequence comes from Miscanthus lutarioriparius, assembly GCA_904845875.1. Taxonomy (NCBI): domain Eukaryota; kingdom Viridiplantae; phylum Streptophyta; class Magnoliopsida; order Poales; family Poaceae; genus Miscanthus; species Miscanthus lutarioriparius. Next base: position 70,218,779 of record CAJGYO010000019.1, on the reverse strand, counting down.
AAAAAGATTGTGTTTTATTTTGAGCTTCATTGCTAAGTCAATATTTCTTGATAAACTTATTAGTCAAAATCCACTGACCTAATAAGTCATATAAACTTAGAAAGTTTGACTTAATTCAATATTAGAGTTGCCTCCATTTTGGGATGAAGGTAGTACTTTTTCCTATAAATCTAGTCAAATATATTTACTTTTTATTTTTTCAATTACTATATCTAAATGTACACTCTTTTTGGATGAAGTAGTGATCAATGCAAGAATCACTGTACTTCTAGTGTGCCAAAACATAGACTAGCAAGGGTCACTTGTACTTTCCACATCCTGAATAAATATATTCTAGAGTTGTCTTAAGTCAAACTTTTTAAACTTTGACCCGAATCAGAAAACCCGTTAAGATTTATGACATCAAGTTAGTATTATTAGATATATACCATATAATATATTTTCATAATATGCTCATTTTATGTCATAGATGTTTCTCTTTCCTATAAAGCTAGTCAAATTTAATATAGTTTAACTTACACAAATTCGAGGAATTGATTTATTTGGGGAAGAGAGGGAGTACGCTTAATTGGTTTAGGAGCAAGGTGTGTGCACAGGGAATTAATAAAGAAACGCCCGAATCTTAAAAAAAAAGCAACCCTCAGGTGCTCATAGCAGAGTCATAGGCAAGATTAAGAAGGACGCCTGAGCTTAGATCCAAGATGAAGTGAGACACCTAACGTACGTGCTTTATTCAGGGCGAGGGCAGGCCGGCTTTTTGTGGCATCATTTTTGTTTGTGACTACTGTTTCCTTTTGCTTTTATTCCTACCTGGTTACGATCGACTTTACACTCTCATCTGTACTTTGGTTTGTTGCATTGTCCTCTTTTCATATATATATCATCCTTGGGCTGGTTTCATTTTTAAAACACACATGGAGTTTCTGCTTTGCCTTCTATTACAGGCATGCTCTACAACTAAATATTACCACCAGGAAGCATGTGTTATGTGTACATGCATGCACATGTGTCCAGCACCCTACTAAAGATGGTCAGCCTGTTCGGCTGAAGGAAAACAATCATAAATTTTCAGACAGAACAATATTTTTCTCTCACACAAAACCAGCCAACCAGTGATTTTTCTTCACGAACCGACAGCGATCTGAACCAAAGCCAACCGAACAGGCTGGGTTTTGATAGTCAGACATCAGGTTTTTAAATTAGGTTTTACTAGCAGAGAACATGATTATGTATCACATAAAATATACTCATAATCTTAGTAGTACTAGTGACGTCGAACTTATCCCATTTCCCATATTTGAAATAGCGATGGCAATGCAAGGACAAGGATGATATCTGACCTATTACAAACTGTAGCTAGATTCTAGTGTCTAGCAAGGCACGTGACTTGGGAATTCAGTTACGTGTGGATGTTGTCGTACATGCAACGCGTGTCAAGGTGGATCTGCGCCGGTGTTATAGTCCCTAAACAAGTGTCGTGGTTGACGTAACGTGAGTTTGGCTTAATTTATAGAAAATATGTAATATTTATATCTCTAAATAGATTTATTAAAAACTAGATTTAAAATTCTTTCTAATTATACTAATTATATATCATAAATATTAATATTTTAATATATATTTAGTCAAAGTTATTTTAGAAACGATATATGAGGCTAGAAAAGTGGCATCACGCCATCACACACACACTACACGTACGGTAATTTATATGTTTATGGCCACACTATTCTTTCTTCATGCATGCACGGCAAATTCGACGACTGATCAGTGAAGATGTTCGGCAAACCTCTAGCCAGGTGTATGCAATGCGTGTCAAACAAATGCTCGGATCAGTTTTACTACTCCGGGCTATGCTTCAAATGTAAGGTGTTTTATTAGTTAGTGAGAAATTACTTCTTTAAATTTGTCTAAATTTAGAGAGAAAAACTGTATCACTTTTTCTAAAAAGAGATAAAATTATATATAGCAACATTTCCCACATAAGACAAATATATTATTAAAATACATTCAAGGTGGATTTAATAAAGCTAATTAGTCTAAGTTATTGGTTTTGTTCATTACCGTATTTTTCTATAAACTTAGTTAACTTAATTGTCGCACGAATATAAATCGGCAGATCCTCCGAGGGGTATCCCACGAAGGTAGATTGATCAGCGAGAGAGCGTGTAATCAAGAACAAGAAGGTATGAGACATACTGAGTTAGACATGTTCGTAACGTCGATGACGTAATACCCTACTCCTGTGTTCTGTTGGATTGTATTGGCTATCGTATGATATTGCGTGAGTTTGGAGGGGTCCGTGTCCGCCTTATATAGTCCGGGGGCAGGGTTACAAGTCCGTTAGATCTGAGAGATAACCAAAAAGTAATAACAGATTCATGAAATCATGGGATCATCGTATCCTAATAGATCTCGTAGTATCTTGAGGATATCTTCTCGGTATCTTCTTGAAGCGCCAGCGAAATCGTGCCCGCATAAGTTTAAGTCTTGTAATTTGAGCAGCCTACTGCGGCGCAGCCTCATGTGGTCTAGTGTGGGTATCCGGTCCACTTACTTACAAATGACTAGTCCCCGAGCGCCTTTTGTATCCGATTAGTAACGCCATCTTAAGCTTGCCGGAGTAGGTGCGAACAAAGTCTGAGGCGAGACAAACTGGTGGTCCGCCACCATGTTGAGTTGCCGAGGCAGTTGTGAACCATCGCCGAGCAGCGTGAACCATCGCCGAGCAGCCATAAGGGTGTAAGGAGCTCAAGTTCAGAATCAAAAATTTCTTCGCAGTGGACCAAGTGTGCCCACTTAGAGTCCGACCACGAGAAAAGAAGTAAGTCTTCTTCAGCTTTAAGAGGCACGGAGTCTTCTAGAATAAAGCAAACACATTCACCGCGAGGTGAATTATACCCACTTAGTCCCCCGGGCTGACAAGTAGATGACATATAGTCATGTGGTGCAAGGGTCCAAGTAAAAGAAAATAAAAGACCAAATTGAGCAGTACCGGTCCAAAGGTAGCCCCAAAAAGCACATTCACCGCAAGGTGAAGTGTGCCCACTTAGTCCCCGAGCCTGACAGTAGGTGACGTGGTCACGTGGTGCCAGGGTCAGAAACAGCAGTCAACTAAAGAAAAATCCCTAATGCGGTGAGGAACCGAGACGTAATGCTGACGCAGTCCCCGAGACACAAGAGGAAATCCTGGAGATGACGGAATCGCGGAGAGAATATGGAGTAATGGAACTGTCAGATAGTAATGATCGAGCCATAACGGTTGGCGGAGATGTCAATATCTGGGCCGAGGTCGCCGCCACCGCGCTCCCACCTTTTGCCACTTTGCCATTTCGTCTTCCTCTCCTCGGCCTTCTTCCAGATTCACATCCATACTTGCTTCTACCGCCAAACCCTAACCCGGATCCGGATCGATGGCGCCCGAAGAAGGGGCTCATCAAGCCAAAGAAGATGAGCCCCAAGAAGGCAGTGAAAAGTCGAGGCGTGATGAAGAGTGGGTGCCATCATGACTGAGAGGCGGAGCTCAACAGATTAGTGGAGGCGGAGTCCTTCCTCACCGTGCTACCGGCCGGATAATGGCCGACCCTCGGTGAGCCCTTCCCAATGCCCCACACCGATGAAGCGGTGTTGTTTGAGGATTATTTTTTGGCGCAGGATTCGATTCTGTTCATCCTTTTCCGAGGATTTGTTGGAGTTACGGGTGGTTAGTTTGTGCAATCTCCACCCAAATACCATTTTGCATATCTCGATCTTCATCCATTTCGTGAGGTGTTTCTCGAAATCCTTCCCCACTTCAACCTCTTCCACCACCTATTCCGGTGAAGAAGAGCGGCGGTGGTTCCAAGGTGGTTAAGTGAGTGTACCTTCAACTGTATGATGGAATGGGTGGTAGTACCTAAGCTGCACCGCTAAACACGCCGCTAAAGGGGTGGAACGCGGTGGTTTTATATGAAACAGATCCACTCTACCGTCCATTGCGATGCCGACCACATCCTAGAGAGCCGAAAAAGCTGGTTGGAGATGCCAAGCAAAGACGGATATGGAGCAAGTGAGGAGCTCCTTGGCTTGATTAAGGGCGTGAAGACCAACGGTGGATTGGTGGCGGCGAGCTTCATAGTGCGCCGCATCCAACCTCGTAATGAGAGGCCCACCCGTCTTTGAGTTCAAGGGGGAGACCGGCGGTACCCGGAAAGGCCGAGATACCGCCGAGGGGCGTAGTGCAAGAGCGAGCCGTAGAGAGCTATTCGCTCTGTTTGCCTCGTTCAACATGTCCGGGTATCTGAAGCACTTTAAGCGCAAGAATCTGTCTCCTCGTAAATATCTCTGGTTGTATGTTCATGATGCTTTGTATCTTACTGTAATTGCCGAAAGCGATGGATGATTCACTTATGCGAAGATCCACTCGTAGGAAAGATCGGTGTACTTCTCGGGCGCACGAGAGGTGATTGGCGAGGGAGTAGGCGCTCGGCCACCGGCATTTAACATGAGGAGGAGCCATCGGCATCTCTTGGAAAGTCCATCCCGATGTCGGAGAAAGTCCGGGGAAGAGGGCATAACAGATGAACCGGCCCAAAAAAGAGAAAGACGACGGTGCCGCTCCCATCAAATCGGGTGGCATCTCGCTTGGCGAAACCGGCCTACTCGGACATGGAGTGCAGCCATGTCCGAGTGGTCGAGATCATGACGAGGCTCCGGTGGCTCCTCCACCGAAAGCATGAAAGCACCTCCGCATAACACGTGCGTGGAGGTGCGATCGAAGAGAGGTGAAGAAGTCCCCAAAGACAGGACGAGGGGAGTCACCAAAGCGAAAGCGACGGAGTCCCTAAGCAAAGAAAGGGAAGTCCCAGGCGACGGGAATAGGAGAGGGTGGCGAGACCACGGGACCTCCACCCCAAGACATGGGCGTCGACCCTAAACCCCAGTGGGCCGGAGGTAAGCGGCGGCCTTGTTCAAGAAATTGTACCGTGAGACCAAACCATAAAGTATCCTTGCCTTGGAGTTACTTTGGTTGTCGCTTCCTTATCCTTTTGGCAATTGATGAACTGATCGATGTAGAGTGAGGCATACGGAGGATCCAGTCCTCGCCCGTCTAGGCTCGCCGAAAGTAGCGAAGAAGGCTGGTCCTGGGCGGATGAAATGCGGTGGACCCCATCCCGGAGTCCTCGGGTGCTCAACAGCTGCGGAGAGTCAACCGCCCCTCTCTTGGACTTAGCGGTGACGAACGATTAGCTTCAACGCCAGACGGGTCGGTGGCGGTGCAAAACCTTGGCGAGAACTGCCAGTCCTCGGGAGAAAAGCCGGAGTTACCGGCGTCATGCGAAATCTGGAGCGGAGAAGCCTGTGGTATCGGAGGGAGCGATTCGGCGTTCCTCGAGGCATCGGAGGCGTGGTGGGACGCTATCTAGCCACCGAGCCCCCTGTGGTGCCTCCATCTCGTGGCGGAAGAGGACGAGGTGGAGGAGATCGGAAGTGAAGAACCTCGACCCCAATCTGTCTCTGAATCCTCCATAAGCAAAGCGGTGATGAGGTGGTAGTTGTCGAGGAGGAGGACACCACCGAGGGGAGATGAGGAGGCTGAAATCCGCCCTTGCCGAGTGGTGAAACAAATCGAGGTCGATGCTGCACATGGAGTGCTCACCTTTGACGTTGGAGATCGGAGTTCATCATTGTCATTGTGCGATTCTTTGGGGATAACTCGGATGCCGAAAGCAAAGCGGCACCATCTAATCAAGAGGATGGAGCCCCTCACTAAGGAGAATGATAAACTCAAGGAGGTGATGACCCTTATGGAGAGAAACATCTAGAGGCCCGGTATGAGCAAGACCTTGCAGAGTCCAACGCAGCGTGACCTAGAATACCGGAAGAGGCGTCTGTCCAAGCAGTGTGGGGCAAGTCCTAGCAGTGGCAGTGCTTCCATGCAAGCTGGAGCAGAAATCCGTAGTAGCTCAGGAGCGTATCTGAGTAGAAAGCAGGTACGGTATATCGGTGAATGTGCTTTGTATTGCTGAATAGCTATATCTTTGGTGGTGACTGTAGTGCTTGTAGAGCAAGAGGTAGAGCTCGGCTAGCTGCGCCAAGCCGTCGAACAACTCCGAGAGGAGAAGACGAAAGTGACAGCGACATAAGCTGGTCGAGAGCTGAACGGTGAGTACTTCTGGTTGGAATTCTTTGCTTTGAAGTAGTTTCTTTGCTTGATGGAACCTTGTAATGCTTGCAGACTACCGTCGGAGGGTCAAGGCATAGTTTGCTGTGCTGGTGCAGGAGGCCAGGACCCAACGGGAGAAGTTCGACTTTTGTAGTCGTCGAGTTAACCGGTGCTGATTGCGTCGACTGGAGGCAGCTCCTCGGCTGACGACAGGCCGCCACGATCGAGACACTATCATCTAGAGATGTAGAGCGGCGTGGGAGAGCTTCAAGAGCTTCAACCACGATCTTTGTTATTCTGCCATTACCCATGCCCTTCACGGTGGTTCGGTCCACTATCAATCCATTGACCTTTAAGCAATAGGGGCTAGATTCGCCAAAGGCATGGGCGAGGTGGAGCACCAGGAGGTGGAGGATGAGGTGGAGGGACAGCGAAGAAGGCTGGCGGTGATATTGACCTGTTTGGTGAAAGCAGTGGCGATGGTGGAGCTTCGGTGATCTGCTTCGGAGGAAAATATTTGTAACATCGGAGAGGGTAGTTAGAGCGCGTGAAGTATGAAAACATTTATGTATTTGTATAAATGTTATAAAGTGCATGTTTATGCAGATTTGCTAGTATTTGTGTTGAAGAATCGTTGTATTAATAACCCTAACATAATTATATGTAGTATAAGTAACGTCCGAGAAGCAGTTAGTTCGTTACTAAACTCTTTGGCCTTAGCTAGCCCATAGTACATAACGTCGGCCGCGAACTGTGAATGTGTAGGAGGAGCAAGGCGTCACCAAGGAACCACAAATGACCACCCATAACGCAGAGCGTGGAGCCCGTAGCACATGTAGGGAGAGATCGGGAGGCTGGGTCTTCTCCATAGAGCGCAGAGAAGCGAGCGTGTCTTTGCTCGGCGGTTAGCGAAATAACTTGGAGATAAATGTAGTATAAGTGGAGTCCTAGCAGTTAGTTCTTTACTAAGCTCTCGGCCTTGGCTAGCCATAGTCCATAACATCGAGCGTGGAGCCCATAGCACGTGTAGGAAGATCGGAGGCTGGGTCTTCTCCATAGAGAAACGAAACGTAGCGTGGGCTGCTTGGTGTTCGGCGAAATGTTTTGGACATATGGAGAAAGCGTGGTGATGAGTTGAGAAAAGCTTATTTGAAATCGTTGGAGATTTGGAGAAATGTTTTTTGGCGATTTGGAGAAACTTGTTAAGTAAAGCGTTGGAGATTTGGTGAAATGTTTTAGGCGATTTGGAGAAACTTGTTCGGTGAAAGCGTTGGAGATTTGGAGAAAGCGTGTTTAAGCGGCAGTTATGGCGATTCCGTATTGGGGTTCATTATGGAGTAGCTCGAGCTCGGTGACCATAAGTGGAGATCAAACCATAATAGAGAAATAATGGAGAAAAATTATGGAGACCAAACTTTATTCATCATGAAGTGGAAGTACATATCTGGGCGTTTCAAGGATAGAAAGCATTATAAGGTGCTCGATGTGCCATGAATTGGGGACATTGATTCCGTCTAAGTCACATAGGCGATAAGACCCTAGTCAAGTAACCTCTTTGATGACGTAAGGCCCTTCCTAGGGGGAGGAGAGCTTGTGCATCCCTTCGGTTTTTTGTTTTCTACGGAGAAGCAGGTTCGCCCGGACGACAAATGAAACGACCTTTGATGTTGCGGTTGTAGTACCTCCATAAGCCTTGTAGATATTTGGTTGTGCGGACATAGGTGATTAGGCGTTCCTCCTCCCCATCGACATCCTCTGTCGAACAAATTGTGGCTTGATCTTCATCATAATTTTCCACCCTAGGTGTTTGGAAGGCAATATCCGTTGGTAGTATGGCTTCTGAACCGTGAGACCAAGAAATATGGAGACACACGGTGTTGTGACTAGCTTGAGTCTTAGATCCCTAGACCACATTGGTAGCTCTTTGAGCCATCCGCCGGGATGCTTTTCTTCTTTCCGATATTGCCTCTTTTTGAGGGCATCAAGGATCATGTCGTTAAGCCAGATTCGACTGGCCATTGGCTCTAGGATGGAGCAACAGAGACATATTTAACGAAGATGCATTGGTCTTCACTGAAGTCCCAAAAGTGATGACCCGATGGCAATAGTTCCATGGTCGATGATGATCTTTGTTAGGAGACCGAATCTATGGATGATATATTGAAGAGCTCAACTACTTTCTTTGCGATAGCAAAGACGAAGCGGTTTATACTCGATCCACTTGGAGAACTTATCGATGGCGACATATATATACGAAACCACAGCGGCGGCTGGCTTGAAAGGCCCAATCATATCGATCCCTAGCATGCGAAGGGCGAAACTAGGATGGTCTACAGCTCTTGTGCTTAGACGCGTGTATTTGCTTGGCGGCGGCATCCTTCACAGCGTCGAACAAGGTCTTTGCATCGAGATGGTCGAGGCCAATAAAAACCAGCTCGAAAAGCTTTGCCGACCCGGTGTTCTCAAGGCGGCGTGGTTGCCGTAGGAACCGTGAGGTGAATTTTAAAAAGTAGCTTCACTCCGTCTTCTTGGGTGATGTATTTTTGCAGTATCCCTTCCTTGGCACTTTTCCTCATCAGGTTGCCATCCACCAGCACGTAATGCTTGCTTTGATGGATTAGGCGTTCGGTTTCAGTCTTATCGGCAGGTACTTCGGGGCTGGAGAGGTACCATAAGCACCAGCTGCTCACACGGGGGGAACTTCTTGAACTTCCTTATCTTCCTTAATGGATGGCGCTAGAAGATCTTGAACGAAGACCCTCGGCAGAATCACGGCGCGAGAGGAACCTAACTTGGATAGGTGATCGGCGAGCTGATTTTGATCGAGTACCATGTGGTGGTACTCGATACCATAGAATTTTCCTTCAAGTTTCCTGATTTCGACGCAATATGCATCCATCTTCTCCTTTGGAGCGGAGACCGGTCTTTGTTGAGTTGGTTGATGACCGGTAGCGGAGTCCCCGTATACCATGAGGCGTTTGGCCGCCGAGCTCGACGACTATCTGGAGTTCGTGGAGACATGCTTCATATTCGGTGGCGTTGTTGGATCTTTGGAAAGTGTATCCAGAAGGCGTGTCGAGCTTATCCTTGGTCGTAATGAAGCAGAATGCCCGCTTTGACACCATTGATGTTGAGAGCACCGTCAAAGTACATCACCTAGTGCTCGAGGCAAGTAGCGGCGATGGGCTCTTGGATCTCGGTCTGATCAAGCGACGAAGTCGTGACGCTTGAGACTTGTTGGTAGGCACATACGAATTCAATGGAGTAAGTGCCGAGCTCAACCGCCCACTTGATGATGCGCCATTGGCCTCTTTGTTGCGAAAATGTCCCTAGAGGGAACTTGGTGACTATGATGATCTTGTAGTACTCAAGTAGTGGCGGAGCTTCTGGCGACTTAATGAGGATGGCGTATAGCGACTTCTAGACACGAGGATAACGAGTCTTGGGCTCGTTAAGGATCTCACCGATGAAGTAGACCGAGCGTTGCACCTTATAGGTGCCCGGCCTCCTCGTGTTCGACCACAATGGGCTGTCTTGATGGAGAGAGGTAGCGGCGATGTAGATCGGGAGAGTTTAAATCTGGGCGTGGTGCCGTCATGATCGGAGGCTTTGTTAGGAACAACTTGAGCTGCTCAAAAAGCGTGTCTGCCTCCTTCGACCAGGAAAAGCGCTCGGAGGCCTTGAGGAGTTTGAAGAATGGTAGACCTTTTTCGCGAGGCATGATATGAAGCGGCTTAAAGCAGCCATGCGACTGTAAGCTCGTATATCCTTGGCGCATGTTGGCCGTTTCATGTTAGTGATGGCGGAGACCTTGTTAGGGTTGGGCTCGATGCCACATGTCTTGACGATGTAGCCTAGTAGTATATCGAGATGGAACTCCAAAGATGCACTTTGAAAGGTTTAAACTTCCATTGGTACCTTTTAGATTGGCGAAGGTTTCTTCGAGGTCGGCGATAAGATCATCGGCGGTCTTGGACTTGACAACCACATCGTCGATGTAAGCTTGACGTTCTTGAGGCGATCATTGATTGAGGCACATCTGGATGGCCCTTTGGTAGATTGCCCGGCGTTCTTGAGTTCGAAGGACATGGTGGTGTATAGCGATGGCGTTGAAGGGCGTGATGAATGATGTCTTGATCTGGTCTTCTTCCTTGAGGGAGATCTGGTGATAGGCAATGCTTGATCGAGGAAGGAGAGCGATTCGCGATCAATGGTGGAGTCTACAACCTCATCTATCTGAAAGCGGACCGAAGGGTCTTTAGGGCGATGTTTGTTAAGATCGGTGTAATCAACACATTCTCCATTCTTTATTCTTTTTTTGAACGCGAAGCGGGGTTTGCTAACCACTCGAGAATGATACACTTCTTTTATGAGTCCGTGACTAGGAGCCATTTATTTCTACCCTTATAGCCTCCTTCTTGTCTAAGCGCAAATCGTTGGAGTTTACGCTTGATTGGTTTGGCGGTCGACAGAGACATTCAAGGAGTGCTCGATCTTCTCCCATGGTACTCCCATCATATCTGCAGGTTTCCAAGCAAACACGTCGGTGTTGGCACGTGGGAAGGAGGCAGGCGTGCTTTCCTATTTGGGGCCAAGGTGAGCCCCAATCTTCACCAAATCTTGGAGGGGTCGCCGAGGCCGAGGCCGACCTCCTTGGTTTCCTTGGACTTGGCGGAGGCGCGAGGAGGCTCTAGCGACGGGATCTCTAGGTCTTGATGGGTACCATCTTGGTGTAGGTGACCACGCTAGCCATCTAGATGGGAGGAGGGTGGCTTTAGCGAGGTGAGACTCTCTGTCTCGTGAGGCGTGGCGATGGAGAGGTTGGCCACAGGGCCGGGACTCCTATAGGCGAAGGCATCTTTAGCACTAGATAGGCGTGGTGTGAAGTGCGGCCATGAACTTGGCGAGGTGGCCGACCAAGTATAGCGTGGTAGGCGGTGTTGAAGTCGGTGGCGTAGAAGTTAATATGCTCAAGTGGTAGTTGCTTGCCGTCTTGAACCTGTCTTGGTAGGGTGATCTCTCCAAGTGGTTTGGATGCCCTACGGTACCACACCTAGAAGGAGTGCGAGGGTGTGAGATCACATTATCTCGAGGCCCAACTCCTTTAGGGCTTGGTGAAGAGGAGATTCAGAGTGCTCCCACCGTCGACGAGCACTTTTCTGAAAAAGCACCTTACGGGACGGTTGCCTCAAGGACGAGGGGAAGCGCCCTATGTGGGGATGTCCACCCATTGGTCGGCCCCCGCTAAAGGTGATGGGGACCTTGGACCATGGGCGATAGCTAGGGTTGCGGCGGCATCTTCCATAGTGACGGCGAGCACCAGCCGAGCGACGAGCTTCCTCTTCTCGCGCTCTCGATGGGGCGAGGCCCGAAGATGGTGGTGACCACCTTGTCGTGATCCTAGAAGGCATTGTTATTGCCCCAAGGTGGTGGTGGCCTTTGGCTCAAAATCATTGGTGTCGTCGTCCGACCTTTTGTCCTAGAACTCAAACCAAGCGAGCGATCCTTCATCTTGTGCTTGCCGTTCTTGTGGAGAGGGCACGGGCCATCAAGGATCTTCTTGTACTACTTATCATAGTTGCACTTGGCGCGAGGTTCATTGATGGCGGTGACGATGTGGGTCGGCCGCCGGCGGCGGCGATTTTGACGAGACTTGGGTCGCTTACGGCGATCACGATCGGCCATCCACGATGGTAACTACGGTCATCGTAGCGGTGGGTAAATCATAGCGGCGTGTTGGGTGATGAGTGCCCGCATCCTCATTGAGGCGCACCTCGGCTTCCTCGGTGTTGGCGTCTTGGTTGGCGGTCGTGATCACCTCGCCAATCCTCGTGGGTGGCTTGCGGTTGAACACGGAGCGAAGCTTCGCGGTGTTGGAGTCCTCGAGATGAAGGCGGTGATGACCTCGGCTTCCATGATGTTTGGAATAGAATTCCTCATCTTGGAAAAGCCTCGGATGTAGCTGCGGAGGAGCTCGGAATGACTTCTGGTTGATGCGGTTGAAATCATGCTTGGTTCGGCCGAAAGTACGTAGTATATATAATTGTCGGTGAAGACTTTTTTCAGCTCTTCCTAGGATCCGATGGAATCGAGGTAAGGCTTGTGAACTAGTTCATGATGGTTGGCGCGAGCATGATGGGAAGATAGTTTGCCATTACATTGGTGTCTCCTACGGTGGGGGCGAACGGCGATGGCGTAAGCCTCAGTAACCACTATGTTGGATTCATCCTCCCTCATAGGGTTTGATCCCGATGATCTTGAAACCACAGGGGCCACTAAAGTGTTCGGGCGCCTTATGAATCTTTGGGGCCCTTGAGGCTGTGATCGGCATCGGGATCTCTTTGTGTTGTCGACGTTGAGTGGCTCGATAGCTGAGTTTGGGTTTCCATACTCTTGCTCGTACTCTCGATGGCGGCGTCCTTCTTCTTCATGGCGACCGAAGCTGCGTTCGTTGATACGTCGTCGTGCATCTCGGAGATTGTTGAGGTGCACTCGGACGTCTTGGTCGACCTCCTGGTCGTGTTTGCGGTGATGTTCAGCGCGGTTGCCCCTAGCTCCACCCTGGAGGGGTTCCCTATCATCGCTGCGGTGCTGGTCGGTGAAACAACTTTGGCGGTGATCGGTTCTTGTTGCGGTGATCGACAAATCGAGGTTGCGGAGCATGAAGGTTTCTAATCCTAGCAGATCTCATTGACCTAACAATGCGCCGCTTTAAGCATGGCGGTGACCTTGGCGACCTCACGGTGTCCGTGGGAGCAGAGATGAGCTCATTGGCGGCCTTTGCCGGATTGGCGCTTGAGTCTTGTAGATGCCGTGGCCGTCAACACGGACAAACTTCGTAGTCGAGGTTGCGCTAGAGTGGCCTTCCTTGCGAGTCAAGCTGCTGCTTCGGCCCTCCCAAGGGCAATCTCGTTTGCTTTTGGCGCATGCATGATTGATGTTCATGTTCTCTCCGACGGCGCGCGTTCCTCATCGGTTTCGCCATTCGAGAGGGGGTTTGTCGGCGCTAACGTTGAAGATGGCGCCCGCCGCGAGACGGAGGAGGAAGAAGTAGTTCGGTGGTGGTTTTGACAGCGATCTCTCAGAGAGCCCTAGGACTCGGAGCACTGGATTCTCCTCCGGGATGGTTTGGAGGATGCTCGGGATGTCGGTACGCAAAAGACGTTGACGGCGGCGGGATGCGGTCGACGAAGTGGTCGGCGAGAGGATGGATATCCCCAACTGGTCGGCGAATTTGCCCTTAGGGAATCTTGGTAAGTGGCGCGATGTTGATGCACTCAAAAGGTAGGGCCATAACCCCGGAGTTTCGGGCGACCTCCGATAGGTCTAAATCGGAGGGTGGTCGGTGCTGAACGAGAGTGTCCAGAGCCAATTCGGTGATGAAGAGGCAATCGGCGAGCTTCAGACCAACCCGATCGATGGATGCGATCAGATCGTCGTTGTTGATCTGCCTCCTCTGGTAGCGCGGAAGCGGGCGGTGAGTTGTCAATGAAGGCAACCTCGGAAGTGGTTCTAAGATCGAATCTACTGGTCATAGGTGCGGGGTGATTGGTGTAGAATTGATGCACGCACGGCTCAAGGAGCTCTCCGACTACTGTCGGCGTTGATGATCCACGAGATCGATCCGACCGTGAAGATCGGCCAGCTCTGAGGAGGGACAAAGAGCACAGTAGAAAAAGCCATCTTGTTCGACAAGGAAACAGCACACACACCCCTACCTAGTGCGCCAACTGTCGACAGAATATCGTCAGTAGTCCTTGAGGGTATCCCATAAAGGTAGATTGATCGGCGGAGAGGCGTGTAATCAAGAACAAGAAGGCAGCAGAGACACACGAGTTAGACGAGTTCGGACCATCAAGTATGACATAATACCCTACTCCTGTGCTCTGTTGGATTGTATAAGCTATCGTATGATATTGCGTGAGTTTGGAGGGGGTCCCTGCCCGCCTTATATAGTCCGGGTGCAGGGTTACAAGTCCGTTAGATCTGAGAGATAACCAGAAAGTAATAATAGATTATAGAAACCATGGGATCACACGTATCCTAATAGATCTCGTAGTATCTTGAGGATATCTTCACGGTATCTTCTGGGAGGTGACGAGCGAGTCGTCTTGCGGCATAAGGCTTCATCTTGTGGGTTGAGCGCCCTGAGGCGTAGCCCATGTGGTCTGTTATGGGTATCCGGGGTTGTACCCCACATTATTTTTTAAAGTTAACTTGAAAATTTTACAAAAGGGCCTATGCCTAGTGGTTTCGAGATTTAATAGCGTTGTACTTTTTTTAGCGGTGGCGATGTTCCCATCATTTGAGGCGATGACTATGGTGACTTCATCAATCTTGAGTGTTAGGAAAATGGACCTAGGCCCATTTAGTTTGGATTTTGGTGTTTGATGATCAACATGACCAAATTGGACTAATGTGTTTGCTAGTGTTAATTTTATAGTTCAATAGGATGCAATGCAGACTTGGACCAAGTTTGGAACATGAAGAAAATCATCAACACTCAAAAGAAGACCATAGAGGAGGTGTTGACAACTTGGAAGTGAAGCAAGGAGTCCAAGACGCAAAGATGAAGAAGCCCTTGACGAAGAAACGCGAAGAAACAACAAGAGGGGCACCGCCCTAGGCATGGCGATACACCGCTGAGGGTGGTGGTACCACAAAGCAGAGGGCTGCTATAGCTAGAGGAAAGGCGAGCACCGGACAGCACCGTGTGCACCGCCATGGGGGTGATGGTGCACCTGACAGGGGGTGGTTGTGCCACCGCCCTATTTTTCTAAAGAGCAGCGAAGGGGGACTTGGGCACCGTCCTGGTCACCACCCTAAGGGTGGCAGTGCACCACCTATGAATAGTACCCCCAACGGTCGGGTGTCAGTGACCAATGGCTAGCTGATATGGTAGGGCACCGCCCCTATCCGGTGTCAGGCACCACCCTATCCAGTGACCTCATAGAGATGACCATCTCAGGCATAATGGCTAGTCCTTCACTTTGGGGCTATAAAAGGGACCCCAACCGGCCATTTGGTGTGAGAGGGAGCTGAGGGAAGATACGAGGGTGTTGCTACATCTTATTTGTGCTCTCCACATGCATAGAGCTTAAAGATCACTTGGTGATTAGCTTAGGTGCTTTGAGAAGTGCTTAGGTTAGTTAGACCACGCTCATATGTGCTTGCTCTAGGCTTAGGTCTAGTTGCTAGTGAGGCTTACATACCTCTAAACCCAAGGTGCTTGCGCGCACGGTGTTTGTACTCGGTGGGGCTTATAGTCTTGCGAGATCACACCAACCGCACTTATGGTGTGGCCGCCATCGTGTACCAAAGGGAACAAGACCCATGGCATTTCGACCAGAAGCTTGATAGTGAAGATAATGGGAAGCGATCCGGAGAGGCACACCGGAGACCCACTTGCGCGTGCGGAAGATTCGAGGCTATCCACGGAGTTATCCGATCGGGAGCTTGGCCCTTACGAGGGATTCTTTGCGAGGGCTCCAACGAGGACTAGGGAGAAGCTTGAGCGCTTCTCGATACCTCGGTAAAAATACCGAAGTCGTCGATGGGAGTTTACTTCTCTACCTCATCTTTACCTTCCGCATTTATATTATGTAGCTTGGTTGTGTGCTTACTTTTCTAGCTTAGATTGATAGGCTAGTTGATGGGATTGGAACCTAGGGTGCACAACTATTTTGCGGTAGAGATAGCAACACACCTAGCAAAACCTTAGATGCACATTTAAATAGATTACTTTCTTGCATAGGTTTTGACTAGGTGAAATTAGAGGCCATAGTTAGAAGTAGATTTTTAAGTTTCCTAATTCACCCCTCTCTTAGGCATCATGGTCCCTTACAATTGGTATTAGAGCCAGTTGGCTCAATTTGGACCTTTGGCTTCATCGCCGTTGAGCTGACGCTATTTAGAGTAGTTGGGATGGATACCTCTAGGCCTCCGCACTTTGACGGCACTAACTTTCCCTATTATAAAGCTAGAATGGCTTGTCATCTTGAGGTGGTTGATTTGGGTGTTTGGAGAGTCACTCGTGATGGGATGAAACTCATTAAAAATCCCAATAAACCCACTAAGAGTGAAGAAAAAGAGATGCATTTCAATGATAGAGCTAAAAATTGCTTGTTTGAATCTTTTAGCATGGATGTATTTAACCAAGTGTTCACCCTAAATACAGCACATGAAATTTGGTTAAAACTCGAAGAGCTCCATGATGGCACAAGTAATGTCCGTGAGCAAAAACATTGTCTAGCTAAACAAAATTATGACTCCTTTAAAATGAATGATGATAAGCTTGTTCGTGATATGTATTCTTGTTTAAATCTAACCATTAGTGAGCTCCATTCAATAGGATTAACAAAGTTAGATAATGCGGACATCATGAGGAAGATCATCTTTGTGCTACCACAAAAGAAGTATGAAAGCATTATCACCATCCTCCATAACATGGAGGACTTGAGCAACAAGACCTCGGCTATGGTGATTGGCAAGATAGTGGCATTTGAGATGTCATGCAAGATAGGTCAAGAAGAAGCCTCTTCATCAAGCAAAGGCAAAGCTCTCACATATGATGAGCACAAGAAGATGAAGGGCAAGCAAGTTGAGACAAGTTCAAGCTCAAGCTCCTCAAGTAAAGAAGAAGAAGATGACGAGGATGAGGATGATGAAGAATCAAGTGATGATGATCGATCTTCCTCTTCCATCTCCGACCTTGATAAAGAATCAATCAAACTTATCAACAAGATAGAGAAGATGATCCAAAGGCTCAATAACAAGGGTGTGCCCATCCAAATTCAAGATTTCATACTCACCAATCAAAGAAATGAACAAAGAAAGAAAGGATGTTATGGATGCGGTGAGAAATGACACTTTATTAAAGTTTGTCCAAACAAGCCCACACCTGAGACAAAGAAGAAGGTGTGCAAGGACAAAGCCCTCACATCAATAAGATCATGGGATGATTCTTCAAGTGAAGAAGAAGACCATCATAAGAGACGAGGGCACAAGCACTCATCATCAAGCACTTCACGAGTGTGCCTTATGGCACGAGCCATCGGTACAACCCCCACCGAGGCACCTAAAAAGAAAAGTTCAATCTTTGACATACTATAGAGTCGAGATGGCGGACTAGAGGAGGGTGAATAGTCCTTTCTAAAACTTAATCATGTCGGCTAACCGATACAAGTGCGGAATTAAAACTATCGGTCTAGCCAAGACTACACACCTCTATCTAAGTTATCAAGCACCTTGAAAAGATCCTAAACAAGCAACTAAGGTGCCGGGCTAGCTAGAGCTCACCTAACCAATCTAGCTTGCAAGGTCACACAAACCTATGCAACTAGTACTTCACACAACCGAGGGAGCTCCTACACAATCTAGTAAGCAAAAGCACAAAGACACCTAAGCTTACTAGCAATGCTCAATAACAAGGCTACACAAAACCAAATTAGAGAGCGCAAATTAGTTAGCTACACAAACTAAGCAATGTGACTAACAAGGTTACTAAAACCAAATTAGCCACTTAAGGGAGCTACTTCTTATGCTACACAAGCAAGAAGGCAACTAGCAAGCTACTAAAGTTAAACTAGTCACAAGAGCAACTACACAAGCACAATGTATATGAAAGTAATACAAGCTTGTGTTTCACTGAATGCAAACCACCGAGAAGATGATAAAGACAATGTTGACAAGGTGATTTTCTCCCAAGGTTCACTTGATTGCCACCAAGCTATGTCCACGTTGTGTCGACCGCTGACTTGGTGGTTCGGTGGCTAATTGGCATCACCCACCAAGCCATCATGTCGGGCACACCAGAAGAACCTACCCCGAAAGTGAGGGTAGCTCAATGACACGCTAAACTAGAGTTACTCTTGGCGATCCCCATGGGGTGAGCACAATCCCCTCACAAATCCTCCTGGAGCACCGCACAATCTTCTCGCGTGCTTCAGCAGAGTCACAAGCCACCAAGCCATCTAGGAGGCTGGCAACCTCCAAGAGTAACAAGCACCACCGGCTTGCAACTCAATCACCTAGTGCCACTTGATGCAACCTCACGATGCAATCGCACTAGAATCACACTCACTCGCAATCGGATGCAACCATTATGTGCACAAGTGAGTTAGAGGCTCTCCTAGCACTCCCCAAGCATGGACACTAAGTCCCAAGGGTGCTGAGCTACCAGCCCAAGGCTGACCAATGCTTGGTTTTATAGCCTCTAAGAAAATAGAGCCGTTATACCCCTTCACTTTGGGCACTTTTTCGAATGTTGGACTCGCTTTGTTGAACGGACCAGGACACGCAGGTCGGATGTTGTAGTAGCATCCAGTCAATGTTTCAATAGCATTCGAGGAAAGTTGCAATAGCGTCCGGTCGCTGTTGCAGCGTCCGGTCCTCAGATCGACACCACATGTCCCTAGCGTTTGAAGACGACCGTTGGACTCCAATGGCTACTTCACTCGCACTTCATCTCCTAATGACCGAGTCCCCTTTCACCCATGACCGGACTTGACTTTCCCGAGTTCGGTCACTTCAGAGAGGTTCTAGACAGCTCTTTTGATGACCGGACGCGTTAGGTCATCACTGACCGGACTCACCCAGCGTTAGGTCACCCAACCACGTGTGTTGCCTGTTTGTGAATAGTTGCCCAGGCGCATCTGATCACATGTTTCAGTAGTGTCCGGTCGTTGTTTCAGTAGCGTCTAGTCACTGTTGTGTTAGCGTCGACGACACACATTGCGTGGCGTCCGGTTACACCTGAAATCCTCCTTTTCAACTCAAACTTCTTCTCCTTTGCAAATGTGCCAACACCATAAAGTGTACACCACCATGTGCATGTGTGTTAGCATTTCCCAAATATTTTCCAAAGGATTAGTCACTCAATTCACCATGCCACTCGATCCTAGCAACGATGCAAAGTTAGATCACTCGAGTGGCACTAGATGACCGATATGCAAGCAAGTTTGCCCCTTTTGATAGTATGGCCATCTATCCTAAACCTGGTCATCAACTTCTCTACTCACCTATGACCGGTGAAATGAAATGCCCTATGGATACACCTTTGCCTTGCGCATTCCATTCCATCTCCTCCGATGTTGATGCAACACATGCACCAACCTTATCACAAATGATATGATCCACTTCATATCACCACGTGACCTTGTTGGTTCATCGATCTTGACCTCACTTGCTCTTCACCGTTGCTTTGGTCCATCGCCAAGTCATTACTCAACTTACCCTTCACACTTGCAACCGGTCCATCAAGCCAAGTCTTGTCTTGATCTCATATGTAATGAGCTCCTTCATCACATATGTGAGCCTTGAAACAAATCCAAGCCATCTTCACCATCATGGCATAAGTTGCTCACACACATGTACCGTAGACTAATCACTGTGTATTGCACTTAAACACATATTAGTCCACCTAGGTTGTCACCCAATTACCAAAACCAAACAAAGACCTTTCACATGCCTACAAAGGATACCTCTACTTCTTTCAATGATTTATGCTTAGAATCACCCTTTTGTGACCAAGTTTGTTTTGAGAAAGTTGTTGCAGAAACATGCTCACAAGAGGTCGCATTGGAGAATGAGCAACTCAAGCAAGAAGCGGCTCGCCTCACCAAGGATTTGACTCAAGTGGAAGGCAAGACAGAGCAAACCCAACTTCATCAAGATAACACTATCAAGGGAGTGAAGAAGCTTGATGAAGGACAAACCGTGGTTTGCTACGTATGCCACAAGGAAGGCCACAAGTCCTATGAGTGCAAGGTGAAGAATGGGGAAGGAGCTAAGAAGAAAGAGAAAAATAAAAAGCAAACAAGCAAGTTCTCCAACACCTACACCAACAAGGTGGACAAAAAGGTCTCCACACTTTACCTTTTGAAGAAGTACAAGAATGACAAGGTGGTAGCCATCAAGGTGAACAAGCAAGCTAACAAAGGGGTCAAACTCATTTGGGTGCCAAAGGAAATTATTTTAATCATGAAGGGCACCAAGAAGGTTTGGATCTCGAAGGGGAAGTGAGAAGTCTGATGGACTCTGGGGAATTTGGAGACTTGACATAGTTTGGGTGCATTTCATGGGGTGCATCATGATGGACAAGGTTATTGCCAAGTTGGTTAGTGTAAATTTTGGACCCAAATTTCCCTTCCCATGTTAGGTAACTAGATTTATACTCTTGCAATTTCAATTAGCATCTAGTTCCTTTTCATGCCTAGGTTTGCATTTGCAGTTTAATCTTTTGTCATGCATACACTAGGTAAATCATATGGTAGGGTTGCTTGGTTTCACTCTAAACCCTTGGAGCAAACTTACATGGTTTAAATTGTTTAGGAGCACGGCACATAGTTTTTTCTACAAGTGTGTATCTAATATGTGTCAAAGTCAAAATTGTAGACAATTTTCCCCGAATATCATTTTTGAAAATGATTCTCACATTCATGTGATGTCATTTTTTAAGTGATATTTTTTATTCTAAAATCAATGTGCATCTCTCCTACAAGTATTCCATACTTGTGTGCATAAATTTAGGGGGAGGTTACTCTACAACATGGATGCTTTGAGACTAACACTTTTTCAAGCTTATCGTGTGTGTAGTAGTCTCATTACAAGGAAAATAGAGTCCCCGGAGATAAGCATCATGCTTTAAATATCCACCACCTATTTCTAGTGGTGTCAATCAAATTAGTTTCTACATGTGGTATTCCTAAACCAATATCATTATGTTGATTTCAATTTTGTATATTTATGCTTTCTCCATGCATTATATAGATTAAACTCCCTTATACATTAATTTGCCAATTATGCATATACTTCACCCTCCACCATATGTATGCATATATTTTGGGGGAACTTAGTCTATGTAATGTGAGAGTCAAGTTTTGTGATCTATTCCACTCCACCTACAAATGATCACAAGATTTGACCTCCCTTGTGCTACTAATGTCTTCCTTTTCGGTGTTTGATTCCAAAGGGGAGAATTTGTAGGACAAAAAGCAAGCCCAACACATAGATCAAAGGGAGAACCCTAATTGGGAATGGTCCGAGAAAGGGAGAATAGTGGATTATGGAGTTAGGGGAGGCTTAAATCCATAATGCCACATGGGGGTATTTGCAAGGGTAAGATAAGTTTCCAAAGTTTTTCTCAAGTGGTATTCTTTAGTATCGTATAAACTTGCCTTTGCATTGCATCCTAGCAAGTAGATAGTTTTTAAATTTTTTGCATCTATTATTATTTGCTTGCTTTGATCGTGTTGTCATCAGTCACCAAAAATGGGGAGATCATAAGCGAAATGGACCTAGGCCCATTTAGTTTGGATTTTGGTGTTTGATGATCAACATGACCAAATTGGACTAATGTGTTTGCTAGTGTTTATTTTATTGTTTAATAGGATGCAACACGGACTTGGACCAAGCTTGGAACATGAAGAAAATGATCAACACTCAAAAGAAGATTTTGGAGGAGGTGTTGACAGCTTGGAAGTGAAGCAAGGAGTCCGAGACACAAAGATGAAGAAGTCCCAACGAAGAAACATGAAGAAACAGCAAGAGGGGGAACCACCCTAGGCATGGCGGTGCACCACCAGGGGGTGGCGGTGCCACCAAATAGAGGGCTACTGTAGCTGAAGGAAAGGTAGGCACCGAACAACACCATGTGCACTGCCCTGGTCACCGCCATGGGGTGGCGGTGCACCGGACAGGGGGTGGCGGTGCCACCGCCCTATTTTTCCAGAGAGCAGCGAAGGGGGACTTGGGCACCGCCCTAAGGGTGGCGGTGCACCGTCCTATGAATAGTACCCCAATGGTCGGGTGTTAGTGACCAACGGCTAGCTGACATGGTAGGGCACCGCCTTGTTCGTTGACAGGCACTGCCCTATCTAGTGACCTCGCAGAGATGACCATCTCGGGCACAATGGCTAGTCCTTCACTTTAGGGCTATAAAAGGGACCCCAACCGGCCATTTTGTGTTAGAGGGAGCTGAGGGAAGATAGAAGGGTGTTGCTCCAACTCATTTGTGCTCTCCACATGCATAGAGCTTAAAGATCACTTGGTGATTAGCATAGGTGCTTTGCGAAGTGCTTAGGTTAGTTAGACCACACTCATATGCGCTTGCTCTAGGCTTAGGTCTAGTTGCTAGTGAGGTTTGCATACCTCTAAACCCAAGGTGCTTGTGCGCACCGTGTTTATACTCGACGGGGCTTGTAGTCTTGCGAGACCACACCAACCGCGCTTGTGGTGTGTCCGCCACCATGTACCGAAGGGAACAAAGCCCGTGGCGTTTTGACCGTAAGCTTGATAGTGAAGACGGCGGGGAATGGTCCGGGAGAGGCACACCGGAGACCCACTTGTGCATGGGGAAGGTCCGGGGCTATCCATGGAGTTACCCGATCGAGAGCTTGGCCGTTGTGAGGGATTCCTTGCGAGGGGCTCCAACGAGAACTAAGGGGAAGCTTGAGTGCTTCTCGATACCTCGATAAAAATACCGGAGTCATCGACTGGAGTTTGCATCTCTACCTCATCTTTACCTTCCGCATTTATATTATGTACCTTGGTTGTGTGCTTACTTTTCTAGCTTAGTTTGATAGGCTAGTTGATAGGATTGGAACCTATGCTGCATAACTCTTTTGTGGTAAAGATAGCAATACGCCTAGCCAAACCTTAGATGCACATTTAAATAGATTACTTTCTTGCATATTGTTTACACCAAAATTTGGAAGGAGAGTCGTAGGGACTCGAAGGCTCCCAAGAACATGTCATCAAGAAATCAATTGCGTGCAGATCGGAACCAGCTGATTCGGATGCAAAAACTAGAATTGGCTTTCTTCATATAGCGCCAGCGGATAACGACAAAGGCTACGTTCGGCGTCAGGACGAGACATGTTGGACTCTACCAAAAGGAAAAGATTAGAGTCCAAGTTATCTTAAATTAGAAATGTTTTCTCTAGGGACAAAAATTGTGATGAGTCAAGCTTAGACAGGAGTCATGCGCAGGTCCCGGGTATAAAAATCAAACCCCGGCTATTGTAAAACACACAATCAATCCAATATATAAGTTATTTACTTTTTCGGCTCTAGCCACCCCTTAGGAGTAGGAGTACAGTAGATCTCGGTGAGTTCTTCAACAAGTACAGTTGCATCGATTCGGTCGACCTCCACGGCTTGTTGTAAGTACCGTCATGGCTTATACCTCTGTTCGTACGGCTACAGAGATCTGGTTGACCTCCACTGCGACTCTGGTATAAGTTAGTTATCGATTCTTGCCTAGATCAAGTATGGCTACATCGATTCTGTCGACCCCCACTCCATGAACTAGATCAAGGTCAAGTTATCGGCTCTACCTTAGAATGGCAGTCTCTGGTAGATTCATTAAGTTACCGATATTGCTTATTGCTTTCATTATTTATCTAAATTACAGCAATATCACTCTGTTCGATTGGGATTGATCTAGATCGGCCTTATATCTTGTTTAGCCCATCGTTTGTTAATCTAAAACTGATCTAATCTACACATTAAACGACGAGTTACATTTTATCGGCTGTTTTACATCAATCTTGATCGTGCATAGTGTGCGGTTAAAGCATGTTGCGTCTTGAGTAGATTTATTGGCTAGCGAAAACCGTTCCATGGCCCGTTATCATGGCCTGTGTGATTCTGCCTCACACCCCACTGTTAGCACCATGGAGTGGGGATCCTTATTTGGTAGATCTATTCCTGATAAGGCATGACTTTAACTGTGCGCTATGTCTGAATCGACTGTTTTAGCCGATATCGAGTGCTTTCACGAACAGTTCGCATCACGAGACCATTGAAGTAAAGATAGGTTGAAAGTTGTGTTAGACCCATGATCTTATTATTATATTATGGCCTACATGATTCTGTCTCATGCCCCACTAATATTAGTAATGAGTTAGGGTCATCGAGTCTATTGTTATTTCTATGGCTCGCATGATTACGCCTCATGCTTACTTGGTCATAGCAATAGATGAGATCTAACATGTTCATTAGATTTATCTTTATTAAACGGTTAAATAGTGTTGAATTATTTCTTCATATGAAAAGGGGTTCGGTTACTTGTAATCATTGGCTTAACATAAACCAATCATTGTTGATATCATATTGCCATTGATTAATATTTGTTCAAATAACGACATTTATTTTGAATGATAACCGATTCTTCTTATACAACCCAATGAGTTTTAACCAATTTATTCTCATGAATATGCTGAAATCGACTATTTAGTCGATCTCCTTTCATATCGGCTCTCAGAGCCGCATATTCGGGACTGTCTGGCAACACCGGCAAGTTCCTCCCTTAATTCTTGATAAACTTTCTCTCCTTGTCAATTCTGAGGTCAAATTGGTCGGCATGTCTCGGGAGGAGTGCGTGAGGATCGACCATCCCTATGGCTGAAGCTAAGGCGGATCTACAGCTCCATCGAGCAGACCCTTCCGGCTTACTGCATGTGTCCTCGGCACGGGACAAAAATTCTGTGTCGACACACGTTTCTGGCACGCCCGGTGGGATCCCCAATCGTCATGGCGGTTCACAACAACAACGACATCCTTATGCTGCATTATGAAGATCTACCTGATGGGGATAAGGGTATCATCAACAAAGCTACATAAGAGTTTTAGAACAAATGTTTGTTGTCCTACACCAAAACACGTGACAATACAATTGTTCAGAAATTTCCACTATCAAGAGTTCTACTACACGGGCAGATAGATACAACTGAAGATGAAGACAGGTGTTTCTTTAAGGAAGTTGTAGACAAATCTGTTCGTGATGCCATATCAAGCCATAACGAAGCTTTCATGGACATATTCCACAACGCCATGAGAGAGGCGATTCATGGATTTCTAGTTGGTCAAGGCGGACCGGCTTATTACAACATTCCAGATCCATCGACCCAAGGGACCAATCAAGTCGGTACCTGCTATCAAAAAGCAGCACCAGCTGGTAATGGTGATGTCCAGACAGTTCAGGGTTCATCTGAACAGGCTCAAGGAACTACTACGAATCAGATATAGTACAATCCTGGACCGTCAGTACAGCATGTGCAACAGCCGGCGGGGCAAAGTCAGAACCAGGTGATCAATTTTGGCACATCAGGCCACATACCGTTGTCGGCTCAAAAAATAGCACAATCAATTCAGAGGATCTGTAGGGATATAGATCCTTATGTCTACAATCAGAGACTTTAAGCAGCAAACCAGCAAAGAACCCAGCAGATCGAGATTCCACAAGGGTATCACTATGGCACGGATTATAACATCCTTCACATGATGACAAATCCAGGATACCAAGGCACACGGGATTTCAATTCACAGATGGGTCAGCAGATGCAAAGAAATCTAAATCCGCAAGCTGATGAATTATTGCTGAGGGTGACCGAGATGATGAAGAATTAGTTCGGTCTAAAGCCAAAAGGGCTGACCTTTTCGTACAAACGCCCATATCCAGAATGGTATGATTTGGTCGCTCTTCCCATAAACTACAGGCTCCCAGAATTCGCTAAGTTCATTGGCCAAGATAGTACAAGCACGATAGAACATATCAGTCAGTATCTCACACAATTGGGCGAAGCATCAGTTGAAGATGCCCATCGAGTCTGTTTCTTCTCTCTATCCTTATCAGGGCTAGCCTTCACTTGGTTTTCATCATTGCCAGTCAATTCCATTGCCAATTGGGCTGATCTGGAGAAGTTTCATACATATTTTTACACTGGGACTAGAGGAAAGAAGATTACCGATTTGACAACTATAAGACAGAAGACTAATGAATCGGGCACTGAATTTCTTCAGAGGTTCCGAGAAACCAGGAATTTGTGCTTCTCCTTAAACTTGACCGAAGATCAACTAGCTGCTTTAGCTATTTAAGGAATGCTATCGATGTGGAAAGAAAAGCTGTTGTGACAAGAATTCGACGACTTGGGTCAAATGGCTCAACGAGTAGCAGTGCTCAATAGCCAATTCCAGAGTATGTGCAGAGATACCTGGTTCCAGAAGAGTACCACAGTAGCCGAAGCTTATGATCTATACTCAGTCGATGACAACTATGAAGATGATGAAGAAGAGTGTCGGGGACCTAATACTGGGGTACCTAATGAGGTGGGACTAATGACCATCGAACGTTAACACTTTCGATCAGACGAGAACGCTACTATGTTTCTTATCCGAACGACGGAAGATTGGTTCCGCCTCGCCCAACCTCCAAGGGCTGGCTCCGCCTCACCTGACCCCCGAGGGCTAGGCTCCGCCTCACCCGACCCCCGAGGGCCAGCTCTGCCTCACCCGACGTCCGAGGGCAATTTCTGCCTCGCCCGATGGCCGAGGATAGGCTCCGCCTTGCCCGACGGTTGAGGGCAAACTCCGCCTCGCCCGACGAGTACACCCTGCACCTTCATAATGATGAGCACAGGGTACATCATGACATTCGAGTCAAACGCAGCACCAAGGACCATGCCCTGCACCGCGGCAGGAAAGTACTGCCAGGGTACGACGGGATGGGCACTTTAGACCATTTTGGGCATGGCAGAGTCCGAATAGTGTTGTAGGCGCTGCCTTTAGCCCTCGGACACGGAACCTAACATAGACATACAACAACCACTACGGTCCAAGAAGAGACGCACGCCCTCTATAGTGACAAACGTACAGTCACCACGCCGTCCGCTCCCCACAGGGCTATAGGTCAACACCCTTGTTCGACACGCCGCCCGGAGGGGCGGGACGGGACGTGACCACTTGCTGATCCGGAAGGGCATGGCATCATCAGCACATAGGCGTCCGGCGAACGTGCCAATCCCTGACACCGTCTAGCCGTGTCAGCGAGGCCAACTCAGCGGAAAAGGAGGGCTCAACACCTTCGGAGGGGCTTCTTGGCCTCTGGTTTTTCTCTTTTCTCCCATCTGTAACCCCTGCTCCCCCCTTGGTCTATAAAAGGGAGGGCAGGGCCCCCACTAAGGGGATCGACTCTTGAGGGATAAGTTCAACACACACGACACTTCACACATAGCTGAGCAGCGACCAAGCACTCGACGACCTTTTCGACCACTCTATCAGAGACTTGGGACCCGTCCCTCTCTCAACCGTTTGTACCCCCTACTACGAACCTTTTTCGGTACTAATAACATGAGCAATAGCACCCTGGACGTAGGGACGTTCGGCCCGAACCAGTATAAACCTCATGTCCTTTAGTGCACAATCCGAACCAGTATAAACCTCGTGTCCTTTAGTGCACCATCCGACGCCGACATGATAGGAGCCTTCCTGCCCGGGACAACCTGTGAATCCCTGGTTCATAAGCTGGGATGCAAGGGCCCATGAACCACTAAGGAACTCCTGGACATCGCCACCAGCCATGCCTCAGGCGAAGAGGCGGTCGGAGCGATCTTAGATCGCCTCGAAGGCAAGGCAAGGCAGGACGAGGGTACCGACGAAGGCACCTCCAATCATTCCGCCAAAAGGAAGAATAAGAAGCAACGGCGTGAGGACTCACACAAGGCCACCGCCGACAGTAAGGGTGGTCAGAAGCCCACAGAGGGCACCCCGAATCACTTCGAAAAAATGCTCAAAGGGCTGTGCCCGAACCACGCCTTTCCCGTAAAATATCTGCTCAAGGACTGCGGCCTCATACGGAAGTTCTTGGCCGGAAGCGCCAACAAAGGGGAGCAGGGGAAGGAACCTGCCCCTGCCATGGATGATGCCGAGGAGAAGGACGATGACTTTCTGACACCGAATGGTTGCCTCATGATCTTCGGAGGGTCGGCGGCCTACGACTCTAAACGCCGCTAGAAGGTCGCACGCCGCGAGGTCTACACCGCCCAACCGACCGCACCTTCCTTCCTCCGGTGGTTGGAGTCTGCCATAACCTTTGACCAGACCGACCATTCGGATACCGTCCCGCACACAGGGAGGTATCTGCTTGTCGTCGACCCTATCGCCGGTTTAAAGCGGCTCACCAAAGTGCTGATGGACGGAGGCAGCGACCTCAACATCATGTACGCCAAGACACTCGACGAGATGGGCGTCGACTAGACGAACCTCTGCCCAACCCGAGCACCTTTTCACGGCATTATGCCTAGGAAACAGGCCATGCCACTAGGACAGATCAATCTACCCATCACTTTCAGGGATCAGTTCAATTACAGGACCGAGACCCTCACCTTTGAGGTAGTTGGGTTCCTCGAAACCTTCCACGCCATCTTGGGACGACCATGCTACGCGAAGTTCATGGCCGTCCCCAACTACACATACCTCAAGCTGAAGATGCCAGGCCCCCATGGGGTCATCAACGTCGGCACCTCCTTCCAGCGGGCCTACGAGTGCGAGGTCGAGTGCTGTGGCCATGCCACAGCAATCATCGCCCGGGAATTCACCACCCTCAAGGAGGAGGTCGCCAAGAAGCGCCCGATGCAAAGAAATCAACCAGGTCATTCGAATCGGTAGAGGGCTCCAAGGAGGTCCTCATAGACCCCAGCAGCTCCGAGGGTAAAACGGTACGCATTGGTACTGCGCTCTCCTCCGAATAGGAAAGCGCGCTCGTCGACTTCCTCCGCGACAACAAAAATATCTTTGCGTGGAAACCCTCGGATATG
Source organism: Miscanthus lutarioriparius (assembly GCA_904845875.1). Taxonomy (NCBI): domain Eukaryota; kingdom Viridiplantae; phylum Streptophyta; class Magnoliopsida; order Poales; family Poaceae; genus Miscanthus; species Miscanthus lutarioriparius. Next base: position 70,190,042 of record CAJGYO010000019.1, on the reverse strand, counting down.
CCAGGCATCCCGAGGGAGGTCGCCGAGTATACCTTGAAAATCCACCTAGGCTCCAAGCCGGTGAAGCAACACCTGCGCCGCTTCGACGAGGAAAAGCGCAGGGTCATCGGTGAAGAGATAGCAAAACTGTTGGCCGCTGGATTCATCAGGGAAGTACACCATCCAGAGTGGTTAGCAAATCCCCTTCTTGTACGAAAGAAGAGTGGGAAATGGAGGATGTGTGTCGACTACACGGGTCTCAACAAGGCATGCCCAAAGGACCCGTTTCCTTTGCCGCGCATAGACCAAATAGTCAATTCTACCTCAGGGTGCAAAACCCTCTGCTTCCTTGATGCGAACTCCGGCTACCACCAGATCGCGATGAGAGAGTCCGACCAGCTCGCGACGTCTTTTATCACCCCCCTTTGGATCATTCTGCTACATCTCAATGTTGTTCGGTCTGAAGAACGCTGGGGCTACTTACCAGCATTGTATGCTCAACTGCTTCGGGGACCTCATCGGGCGGACCGTTGAGGCCTACGTCGATGACATCGTAGTTAAGTCCAAACGGGCTAGCCACCTTGTCGCCGATCTTAAACAAACCTTTGCGAAACTCTGAGCAAATGGCATCAAACTCAATCCCGAGAAGTGTGTTTTGGGGTCCCGAGGGGCATCTTTGCTCGGCTTCATAAATCTCCGAAGCGTGGCATCTCACCATCGCAAGGATGGGCTCGATCCGAACATAAAGGGGTTCAGCTGGTCGCGGGGTGCCTCACCGCCCTCACCGATTCATCTCATGCCTCGGTGAACGAGGACTCCCCTTTATCGACTCGACGAAAGCCGACCGCCGAGTGGATGTACCGAGGCCCAGGAGGTGCTTGATATGGTCAAACTACTTCTGACAAAACCCCTGGTCCTAGTTCCTCCAAGCGACAGAGAATCCCTCCTGCTATACATAGCGGCCACCATGCAAGTGGTCAGCGCCGCCCTGGTAGTAGAGCGGGAAGAAGAGGGGCACGTCCTCAAGGTGCAGCGCCCTATGTACTTTATCAGCGAGGTACTATCCGACTCCAAAACCCGCTACTCCCAAATCCAGAAGCTCTTATACGCCGTCCTCATCACCAAGAGGAAGCTACACCATTACTTCGAGTCACACCCTGTGACTGTTGTAACATCGTTCCCCCTCAGCGAGGTTGTCCATAGCCAGGACGCCACGAGAAGAACCGCAAAGTGAGCACTCGAGCTGATGGATCAAGGCATCGCGTATGCCCCCCCCCCCAACAGCGATCAAGTCCCAGGTGTTGGCTGACTTCATCGTGGAATGGACCGAGGTCCAGATGCCACCGGCGGTCATCGATCAAGAGTACTGGACGATGTACTTCGACGGGTCACTGATGAAGAAGGGCACCGGCGCGGGGCTGGTCTTCGTATCACCCCTCAGGGTCCGCATGAGGTACATGGTTTGGCTCCATTTTCGCTCATCAAATAATGTGGCCGAATACGAGGCACTCGTCAAAGGCCTACGCATCGCCATCGAGCTGGGCATCCGACGCCTCGACATTCAGGGAGACTCTCAGCTGGTCGTTAACCAAGTCATAAAGGAGTGAAGTTGCCACAATGCCAAGATGGTTGCGTACTGCCAAGAAGTCCGATGGCTGGAGGACAAGTTTGATGGCCTCGAACTTAATCACATCCCGAGGCGTCTCAACGAGGCGGCCGATGCACTCGCGAAGGCGGCATCCGGTCGAGAGCCGGTGCCAACGGGCGTCTTCGCCAACGACCAACACAAACCCTCGGTGCGCTATGAAGGGTCAGAGCGGGCCGACAATGGCCCATCTAATCCGGCCCCGGGGGCTGACCAACCGATGGCTCCACCCAGTCTCGATGTCATGGAACTTGAAGAGGAGCTAGCAACAGAGCCCAACCCTCTGGACGATTAGAGAACGCTCTACCTCGACTACCTCCTCCGCAACACACCGCCAACGGACAAGACGGAAGCACAACGGCTAGCACGTCGTGCCAAGTTCTTTGTTCTTGTAGAGGGTGAACTCTACAGATGGAGCCACACTGGGATCCTACAGCTCTGTATACCCAGTGAATAGGGAAGACTTTTGCTGAGCAACATCCATGGTGGGGTCTGCGGTCACCATGCCGCGCTGAGGACCTTGGTTGGAAACGCATTCCGATAGGGCTTCTACTGGCCCACTGCAGTAGCCGATGCCGAGCAAATTGTACGCACCTACGAAGGGTGTCAGTACTACACTCGGCAGACTCACCTCCTAGCCTAGGCACTCTAGATGATCCCCATCATGTGGCCCTTCGTGGTCTGGGGGCTTAACCTGGTTGGGCCACTCAAAAAGGCACCCGGGGGCTTCACCCACCTACTTGTCACCGCAGACAAGTTTACAAAATGGATCGAAGCTCGACCGACCCCCACGATCAAATCCGAGCAAGCTGTGCTGTTCTTCCTCGACATCATCCATCACTTTGGAGTACCAAACTCCATCATCATAGACAATGGCACGTAGTTCACCGGCAAGAAATTCATTCGATTCTGCGATGGACAACACATCCGGATCGATTGGGCGATCGTCGCGCACCCCTGGACGAACGGGCAGGTCGAGCGCGCAAACGGCATGCTCCTACAGGGCCTCAAGCCCAGGATCTTCAACCGATTGAACAAGTTCGGTGCATGCTGGGTCGCCGAGCTCTCGACGGTGCTCTGGAGCTTAAGGACAACTCTCAGCCGGGCCACCTGCTACACACCTTTCTTCATGGTCTATGGTTCTGAGGTCATTCTCCTGATAGACCTCGACTATGGAGCGCCAAGAATCAGAGCATACGACGAATAGGGAGCTGAGGCATCCCACCAAGACGCCATGGACCAACTAGACGAAGCCCGCGACATCACCATCCTCCGTTTGGCCAATTACCAGCAGGCGTTGCGACGGTACCACGGCCGACGGGTGCGGGACCGAGCCTTCAACGTCGGGGACCTTGTCCTCCACCTCGTCCAGAGCAACAAGGACCGCCACAAGCTTTGCCCACCCTGGGAGGGGCCGTACGTCGTCGTGGAAGTACTTCGGCCAGGCGCCTACAAGTTGAAAACCATCAATGGTGAGGTCTTCACCAACACCTGGAACATTGAGCAGCTACGTCGTTTTTACCCTTAAATAAACGCATACTTTTCCTTATCAATTTTTGTCTTCAGAAATCCCCGATCTTTAGTGACATCCCACCCTTGCAAACTGCTAGGGGTCGGACCTCACTTGGGTGCTGATATAAGTGATATAAGTATGTTTATCTTACGAACACTTCCTCTGCTACCTTTTTAAACATTCTCTAAGTTTTCCATTCTTCTCATAACAAAGTCCTAAGAGCTAGGATTTCGGGAACAAATTCCGAGTATAACTGGTAGGACTACGGGAAACCCACGCCCCAGCGGCTATGACATCCTTGCTCACCAGCGTGATCAGAATCGATTTGCCCGCACTCCTAGTTTTTGCGACCTGGACCATGGGAAGGGTCGGAAGGCACCAAAACCTCTTTTACAAAAAGAGGAAGCTAAGAAGCTGTTTGCCGCAACAAAAGATGAAAATTTGTTCATTTTTTGTAGAAATTCACTGCTTACAAAGTGATTTCATCACGAAAAGGACTAATGTGCTCTTAAATTTAAAGGACTGTTCACTCGCCCCCCCCCCCCACAAACTTATTCCATTACAGTTTTTAACCAGCCCTACTACGGGTACTGCTACGGTCGCCGCGCCATGCTCTCCATCGGTGACGTCCTACCGCTCCACGGGATCCTCGAAGGCACCGTCATCTGCAACGTCGAACACCACGCTGGTGACTATGGCGCCTCTGCCGGGCGTCTAGGGACTACGCCATCGTCATCAGCCGTAACCCTGACAACGGCGCCTCCGCCAGGGCGTCCAGGGACTACGCCATTGTCATCAACCGCAACCCTGACAACGGCACCTCCGCCGGGGCGTCCAGGCACTACGCCATCATCATCATCCACAACCCCGACAACAGCATCTGGGCGGGGGCGCCTCCCGCCGAAGGAAGGCCGCAACGAACGATGGCAAAATCGACGACGCTCGGCACCCTCCAGTGCCCCTCCTCCTTCGGCAGCAGCGGCCCCTCCTCAACAAAGGCGGCCCGCACCATCTCATCTACGTTGGATGACCTCCAGCTCGACATCACGCTCCAGATTCATGAGCGGATCTATGCATTTGCATTCGGTGGAAAGGAAGGAGAAGAGGTAGTGGCTCAGAGGCTGGCGAGGGAGTGGGATGAGAACTCCCCTCCCCCTCCCTATTTAAAGAAGGGGCTCAGCAGCTGAGGAAAGGCGAAAGGTTGGGACGAAAAACTCTCTGCCTTCCCATATTCAATGCAAATGCGAAATCAATGCTGACAGAAATCCGAGGGGATGCGTCGGAACCGACGGGATGCGCTCTGGTCGACGAGATGTCGCCTGGTCAAATAGGACGTTGCCTAGGTGTCGCCTACCACTAATGCACGCCGGGCGCGAGAACCAGGGCACACCCGCATGCAGGCGACCCTCCGCTTCCCCAGGCGGGACCATGGAATGACCCAACAATGGAACCCCCATCCAGGGGGGGCCAACGGGACTCCTGGGTCGATCGGGCGGCCCAGGTAAAACAACGAACGAACGACCGCTGAAAGATAAGTACCTCTGTTTACTTACTTTGTGTGTTAATCTCATTACCGAGCCATCGACCCCCGCAACGGCAGAGGCACGGACATTGCTCGGGGGCTACCGAGGGTGTCAATTTGTTTAAACACCCTCTTCGCCCAACCCCTCCTTATGTTTAAAACCGGAAGCGCGGTGTGTGGGTATAAAACTTTGAATACAACTAGATGAACCGTCGGACCCTACGCCTCGATGGCTACGGTGTTTTTGTTCACCAGCATAATCGAACTCACAGTTCCCCGCGCCGCAAGCCTCAGCTCCCACCTTCCGGAGAAGGGTTCAGAGGGGTCCCCCTGCAGAACCTGCTTCGAGGAGAAGTTGTTAGGACGCCTAAATCGATCGAGCGGCTCGGATCGCCGCCGAGAGACAAAAACAAAAATAGCGATGCTTATGCGGGTTATGCCGACCCCATCGCAAACATCGGGCCCGGACCCCGCACGGACATGTCTGGTAGGAGCTTCCCATCGCTCAAATTGCCAAGGTAACGCTACCAACCCCCACTTTCATTTCAATTAAGTGATACACTAAATCCATACATCTAAACGTTGCATATGAAATCCCTGCATCTCAACGCTTCGTGTCGCGTCACGAAGCGGCAGCCGCCTCATTCAATATGAGCGGCGACCGACCAAGGTTCGAAGGCTGGCCCGCAAAGGGCTCGAGGCCGCCTTGCGTCAAACAGAGCCAGGGGAGAAAACAGAGATGAGCCCCAGCGGCCTTGCCCGACCCCGCTCAGAAGTAGACAGGGACATCTCGACCTTTCTCGTTCGATTCTAACCCCGAGCCAAACCGACAGAATCTTCGTCGAGGAGAGGCCAACGAGCCACCTGAGCTCAACGAATGGCTCGGGCATCTGCCAGGAGGCAGGTTAAGAAGTAGTGGAATGCCACGTAAGGGCTCTGTCGACCCCGTTAGTGAATGATGGATCTGAATTCCACATGAACATACCCGTTAGCGAGCTCATTGAGCGCGACACTCGAGCCATCAAGGCAAGTATCATCAACTCAACCCTTCCGGTTGTGGAAACCGAGGACGGGGTAACATGCAAAACACGGCCGACCCCTATCGGACCCTAAGGGGCTCGGGGGCTCAAGCCGCTCGATCCAAGATCGAGAGACCATGGTTCAAATGCTAACCCGCAAAGGGTCCGGGGCCACCTCGCGTTGAACAAGAGCTAGGGGAGAAAACACAGATGAGCCTCAGCGGCCTTTGCCTAGCCCGCATTGAGGTGGATAGGGTCATCTCAACATTCTAGTTCAATCTAGCCTCTAGCCGAGCCCATAGAATCCCCATTGAGGGGGAATCTGTTGGAAGGCAGGCCAAGGAGCAACGAAACGCCACCCGAAGGCTTTGCCGACCCTGTCGTAAAGCAAACGGGATCGGATTCCATCCGAACATCCCCATTAGCGAGCTCATAAAGCACGTCACTTGAGCCATCAAGGCAAGTAACGTTGCCTTAACCCCTCCGATTCATGAAAAACCGGCCGATGGGGCGACAGTCACAAAACAAGCCGGTCCTTGAGTGAATCCCCACCACGCGCGGGGGCTCGGGGAAGGCCAGACCAGCGATAAGACCAAACGCACGGTCACGCAGCGATCACCAAAGTCCTAGGTAAGGGGTACACGCGAATATAAATGCAAGTTCACTACCCTCACTCCGGTCTCTAGTAAGATACGACCCCAGCGACCGCAAGGGGTCGGATCTGACTCGGGGGCTGATAAAGGTACGAGTACCTCCTTTCTTTTTTTCGAAACAGTCATTACATCAGACCTTCTCCTCACGTCAAGACTAGCGGCAAGGTTCGGGGGAACAGATAGGTAAGACTACAAAAAGCCCACGCCTAGACGGCTACGGCAATTTTTGCTCACCAGCAAAATCAAAATCTCCCCTAAACACCTTGGGCCCTACAGTCTTAACAAACAGAAGGGTCGGATCACGTATATCTTTTTTCATTGCAAAAAAGGAAGAAGGTAAGATCAAACAAATGAAACAAAATTGTGAAACAAAGTCACGAATCTATTTTCACACACAAAAGTACCGACACTTGTTCACATATTATAGATAAGTGTTTATCAAACTTATTCAACTAACTACTTCCGCGGAGGGAGAACCGTTTCTTTCAACTTTTTTGCCAGGTCCCGTGCAAGGGGAGCCACCGCCTTCTCAATCTCGTCCAGCTCGGGGTCTTCATAAACAGGCGTGAAGCTGAGGCTCATTACCTCCAGGTTGATCTCCTGATCATAATGAGGATGGGCAACAGCAAAGGCTTGGGTGATCCCGGCGTGAAAGGCGTCCTCCTCAAGCTGGCCGACACGCGCCATTATGCCAGCGGCACGAGTCATAAGGGAACTGGTCCCCTCCTCTTGCACCACTTGCGAGGTTGTTGTCGAGCCACCATGAGAGAGCATAGGAGATCGTGTTGATCGCTTTAGACCTAAAAAGCCCCCCGCACCTCGGCGAGTTCCGTGCCCAGCCCCGGCAGAAATTTCCTTGGCCTCCACCTCAAGCCACAGCGTCTCAAGATCCTTGGGAGGGCGAGCGGCCTCCACGACGCGCCTCGTCGCGCTCTCGGATGGCCGGTCGCGCTCCGGCGGGCCGTCTTCAGGCCCGGCGAAGTCTTTCTTGGTCCGGCGTAGCTCATCCCGCTCCCAGCGTGGCCGGGAGATCACCTCGGCATCTGGTTCGCCCTCTGCTTTGCAGGGCGCGGACCTTTCCTCGGCCTTCCGCCTGAGATCCCGCTCCATCTCTAGCTCAGCCAGGACCTCGACGGCCTGCTCACTGGCCTCGGCATCCTTCTGAAGCAGCTCGTCCCGCTCCTTCTAGATCGGTGGCCACCTCCTCGTCGGCTTCACCTCACAAGCTGGGTCCTCAAACATCCCATGGATCTCCTCCGCGTCCCGACGCGCCTCAGCCTCTCGCTGCTGGGCGGCAGCGAGCTGCGTGCCCACATCTCCTCGCAGCCGAGCCTCCTCGGTAAGGCGGTCCCATTCTGCCTTTTGCTCATGGAGGAACCGTCATTTGTTCTGGCTACGAGCAACGATACACTGAAAAGAAGATCGATATCAAAAATACAAAAACACAAAAATACGTGAAGAAAGAAGAAAACGAGGGAGAAGATCAAGCGGATACCCGGCTAGTAGGAACGAGGATTTCGTGCAGGACACCATTGGGCTGACTCAAGGCATCCATCATAGCCGAGAACCCAATGTCAAGATTCTCCCGCTCCATGCTCTCGGCAGCATCGTCAAGCGAGAAAAGAGTCGATGTTGGGTCCTCGGCGGCCATCCACTGGAGCGGCTGCCCCCCAACAATAGGGCCAAGGGTGATCTCCTGCTGGTCCTCTCCACCACCGCCACGATGCCTAGAGACCCTCCGACCGTGTCCTCCTCCGTCTGGCCCACCTCGGGCGCCATAGCCTGGGCCGCCGGGCTTGTTGCGGTCGCGGTCACCTCCGCCTGGGCCTCTGGTGGCATGGATTGCGCTGCTCCCTCGGACGCCACCGTGGCTGCGTACGACGGCGCCTGACTCGTTAGGGTTGGGGACCCTCCGGCCACGTCCTCCTCCGTCTGGCCCGCGTCAGGCATCGTCGCTTGGGCCGCCGGAGGCACAGGTTGCGCTGCCCCCTCGGACACCACCATGGTTGTGTCCGGCTGCTCCTGGCTTGGCACGGTCGCGCCCACCTCCACCGGTGACACCGGACCCCCGACTGGCAATGCCACACCCACGACTGGCAACCACCAAGGGCGCGGGCGCCACAGAGTGCGTCACCAGATCGGCCAATGAGGCCACAGCATCAGCGCCGCTCCTGCCCAAAATAGGGGCGATGTCAGGCAGCGCCGTCCATCCCGCCTAAAGAGCAAGGCTCTTCTTGGGCGCCAGCCCCAGGGAGTGGCCCCGCGCGCAAGAATCTGCAAGAGGGAAAAAGACATGAGGTCGAAACAGAAAAGTAAAAAGGCGGAAAAATAGGGGGACCAGTGGCCTACTCTGGTGCCTTTGGGCGGCGGGAACATTTTGGGGACGAACCCCCGGACCCCTACCCCGACTCGTCTGGGCGGGACCGCTTCGAGCCTGCCCCCTGCTCCCGGGCAGGGGGGCTCATCTCCCTTATCTCTGAGGGCGCAGCAACGGAGCCGCCCCTCTCCGTCGATGCCTCGGGCATGGTGGTGGACCCGCTCGCCCCCGTCAGCTCATGGGGCACGATAGCAGAGCTACCCCCCTCCATCAGCACCTCGGGGGTGGCGGCCGATCCACCTCCCCCCATCCACCGATCCTCCGGCAGCACCGCGGATGGGGCGGCAGATTCTCCGGCTCCCACCGGCCCCAAGGACGGGCCGATGGCTTGGCCCACCTCCACCAACCTCGCGAACTCGCTTCCCTCCGCGTGGAACGGGAAGGGTCCCTGCATGGGCCGGTAAGCGTCTATCAGCATATCCTCGTCCTCCAGGATGTCCCAATCCACGTCAGCGGCTACCTCATCATCGTCGTCGTCGTCATCACTGCCTGTCTCCTCTCCTCGATCACGCGCTTGCCGCTTCCGTAACAGCTTCTTCTTCCTGAGCTCCCTCATCCTTTTGTCCCACTCAGCCGCGATACGGTTCGCTTTCGCCAAGGTCTGATCCTTCTGCAATGAACCCGGGCTATCCTTGAAGAATAGTCCCCCCGGCTGGTCCTGCCATCCCTAGGGTCAGCTTCAAGGGGTTAGAAATTCAAGTAAAAAAGGAGTACGGGAAGGAAAACTTACGAAGTCAATAAACCCCGATTCCGGCCGCATTGGGGGATGTCCTGGCACCGGGAACACAAAATCAAGGGCGACGCCATTGGTGTCCTTCGAAGGCTCCATCGCCTCCTTGATGTGCTGTGCCACCTCGGATGGAGGGAGCGCCTTGTCGACAAGCGCCGTCCCTTCGAGCGGCGCTCCGGGCACCATCTGGTGCAGGGGAAGCACGCGCGCCATCAGCAGCGCCACCCTCCTCGCATGGTAGGAGTCGATGATCCCTGAACCCTTCACACCCCTGTCCTTCAAAGTTTGGAGGGCAGCGAGAAGGTCGTCGATGTTCTTCCTCTCCTTGATCGGGATGCCCCACCTTCACGCCCCCGGGGCCTCCATGCTGACGCACCCGAAGAAGACTAGCAAGGGGGGGCGGCCTCATCCTTGACATAGAACCATTGCGAATGCCACCCCTTGTTGGAGGTGGACAGACGCATTGACGTGTACGCATCTGCTCGGTTGTTGCGGAGGTGAATGCTAGCGCATCCCACCGGCGTGGGCAGATCATGCTTCCCGACCCGCCTCTTTAGAAGGTTGACGGCGAAGATATGCTGCCATAGGTCGAAGTGGGGATCAATCCCCAAGAACCCCTCGCACAGGGCCACGAACGCCGCGATGTGCTGCATTCCATTGGGGGTAAGGTGCTGCAGCTCCACTAGGTAGTAATCCAACAGCCCCTGAAGGAACAGGTGAGCAGGTATGGCGAATCCCCGCTCATGGAAGTGAGCGAAGGACACGACATACCCTTTGGGCGGCAATGGCTCGTCCTCGTCACCGGGCAGCCACCACTCCTCGGCGGCGGTCAGCAGGCGAAGGAGGTAGGCAAACGAGGCCCTCCAGGCGCTGAGGGGTGATGTTGGATCTGCCCCACTGCTCCATTGAAACGATTGGGAGGGAGGTGGACGTGAGTTGAACGGTGGCTACGATGTGGATGCAAGCTTGACGGTGGCAGCAGTACTGGTGCGGGAGGCTCTAGCGATTGGCGCCGGAGGTTGGCGTTGAAAGTGAAAAGGCAGAGTACGGAACCCTGGGGGCAAACCTCGTGATTTTATAGGGGCGACGGATGCGAGAAGCGCAACCGTCTGCCTCGATCTCCGAGCCCGCCATGACATGCCGCCACATCACGTCGCAGGATACGCGCCCCTGATCCCTATTCTTTCCCACCAAAATCGCCCCGGATGGTTCGCCTTCTCGAGCAGATCAGACTCTTTCCCTACTGAGGGCATACGGGCTAGAAAATCTCTTCTCCGGCCTATGTGGGCCTAGAAAGCCCAAGGGTCGGCCTGACAGCCTCGATGGCCATCCCAACGAGGGACAGGCCCGTGGGCGACTAACACCCAGGTACGCAAACATCAGTAGGGCCTTGATCCACGGTCAAGCCCCAGCCAGGCTGACCCTAGACGAAATCCCCATGAACAGGATACCAGGGTCCCTATAAAGCTATCCAGTTGACAGAAACCGAGTCTCGTAGCCTTACCCACGAACGGTCCGAAACACCCCCAGGCGATTCTGCCCAAATCACCCAGGGCCTTGGGGGCTACACCCATCTGGTGCGCTCGCGCGCACCCTCTGGCGAACCGAAACACCCCCCGGGCAATTCTACCCGAATCACCCGGGGGCTCAGATGCTACTGTCGGGGACCTAATATCGGGGTACCTAATGAGGTGGGACTAATGACCATCGAACGTTGACACTTCCGATCAGACGAGAACGCTACTGCGTTTCTTGTCTGAATGATGGAACACTGGTTCCACCTCGCCCGACCTCCAAGGGCTAGCTCTGCCTCACCCGACCCCTGAGGGCTAGGCTCTGCCTCGCCCGACCCCCGAGGGCTGGCTCCACCTCGCCCGACGTCCGAGGGCAATTTTCGCCTCACCCGACGGCCGAGGGCAGACTCCACCTCGCCCGACGAGTACACCCTACGCCTTCATAATGATGAGCATAAGGTACGACATGACATTCGAGTCAAACGTAGCACCAAGGACCATGCCCTGCACCACGGTAGGAAAGTACCGCCAGGGTACGACGGGATGGGCGCTTTAGACCATTCCGGGCATGGCAGAGTCCAAATAGTGTTGTAGGTGCCGCCTTCAGCCCTCGGACATGGAACCTGACATAGACATATGACAACCACTATGGTCCAAGAAGAGACGCACGCCCTCTACGGTGACGAACGTACAGTCACCGTGTCGTCCGCTCCCCACAGGGCTACAGGTCAACACCCTTGTCCGACACGCCGCCCGGAGGGGCGGGACATGATGTGACCACTTGTTGATCCGATAAGGGCATGGCGTCATCAGCACAAAGGCGTCTGGCGAACGTGCCAATCCCTGACACCGTCTGGCCTTGTCAGCATGGCCGGCTCAGCAGAAAAGCAGGGCCCAACACCTTCGGAGGGGCTTCTTGGCCTCTGGTTTTTCTCTTTTCTCCCATCTGTAACCCCTACTCCCCCCTTGGTCTATAAAAGGGAGGGCAGGCTCCCCACTAAGGGGATCGACTCTTGAGGGATAAGTTCAACACACACGACACTTCACACATAGCTGAGCAGCGACCAAGCTCTCGGTGACCTTTTCGACCACTCCATCAGAGACTTGGGACCCATCCCTCTCTCGACCGTTTATACCCCCTACTACAAACCTTTTCGGTACTAATAACATGAGCAACAGCAGAATGGACGTAGGGACGTTCGGCCCGAACCAGTATAAACCTCGTGTCCTTTAGTGCACCATCTGGGCCTAACGCGCATCAATTATAAATTTACTAGCCGGTGTTTGTTCAAAACACCGACAAAGAGGTTGCTGCAGCTGAATAGAATTGGGGCAAGGAGACAGTAATGGTGCCAAATCCTTGGGGAACAGGAGTCGAGGAGAGCTATGACTTTGATGTCACCAAATTAGATAAGCTCTTCGATTTCTTGCTTGAGAAAGTGCAGATCAAGTTGCCCGATGGTCATGTCATGTTGCCCCCTGATCAGTTGAAGAGTAAGAAGTTCTGCAAGTTTCATAATGACACTCCTCATTCCACTAATGAATGTAGAATCTTCAGGCAGCATATACAGAGAGCTAATCAGCAGGGGAGGCTCAAATTTGATACGCCTCAAAAAATGAAAGTTGATGATAATCCTTTTCCAGGAGATCAAAACATGGTTGATGCTGGGTTACTCAAAAGAAAGACTAAGGTCCTAACATCAACCAAATCAAATCAAGCTGGAACACTCGATCCCAAGATGCAAATATCGGCTGACGAGTACAGAGAGATTAGAAGACGTCATGCCGAGCAAAAGAGTCGACACGAGCAGGGGGAGACGTCAAAAGCAGAGATGACAAAGTCGCAAGTTACATATCGGATTATGTTGAATAAATGGCAGCGGCAGAAGAAAAAGGATTATCAGCATTGGTTAAAACATCAAACGTACCAGCATCAACTGAAAAAAGAGAGGTATGAAAGGGAACAAGCCGAATTGCATTGGAATTATCCTTTCTTCAGACATTGCTGGAATGAAGGTTTGAAGTTGCCTACTAGACATGACTGTCCAGAATGTAGGAATCAATATCGAGAGTATAGGCAATCTCAAACTAGCCTCCGGTCTATCCATGCTCAAGATGCATATTATCATAAAAACATGGATCGGTGCTTAAAAAATAAAAGTGTTCATGATCGGCTTGGAAAAAGAGTTGTTGACCAGGACTGGGCTGATCATGAAGAGGAAGGCAACGAAAGAAAATATGTTTGGTAGGAAGGGCAGTGGTGCCCAGGAGGTTTAACAAGAAGCTAGAAGAGAAGGGTGCAATGCCTAAGGAATAAAGAGATGGAACATGCTCAGGTATCCGATAAACCTCAAGTATGGCGTGCCAAGCAGACAGCCGATGGAAAGCAACCATTGGCTAATATCCAAATGGCTTTTCTGTTGCCATCAGAATTTAGAGCTCCGGTAGATCAAGAAGTTTATTCGGATTTCGATAAATCGGAGTATGAGGAGATAGTTGCCAAGTTAATGGTAGTACAGCAAGCAATATTTGACAAACCAGTCAAACGTCGGCACTTAAAAGCTTTATATATGAAAGGTCTTATTGATGGGAAGCCGATGAATAAGATGTTGGTGGACGGAGGTGCTTCTGTCAATCTTATGCCTTACACTACTTTTCGTAAACTTAGCAAAGGACTAGAAGATCTAATGGAGACTGACATGATGCTTAAGGACTTCGGAGGTAATACGTCTAAGACCCGAGGGGGCAATAAACGTCGAACTAACAATCGGAAGCAAGACTCTGCTCACCACGTTCTTCGTCATCGATGGAAAAGGGTCGTACAGATTGTTCCTCGGTCATGATTGGATTCGTGCGAACTGCTGCATACCATCGACCATGCATCAGTGTTTGATTCAATGGCATGGAGATGATGTCGAACTGGTTCGTGCTGATGAGTCCGTGAGCATCGCAACAGCCGATCCAGTCTTCTAGGAACTAGGAGACTTCGAATGTTTTTCTGGCAAGTCATGGGAAGGAGGCTTCATTAAGATCAGCAATGAAAGCCAACAGCCGATGCAAGCGATCGGCTCTAAGAGTTTGTTTTAGTAGAAAAGTCACGGCTTCACGTCGGTCGTTGGATTAAAGGAAAAATAAGCATTGAGTCTGGGAGATGGGTTTAGGCCGACATATGTGAATGCTGAGTCAAAGTATATGTGCGATTCAGAGTTAATGGATTTCTTAAAGGAGTTCTGTTTCGCTTAAGAGGATGCTTGACCTGGGTTGATTAATCGTTTGACCTTTGATACAAAAAGTTCTGCGGAGTGTTATCCTAACTTCTGGTCAACATTTGATAGCCAATTCGTTCTCGGCTCTAATAGCCAGTACCAGGAGGGTATCGCCTCTAGTTCAAAAAGTGAAAATCTTCAAAGACAATAAAAGCCGATACGATATGTATCGCCTATAGAGCAAAAACAAAAAGCAAAAACAATCATACACAAGGGCATTGCATTGAGGCGCATTCATGAGAGAGAAGTCTTTGTTCATTGGTTCCCCAAGTACAATCTAGTCGAAGACTTTGTTCACCACATCCTGAGCGGATGTGATGTCCACGATGGCCTCCGCTGCTGCGGTGAAATCTTCTATCAAATATTCATGTCCCTCAGCGCCACCGCTAATCGGGAAGCCAACCTCCATGGCATGGAGATCATGCCTGGTTTGGACCTGCGCCGCAGTTAGCGCCACCGATGCACCGTAACGAACGCCGTGAAGGGCAATCTCCTAGACGCGGGCCGGAATGTCTTCGAGACGAGCGTCAATGAGGGAACCCCATGCATTGATGGAGTCCGTGACCGCATTCGCTGCCAGATGGAGAGACTCCAACTGCACCGTCAGGTGAAAGCTCTAGTTTGGTTTTAGTGAATTGATGAAACCCTAAGTGCTAACCTAGCTTATCAAGTGATCATGAGATAGGTAGCACATTCCAAGTGGTAAAACAAATGAAGATCATGACATGATGATGGTGATGCCATGGTGATGATCAAGTGCTTGGACTTAAAAAGAAGAAAGAGAAAAACACAAGGCTCAAGGCAAAGGTATAAATGATAGGAGCCATTTTGTTTTAGTGATTAAGACACTTAGAGAGTGTGATCACATTTATGATCGATAGTTGTACTATTAAGAGGGGTGAAACTCATATCAAAATGCGGTTATCAAAGTGCCACTAGATGCTCTAACTCATTGCATATGCATTTAGGATCTAGTGGAGTGCTAACACCCTTGAAAATGTTTGTTAAAATATGCTAACACATGTGCACAAGGTGATACACTTGGTGGTCGGCACATTTGAGCAAGGGTTAGGAACTTCACCGGTGGAGTGTCTGCCTGTTGAGTGCGGACAGTCCGACGGTGCCACCGACGCCCTATACAGAAAAGACAGAGGTCACTGGAAGTGACCGGACGTTGGCCTCGGTTAGACCGGCGCGTCCGGTCAGGTGGAGCAAGAAGACGCTGGCATCGATCTCTGACTGGACGTTGGGTCACTTAGTGACCGGACGTTGGAGGGGTGCGTCCGGTCCTACTGATGTGGCAGCGCATAGAAGAGTCACCGTGTGATCGGACGCTGGGAGAGTCCGGTCGAGCATGATCGGACACGTCCGGTCGTGAAAAGTCATCTCTGGATGCTTACTGGAAACGACCGGATGCTGGGGCTCAGCGTCCGGTCACTTTGAGCTGCTGCGTCCGGTCATCACTTGACCATTGAGATCGAGTGCTCTGTATTTGAAGAGAGGGGACACGTGGCACGCATCGCATGATCGGACACTGAGGTGCAGCGTCCGGTCAATATGACTGGAGCGTCCGGTCACCCCGTGTTGTGTCCAGTGAAGGGGTACAACGGCTCTATTTTGTGGGGGCTTCTATTTAAGCCCTATGACCGGCTCAAGCTCACTCTCTTGGCCATTTGCATTGACATAGCAACCTTGTGAGCTTAGCCAAAGCCCTCCCACTCATCTCCATCATTGATTCATCATCTTTGTGAGATTGTGAGAGAATCCAAGTGCATTGCTTGAGTGTTTGCATCTAGAGGCACTTGGTGTTCGTGTTTCGCTGCGGGATTCGCTTGTTACTCTTGGTGGTTGCCGCCACCTAGATAGCTTAGAGCAGCGAGGATCGTTGAGCGGAGGTTGGTGATTGTCTCTGGCTCCGATCGTGGTGATTGTGAGGGGTTCTTGACCTTTCCCCAGCGGAGAGCCAAAAGGTACTTTCATGGATTGCTCGTGGCTTGTGTGATCCTCATCTTGTGTTGGTTGTGCGGCACCCTATTGAGGGTTTGGCGTGTGATGTCAATTAGAGCATAAACCTCCAAGTAGTGAATCGCCACAACGAGGACTAGCTGGCCGGCAAGCAAGTGAACCTCGGTAAAAAACCAATGTGTCAGCATTTGATTCCGAGGTGATTGGTCTTCATTGGTATTCATCCTTGTGATTGATTGGTTCATTCCTCGACATGGCGGTATAACCATCTTGCTCACTTTCTTTACATTACCGCAAACTAGTTGTCAAGCTCTTTAGTGTAGCAAGTTGTGAGAGCTTGTTAGTTTGGTTAGTGTGGCTCTTTAGTTAGCATTTGAGAGCACACTAACTTAGTGTAGTGACATAGCTCTTGTGTGGATAGAAACTATATAAACTAGAATTGTGGTAGGTGGCTTGCAATTTTAGTAGGCTTGCGCAACACTTGCTTAGCCTCATAATTGTCTAACTAGTTTGTTACGTGTTGTTGTAGAAATTTTTACTAGGCTATTCACCCCCCCTCTAGCCATTAGGACCTTTCACCAGGGCTGACAGTCACAGGAACAAAAGATTATCAAGATAAAGATAATGGAAATCAGAATGAGGCGTTCTTGGAATTTATCTTACCCGCCACCATGGCGTTAGACTCGGCCAGCCACGCTCGGACGGCGCTGGCCTCCTCCTCAGCCGCGTGAAGGGCGGCCTGAGAGACCCCGAGGTGAATCTCCAGTTGGCCATTCTCCCAAGTCGCCTCGGAATAATGATTCTGAGTCATCCTCCGCTCATGAAGGTAGCGCCGGGCGTCGTCGCCATTGTAGGAGTCGGAAGAATCCGACGACAAGGCCGGCACAGAAGATGCGGCATCAGAAGGCCCGCTGGCCCTGGGAAGAGGACGGAGACTGTCATTCACAACAAACCTATAGGCGAGTCAATAATGTTCATCATCATAAACAAGAAATGTCAATCTCGTCTCATGCGTCGGAGACGCTGGTTCATCGACATGTTCTCCTCCAGGATTTCCTCCGCCGCGCGCTTGCCTCGGTTGTCTTTGCCAGCCATGAGGGATGATTGGATCTACGAAAGGGAGAAGGAAAACCGCTATGGTTTCGCTAGGTGGAGAAGAACAAAGGAACAGTTACGAGTGGAGAAGTGTTCGAGGCCGAAGCCACCGGCTGGTATTTAAAGACCTAAAGCGAAGAGGCGGACGCCTCGGGACGCGCAAAATGCAACCGCAATTAATGGAAGGCGAAGCGCTACTTCACTGATGCCGATGGGAATACGACGTTGGTAAACTGAGGGCAGGAAGTCGAAGGGTTCTCTTAATAAAAGCCGTGTTTTCGGACTTGATTGGATTAAGATTAGAAGCCTGGGATCGGCTATATCAAATCGGCTCTTTAGCCGAAGCAAGAAGCGTAATTAAATAACGGAGAATATGATCGATTCTACACAAGATACGTGTTGACATGTAGATTTCAAGTCTAGAACATCATGGATCGCTCTCAATATTTCTGGCGAATAGCATCAACTCCCGCTATCTGTTGTTTGCCTTCTTCGGTTAATCCAGGGATGCTCTCGAGGATGTACTTATGACGGTCGATGGCAACAAGACTCCAAAAAAGCTGGGGATGGATCACCCTTGATGGCCAATAGCAAGATAGCCGGTATAGTCGCCTAATCAGGGGAGACCTCATTGGATCAAACATTGTGCACCTGGTAATATTTACATTTTGGAGACACCGAGAGGAGAAGAGGAATTCGGCAGAGCAATCAAATGGGGAATATTTAAACGAATATTACCCTAACATTTGGATTAACACTTGACAGCCAAGTTGCTCGGCTGTCAGCTTTAATAGCCGATACCAGAAGGGTATCGCTTCTAGTGCCTCTCGGCCTCCTCGGATAGCAGGGGAGCTGGTGACAAATTGGTGCAGAGGATGACCCCAAAGGCTGAGCAGAGTCGGCCCTCTGCTCTGGGATGACAGGAGCATCGCAAGTTGCACCCTCTTGACGGTGGATGCGATGGCACGATGATGTAGATCCATCGAGGGCTTCCTCAGCAGACCTCCTGTTGTTCTCCATGATCTCAAACCTATGAAAAAGCAGAAGCTATACTAAGGATGCAGAAAGTTTGAGACGAAGTGAGTTGTTGTTCGATCCACGGCCGTGGCCTCTATATATATAGCCTAGGAAGGCGAGAAGATAGATTTCACCGGGGGTGTGAAATTGGAATCAGAAACGGAAGTGGAACGACACTCCAGGAATTCAGAGGATGGATGACGAAGAGATAACAGATTCGAACTTATTGCTTCCCCAAATTACAAAATGTCATGAAACGGATTTGAAGATTTTACATTGACCAGAGATCAACCTATCAAGGATTCTTTAGATTGAAGGGAGTCCGGGGCCCCACAAGGCCGAAGGTCATCGTGAACCGAATCAACGTTGGCCCGTTGATAAAATTGTGCCCGAGAAGAGGAAAAATCGTCCGCCTAACATATGCTCAGCCGATTTCTCGGTAAATCGAGGAACTATAGGAAAGAAGCCTGTGGCTTTCCCGGTTGGCATTTAGTGGAACAAACAAGGGAAAGGTGTCCACACATTTTAGCCCTTGCAAACACTAGAATGGCTTTGTGAACATGCAGAGAAGACTCAGGTGATATCACAAGAATTCTTCTAACCGCAATAGCTGATCCTCTTGCTCGACAAGGCGCTAGAATGAGCGACACAATCACCCTATGCACAAGAGTTCTTCTAACCGCTCAAGATCTTCATAGTAAGAGAATAGACCATGGAGGGTCCAACAGAGTCGGGGGCACTCGAGGAGACAGGTAGAAGAGAGACATGGCTGAATTGTTGAGTTGTTCTCGCCAGGGTCGGATAAACATTTTATAGCCGACCTAGAAGGATGAATCAAGTGCCCGTGAAGCAATGATGCTCTTGTAGAAGTTTGAAGCATGGGCTCATGAGCTGATATGGACAACGACAAATAGTAGACCCAGATCAAGATTCTCTACCCATGACTACGGACCTATCGGGGATACAGACGTGATAATTTTGAAATAAAATTACTTTTATCCCAAAATTAGGGGGCATGTGTTTACACCAAAATTTGAAAGGAGAGTCGTAGGGACTCGAAGGCTTCCAAGATCATGTCATCAAGAAATCAATTGTGTGCAGATCGAAACCAGCTGATTCGGATGCAAAAACTGGAATCGGCTTTCTTCGGATAGCGTCAGCGGATAACGACAAA
This sequence comes from Miscanthus lutarioriparius, assembly GCA_904845875.1. NCBI lineage: Eukaryota > Viridiplantae > Streptophyta > Magnoliopsida > Poales > Poaceae > Miscanthus > Miscanthus lutarioriparius. Next base: position 70,170,573 of record CAJGYO010000019.1, on the reverse strand, counting down.
GGCTACGCTCGGCGCTAGGACAAGACATGTTGGACTCTACAAAAAGAGAAAGATTAGAGTCTAAGTTATCTTAAATTAGGAATGTTTTCTCTAGGGTCAAAAATTATGATGAGTCGTGATTAGACAGGAGTCATGCGCAGGTCCCGAGTATAAAAATCAAACCCCGGCTATTGTAAAACACACAATTAATCCAATATACAAGTTATTTACTTTTTCGGCTTCAGCCACCCCTTAGGAGTAGGAGTAGAGTAGATTTCGGCGAGTTTTTCAGCAAGTACGGCTACATCGATCCGGTCTACCTCCACTGCTTGTTGTAAGTACCGTCATGGCTTATACCTCTATCCGTACGGCTGCATTGATCCGGTCGACCTCCACTGCGACTCTGGTATAAGTTAGTTATCGATTCTTGCCTAGTTCAAGTATGGCTACATCGATCCTGTCGACCCCCACTGCATGAACTAGATCAAGGTCAAGTTATCGGCTCTACCTTAGAATTGCAGTCTCTGGTAGATTCACTAAGTTACCGATATTGCTTATTGCTTTTATTATTTATCTAAATTACAGCAATATCACTCTGCCTGATTGGGATTGATCTAGATCGGCCTTATATCTTCTTTAGCCCATCGTTTGTTAATCTAAAACTGATCTAATCTACACATTAAACGATGAGTTATGTTTTATCGGTTGTTTTACATTAATCTTGATCGTGCATAAGCGTGCGGTTAAAGCATGTTGCGTCTTGAGTAGATTTATTGGCTAGCAAAAACCGTTCCATGGCCCGTTATCATGGCCTGTGTGATTCTGCCTCACACCCCACTGTTAGCACCGTGGAGTGGGGATCATTATTTGGTAGATCTATTTCTGATAAGGCGTGACTTTAACTGTGCGCTATGTCTGAATCGGCTGTTTTAGCCGATATCGAGTGCTTTCACGAACAGTTCGCATCACGAGACCGTTGAAGTAAATATAGGTTGAAAGATGTGTTAGCCCCATGATCTTATTATTATATTACGGCCTCCATGATTCTGCCTCATGCCCCACTGATATTAGTAATGAGTTAGGGTCGTCGAGTCTATTGTTATTTCTACGGCCTGCATGATTCTGCCTCATGCCTCATTGATCATAGCAATAGATGAGATCTAACATGTTCATTAGATTTATCTTTATTAAACGGTTAAATGATGTTGAATTGTTTCTTCATACGAAAAGGGGTTCGGTTACTTGTAATTATTGGCTTAGCATAAACCAATCATTGTTGATATCTTATTGCTATTGATTAATATTTGTTCAAATGACGACATTTATCTTGAATGATAACCGATTCTTCTTATATAACCCAATGAGACGCCGTTCGCTGGTCTGGTTTTTCCAGACCAGCCGGCTGCTCCTCCTCACAAAATACTGTTCATCAACCAGCCGCTACAGTGTTTCTCTCTTATAAAACCAGTCAGTTCCAGCCAAGTTTCAGACCAGTGAACGGGGCCTGAGTTTTAACCGATTTATTCTCATGAATATGCTGGAATCGGCTATTTAGTCGATCTCCTTTCATATCGGCTCTCAGAGCCGCATATTCGGGACTGTATGGCAACACCGGCAAGTTCCGCCCTTAATTACTAATAAACTTTCTCTCCTTGTCAATTACAGGGTTAAATTGGCTGACACGTCTCGGGAGAAGTGCGCAGGATCGACCATCCCTACGCTGAAGCTAGGCGGATCTACAGCTCTATCGAGCAGACCCTTCCGGCTTGCTGCGTGTGTCCTCGGCACAGGACGAAAATTCTATGTCAACACATATGTTTTAACTAGGTGAAATTAGAGGTCATAGTTAGAAATAGATTTTTAAGTTACCTAATTCATCCTCCTCTTCTCTTAGGCATTACGGTCTCTTACATTGAGAATGTGTCGGTACAGTTTTTAAAGATGCTCATAAGATAAGGTTAAAATTTTTGAATTATGATAAAATCAAAACACCGTACCTTGGTTTTTGGAACAGATAACCATACCTAACCTATATATAGGGTTCTTTGCTAATTAAGCTCTTGTGTGTAGCTAGGAAAGTATGACCAAAACAGAAGAGAAGTATCCATCCTATTATATTTATATTTACATATCCAGGGAAGGCTAGATGCCATCATCCATCGAGTGTAGAAGAATAGTATATGTGTCGCTTTTCCCGACCTCAATATCTACTCTATATATTTTTTTAGATAATGGCAATATCTGGTCTCTCTCTCTCTCTATATATATATATATATATATATTCGTACGTGCAGCTAGCTAGCTTATTAAATCGTACGGAGCACGCGCAAATTTCTTCCTCCTATAATCAACACACACTCTTGTAATTATATATTCAACTTTTTTCTTCCGAACGACACTACCTGGCTCCCTGGACACTAACTGTCACCTACTAATCCGCTGATGAAGCACACCGTACGTACCCTACGTTGCTAACGAATCCATTTTCAACCTTCGTTGCTGTTGATTAGTGCCATTTCGTCAGCTACTTGTGAGTAGCCCACGATACAAGCGCCTCCTTGCACCACTAGCCGTTAACAGAGAACCTACCTTTAGTTCAGCACATTAGTCCTAGCTAAAGCTAGATCTACAGCTAATGTGAGTAATAATTCCGGGTCTAAGTTTCATGAACATCGAAAGACCTTTAGTCCCAGTTGATATTATCAACCCGGACTAATGTCTTAAGATTCTTTAGTCCGGATTGGTAACATCAACTGGGACTAATGTAGACTCTTTAGTTACGGTTAGTAGCATTAACCCGGACTAAAGGGTCATCCACTGGTTTAGTTTAAAAGGAAAGCATCACATCGAATGTTATATAAGTTGTGTAGGAGCGGTGGGAAGCTTCGTACGAGACGATGCATGAGGTCTTGGATTTGAGTCCCATAAATCACAGGGGTCTGTGCCATTGTAACTACAGCATTCGACAAAAACTACTCTAAAGTTACAGGGGTCTGTGGACTAACTGGGACTAATGTGGACTCTGTAGTTACAATGGTTTAGTTTAAAAGGAAAGTCATTGTAACTACAGCATTCGACAAAAACTACTCTAAAGTTGAGCTAAAAAAGTACGTCAAAAACAAAAACGAAAAACGAGTAGTTTTTCGTTTTGTGTTGATCGACAGAATTGTATGCCACCGTCCAAAGTTTGAATGCCCATATCTTGCTCAGCCATGAAATCCTACCTAGGCCTCGTTCACTTTGCAAAAAAAGTGAATTCGATGAATAGTACTACTTTCGTCTTATTTGGCAAATATTGTCCAATCGTGGACCAACTAGGCTCAAAAGATTCATCTCGTGATTTCCAACTAAACTGTGTAATTAGTTATTTTTTTTACCTACATTTAATACTTTATGCAAGTGGTTAAAATTGATGTGATGAAGAAAGAGTGAAAAAACTTAGAAATTTGGATGGCATCTAAACAAGGCGCTAGTCTCTGCCACACGCTGTTTGTTGCCGCGTTCTTTTTTCTCAATGAGTGAATTAAAAACGTCCCACGTGTAATGTGGTTGATTAGTGCCATTACGTCGACTACTTGTGAGTAGCCCACGATGCAAGTGCCTCGCCGCACCATTAGCTAGCCACTAATAAAGAATAGACCTTTGATTCAACACATTAGTCCCGGCTAGAATTTGGTCTAGGACTAATATGAACATTAGTCCCAAATCCATATTTTATGGGCATCGGAGGACATTTAATCCGGATTGTAATACCAACCCGGACCAAAGGATGTACATTAGTCCTGGTTGTCTCGACCTCGAGGCTCTTTAGTCCGAGTTGGTAACACCAGCCAGAACTAATGTAGACCCTTTAATTCCGGTAATTCCGGTTGGTAACACTAACCTGGATTAAAGGGTCATCCACTGCTGGTTAGTTCAAAAGGAAAGGATCTCATCCGAGATCACATATGTTGTGTAGGTGTGGTGAAAAGCTATGTGCAAAACGATGTATAAGGTCTTTGGTTTGAGTCCCATAAATCACACGGGTGGGAAGCTTCTGCCGTTGTAATTACGGCATTCGACAAAAACTACTCTAAAGTTGAGCTAAATAAGTGCGTCAAAAACAAAAACGAGTAGTTTTTCGCTTTGTGTTGATCGACAGAATTTGTATGCCACCGTCCAAAGTTTGAATGCCCATATCTTGCCCAGCCATGAAATCCTACGTAGTCTCTGCCACACGCTGTTTGCCACGTTCTTTTTTCTCAATTGAGTGAATTAAAAACGCCCCAAATGTAATGTGCCCGTGCACCACCGGAGCCAGAGTGGGCAGCCGTGTCAGGACCTATAAGCGGACTCGGGCCAAGGAGAAGGCGGCCAGGTCTGTCAAGGCGGACGGAAATCCGACAACAGGAGGAACGGCAAGTCTGACGGTGAAGAAGGTGGGGTGAACTCTGTAGTCTGGATTGGCGGTTGAGGTGTGCCTGTAGGGCGGTTGGTGTGGGCCTTGGGCCCAGTTGTCAGGATGTGTTGCGCCTGCTATAAAGGGCGTTGTAAAGGACTGAATCAAAAAAGAAAGAACAGAACTCTGAAACTCGCCTAAAGTTGCTATTCCCGGTCTCAATTCTGTTCGTCTCGTCCCTTTCTCCTGCTGTTCTTCCTTCCCCAAACTCTGCTCCAGTGAAATCCGTCACGATCTCCAGAGGGATCGTGACAAGCCGGACGTTATTTGTTGCTGCGAACAGCTAGCCTGCCGGCGGGCCAAGGTTGTCGTCGACCGTATTTGGTCATCCAAGTCCTCATCCCGTCGGCACTGGCAGCAAGCGAAGCACGGACGACCAGCTGAGCCTGGTGGTGGTACGTGGGCGTGGGCGTGCCTGTCTGATCGTCTCCTGCCGTACGCCCGGCCTGCTGCAGCTAGTGGACCGTCCGGCGCGTGGCGTGGCGTGGCGTGGCGTGTGGCGCGGCCCTGTAGGCTGGGACCTGCTGCTGGTGGGTGCCCTGTCTGCTTGGACGGGGGAGGGCGCGAGGCGACCTCGACGGCGACGGCGACGGAGACGGACGGATGGATGGGGTCATCGACTCATGGTCATGGAGATTGATACAGGGTGTATTTGATTTCCTGCCTTTCTTCTAACCTGACTAGGAAATAAGTTAGGCTAGCTCAAGCCTATCCCTAGCAAGTCAAAATGGAATTGTTTGGTTGTATACACATCTAAGCCTGGCTAGCAAACTAGTGTGTTTGGTTGGTTGGTTTAGCTAGGATAGAGTCACATCTTCCTTGTGCAGGTAACTTCGCCACTTGGAGGCAATTCCTCGAACACCTGATGAGCACGCCTCGATGGTTTGCCGGAGCAGCAGGGAGGAAGGGCTCGGCGGCCTCATCTGAGATGGCAGGCAGGCAAGGGAACTGCCCCGTGCAGTGGAGGAGGAGGAGGAGGGAGGAAGGAAAGGAGAGAGAGAGGGGATGCGGCGGTCACCTCGGCACGCGAGGCCACAGACTGCGCGGCGGCGTGGTCGGGCGTGTCCATCTCCGACGCGGCGCGGCTCCTCCAACCTCCTATCTGCTCCGCACTCCGCTCCCCGCTCCCCGCTGATTGGCTGCTCCCTTCTCTCCGGTTTCGGATGACATGGGCGGGCACGAGGAGTCGAGGACGTGGGCGGGCACCGGCGTCGGGGCGCACACGCGTGCCAGGGCGGCGCAGGCGGACGGCTGCAATTGTCCCACGACGATGTCCTTTGTGCACGCCGCTGCCATGTGACACTGCCGCGCGAGCGAGGAGAGGCGGCGTGAGCGTGGAGGAGCGGGAGTGGTGGCCGCGAAGTGGTGGCTCTGCTCCCTGCACCGGCGGCCTAGAGGGCGGGGTTACGGTCTTGGGCGAAAGAAGGTGAGGAGTTCAGCGGGAGGTGACAAGCTTGAGTAGGGGCGGGGAGGAGGCGGGCAGGACGGCGAGCTCCGCTCCGTAGGGGCAAGCACCGGGAGGAGGAGGGGCACCTGCCACCACCGGGAAGTGGAGGAGAGGGGATCTCCACGCGGGGAGGAGGAGCCGGTGGTGGAGGGGGCTAGGGCGGACTAGGAGGAGGACGAACAGAGGCGGAGCACGCGGTGAGGGGCGGGGCGGTGACGAGAACGACCGACGGAGCTGGCTCGGGCCTGGCCCGAGAAGAACAACCCATTCTTCAGGGGTACGAATGGCTAGACTTAGCCAGTCCCTAACCCATTTTCAGACAACCAAACAAGTAAAATTGGCTCAAGAAGCCAGAATAGGAACCAAACACAACTACAGTATCTATCTACTGGCCTGGCCACGCCGTGCGTACGCATGCCTGCCTACGCCGTGCGTACGCATGCCTGCCTGTGCGTGGAAGTTGTGGGTAAGGATGAAAACGGAAAGGAAATATCCCGAACCGAATCGCATCGTTTTCTATATTTGATCCGAGCGAATTCGTATTTTCGGACAAAATACGGAATACTAAATTCGAATTCGAAATTCGGAACAACAAATTCGAAATCGGATCGAATTCGGTTTAGGCTTTGTTCGACCGATTTCTACATTCCTACTTTTAATTTGAATATCCCGAATTCAAAATTCGGTTTCGAAATTCGGTTTAAACCAAATTTTGTCCACTACAAGTCTAACCTTAGAAAAATTATATCTTTTTCATACGATCTCGGATGAAGATGATTTTTATATGAAAATTGTAGCTCTCAACGAGATCTACAACTTTCTAGTTCTTAGTTTTTCATCTGATGTCTTGAAGATGTTCAAAAAAATTAAATAAAAGTCAGCGATATATTAATTAATCGCGTATACAAGCGCTTGTTGCCTTTAAAAAACATATCTTCCTTACGTCGAGTCGAATGGAGATACTTTTTAAGAAAGTTGTAGGACTTGTTAATTATTATATACTTGTTAATTATTATGCACTTAGTCCTATGGGCCAATATTCCGTATTGATTTTTCGTATACCGACCGTGTTCGATATAATTCCGCTCGAATTAGTTCATTTTCGAAATTTTTGATATTCCGTAAGTTTGTGTTCGTTTTAGTGTCCGGCTTTACCGCTTTCGTTTTCGTTTTATTTAAAATGTAGAAATAGAAAACGGTTGAGAGGTTTTACGACCATTTTTCATCCCTAGTTGTGGGTGCGGTGGACTCACTCAGGCAGAGGCAGTCAGGCTCACTCGCCTCGCTCGCCGGTGGCCGGTGGACCCCACTTGGGGCACGTGTCGACCGCTGCCTGGTGTCCAGTGCAGGGGCGCAAGCACAAAACCTGACGCGCGCACTTTACGTACCTTTGCCTCTGGCTGCTGCTGGCTCCGCCGCTCCGGCCGGGCTCTTGAGCCTTGACGGCCAGGGTAGCTGCCGGAGAAATGGGACCGAGCAACAGGGTGGAACGCGCGCGCGCGCGAGATGTCATTTCTACGAACCAGGATACGATCGTACGAGATCTATCTGCTACTGCCTCCATCTAAAAAAAAGCAATTCTAAGTGCATTCTTCTTTGTTGAAAAAATATCTAAAATTTGACTAAATATAGGTAAAATATTACTCGATCTGTTACAAATTATAAGTCGCTTTTATTTTTTATATAAAACTTGCTATGTATGTAGACATATATTGTATCTAGATGTATTGCAAAATAGATATATCTAAAAAGTCAAAGTGACTTATAATTTGAGACGGAGGGAGAAACGTTTATGACACAAATTATATATATATAAACATATATTTCATAACAAATCTGATACATGAAATGTTTCTGCTTTTGTGAACATCTCTCAAATCGTTGTATTTCTGTTATCTGATTAATGAAAATGGTGAATGCCTTGTTTTAAAAATAATAATAAATCTAATGATATTTATTTGATATTCATAAATATTGATATTATTTATATATAGTTAGTCAAGCAAGACACTTTGATTTAGTGTGTGTATATATATAGGGAGAATATATTCAGTAGCCAGCTACAAAATAAGTTATTCCGTAGGCACCTCTATTTACGATAATTTTATATACTAATTTACGATAATGTCAATATATATTTACGATAGTTGGGTTACTATAACACGTGGGGATATTTACCATAACGTTACAGTAAACCACTTCGTAAGGAGTTACTATAATCTCGTAAATTAATATAATAATTATCGTAACTCAAAGTGGCTACAGAATAAGTTATTTTGTAGCCAGCTACAGGATAGTATCTATATATATATATATATATATATATATATATATATATATCGGGAGAGTATATTCATTAGTCAGCTACAAAATAAGTTATTTTATACCAATCTCTATTTACGATAATTTTATATACTAATTTATAATAATGTCAATACATATTTACGATAGTTGGGTTACTATAACACACGTGAATATTTACCATAACGTTATAGTAAACCACTGAGTAAGGAGTTACTATAATCTCGTAAATTAACATAGTAATTATCGTAACTCAAAATGGCTACAAAATAAGTTATTTTGTAGCCAGCTACAAGGTAGTGTAATATATATATATATATATATATATATATATATATATATATATATATATATATATATATATATATATATATATATATATATATATATGTTTCTCATGGGTACGTGCCAACCAATTGTACATGGCATAGAATCTAATTTGTACAGTGAGGATGAGGAACTGCACAGATAAGAGCATCCTGGACTCCTGGTTGGGTTTTCTATCCTTCGTGCATTTGATCTAGGTTGAGTTTCGTCCTGTGAGTGTCCTGGAATGATACCATGTACGTTTCACAATGTTTCAAGGTGTTGAGCTCCGACTTCTTCGCCCCATCATGCAGGGCAGGGCTCGACGAGGACTCACTAGATCTACCCATTCCTTGCGTGACCCAATGTCTATTCACTCAGCATTTAGCTTCTTTGTTTCCCCACTCCGCCAACCAGGGATGAATCTAGCGGTGGGGAAAGGGGGCTTAAGGCCCCCTAGCCGCTGATCCCAAAGAGCCCCCTAGAGTCCCTCCAAATGTTTTTTTTTGCTACGGCTGCTTTTAGGAGATGCTAGAGTTTGAGGATAATGGCTTCAACCCTCCTCATCCTAGATCTGTCACTACTACTGAACAAAGGGCAAGCGGTGTCGTAGAAGCAAGCGCAAGCCCCGGCCGAAGCGTTGCCTGCCTCGCCGTTCGGCTACAAAAATCGTGTGCCCGACGCTGCGACCGCCTGCCATGCTTTTCAAAAATTCAACCTCCACCATTGACCTCTGTCGAATTCCTTGCGCATATGGCTTCTCTAAGCTCCTAGGTAACCAACCGACGTGGCCTCACCCAGGAAATGTTAACGATGAGCCATGAATTTTAAAATCTCATCACCGTAGCCCGCCATGGCCATCGGAGATCAAACCCCGAAATGGACACGTTGTTCTCCTTTCTCTTGCTGCTTTCACCCATGTCCTAGAATCGCCTTGACCTAGTCGCCCTTAGTGGCGGAACCAGGGGCCAGCAGGGCCGTGCACTCCCCCCCCCACCTCACCACACACACACACAAAAAAAACAGGGTTAAGTACCGCCGATCATGGTCATGCGGAAAATATAAATACACATGGAGACAAAAATTTTCACTTACATAGTTCGATTCGATTGGAGTTTTTGGACCATGATTGTGTAGTTTTACAAAACTATCGAATTACGATCACATAGTTTTATTTACAAACGAAATATGCATAACCACGTTTTTTTATTAAAAATAGATCTCACGTGGAGTTTTTAAAACTCCTAAAATATTATTCGTTTCATCATTCCATGGTTTTTATAAAAAATGTTCGTTCCATTAAAATATATGTAATTTTCTAAATGCAAAATAATTTATAAAAAATATCCTTACATAAAGCCTTTGAAAGCATCTAGGTCCCTAGTTAGGTTTTGGTGATTAATGACAATACAAGATTACTATGACTAACGTGTGTTTTGCAGAGGCAATTAAGTTAGGTCATGGTAATGGAGATCGATTGGGCAATCATGGATGTCATGCCTCTACGATGGAAATCGTTTCGGTTTTCAAAGGATGGACGACAAGGTTAAGGATGACTAGTTCTAAGTGTCGATTGGAGTTGAAGAGACACTTAGAGTAGTTTAGGACTTTATTTTTCCTTTGGCCGTACTATTAAGGGGGTATGGACGGGTAGCTTGACTTAGGTGAGTCTAGTGAGTTAGGTGTGGTACACACTTGCTAAGTCTAGAACTAGGTAGCTCCAACAAAGCCCTTAGATTCTATGGAGCAAACTTCATTCACATGTGATCGAGAGTTGGAAGTGAATGGAGGGTCAAATACTGACCGGACGCTGGCTCCGGTGCGACCGGACGCTGGCCGCAGGGTCCAGTCAGTTCATTTGACCAAGGAGATTGCGTCTGGCGTGACCGAACGCTGAGTGGTCGAGTGACCGGACGCTGGTCGACCGGACGCTGAGGACCAGCGTCCGGTCGACTCCAGTAAGGTTCCAGAGAAGGAATTCTGCGACCGGACGCGTCCGGTCAGTACTGACCGGACCCTAGGGGTTGAGCGTCCGGTCGAGTACAGTAAGATTCCAGTGAGGGATATTTGCGACCGGACACGTCCGGTCAGTGGTGATCGGACCCTGCCAGCGTCCGGTCAACACTTAAACACTGGTATGCAGGTTGAACTGACCGGAGCGTCTGGTCAACATGACCAGAGCGTCCGGTCACCCCGCAGAAGCACATAACGGTTCGTTTTTCAGCCGGTGTTATAAATACAACATCCACTCATGTGTGGGGGTACTTTTGCTCATTTTAACAGCTGAAACACACCTTAGAGAGTGCTAAGAAGAGTAAGGTCCTAGTGAGGTGATTGAGATTTGAGAATCCCAAAGAGAGCCCTCATTAGTGAGATCAAGAGTAGCAAAGTGTGCATCCACCATTCTTCCTAGGCTTGTCGTGCTCAAGTGAGAGTTCGTGCTTGTTACTCTTGGTGATCGCCATCACCTAGACGTCTTGGTGGTGATTGGAGAGCTTGGTGATCATCCGGAGAGCTTGTGGATGACCCAACTCAAGTTGTGAGCGGTTGTGGGTGATTCACCACGATGGAGTGTCAAAGAATCAACCCTTAGAGAGCACTTGATCCTTGCGCGGATCAAGGGGGAGCTACACCCTTGCGCGGGTGCTCCAACGAGGACTAGTGGGGAGTGGCGACTCTCCGATACCTCGACAAAACATCGCCGCGTTCCTCCTTCTCTATTTACTTTGAGTATTTCTTTGAGCAATTACTTTGAGTATTTATATTGAGCAATTCAATTCTTGTCTTTACAATTCATAGAATTGCCATGTTATAGTAGGATTAGAACTTAGGTTGCAAGTCATTTGTGCGGTAGAACAACTAGAAACATTTTTTAGGCACAAAGAGGTTAATTGGGCTAACCGTAGGATTTAATTATTGCAAAGAATTTAGAATTAGCCCAATTCACCATCCTCTTGGGCATCTTGATCCTTTCAACCTTCTTTTTTCAACGTCAAAAAATAATATAAAGCCTTTTTTTAGCTGGACTTTGGAACTTATGGTTGTGGGTGGGATGGGGCCGGTGGGGTGGGCCGAGGGTGTTTGGGAGATTGGAAAAATATCGTTTGAAGTACATTTTTTTCCCTTGTCTTCGATTGGTTTCCCACTTCACAGTGTTAGAGTAACTCCATGAGGCTCTTTATATCCTTTCTAATGGATAAGAATAGTGACTTTAGTGAAAAAATACCCTCCAACAACTTCTTTAATTGGTTATCTAAATATAGTCATATTCTATTCCGTATTTCTCGGTAACCAAAGACAGAATACAAGAATGGCTCTTTAAAGTGCAAACAAGATATAGAAAAATTGTTGGAGAATAAAAAAAGATATATAAAAGCGAATTTATACAAATGGTTCTTTAAATAATGATTTAGATACCGAGCTTTAGAAAAACTCTTGGAGATGCTCTTATAGTCATTTGAAAATGAAGAATGCCTCGTTTTGAAAAAAATAATAAATTTAATGATATTTATTTGATATTAGAAATACTAATATTATTTGTATATAGTTAGTCACGCAAGATACTTTAATTTAGTACTTCTAGTTGTGTTTCTTGTGGGTGTGGGCCCACCAATTGTACATGGGATAGAATCCAATGTGTACAGTGAGGATGAGGAACTGCACTAATGCGAGCGTCCTGGACTCCTAGTCGGTTTTTCTCTCCTTCATGCATTTGATCTACGTCGACTTCCAGCCTACATTTAGAACGATATACCGCATTGTTCCATTTCACTTTTGAGAATGAAGTTTCAAACATGGAATGATACCATGTTTCACAATGCTCCAGGTTGTTTAGCTCCGACTTCGGTGCCCCATCGCGCAGGGCAGGACTCGGTGAGAACTCACTCGATCTCCTGATACTATTCACTCTGCATGCCTCTTTGGAAGGCAAGATATCCAAAACATAGTCATAAGAAAATATAGGATTGAAATTGCGTGTCACTGCCTACGGTTGCTAGACTAGTTGGTCAATCCTCCGGGTGGCATCCCCGTGACTAGAGTTCGAATCCTTGATCAGGCGAATTTCTGGTCGACGGTGTGGAAAAAACCCTCTCACCTGTCTCGTGCTTCTCTCACCGGGTAACGGGTCTCGGGGTGTCTACCCCGAAGCCGAGTTTTGAAATTGCATGTCATAGCAATTATAGAATAGGAAACACTGGAAATATTCTAATGGAGCATTTGAATACATCCCAAAGAGAAACACAAATTAAAAGAGAGAAATAAACACAAAGCAAAAAGAGCTTGTACCTCATATTATACTTCCTCCAAAACTCCTATGAATCAAAAAGCCATTCCATAAAAAAAATAGAATTTTAGAATCGTCCTCCACCCTATTTGTTCCAAAGGCAGCAAGACAAGTGCAAGTGCATTTAGTGCGGTGCATCACCGTTGCCACGCGAGCTTATGTAAATGGGTTGGTGGCTGGTGCATGTGGCTTGCGCATTCGGCATCCGCTTTGCCTCGACCTCGAGCCTCTCTGCCAAACCAAATAATATACTGCAATAAAAAAAACAAATAACATACTGCTACAGTGCGAGTGCGTCGGCGACTGACAGCCATTATTTCTGATTGAGGACCGGCAAGCGGCAACCATGCCTGTCAGGCTGTCACGGCATCAATGCCAAACACGAGTTGGCCCAGAGTGCTGGCCGCGTCCTCACTCAGCATTTGTACACCGGAGTTCTAGTTCCTCACTCCATCAAAAAGTTGATAACACTAGTTGTGGCTCCTCAGTAGTACTGTACACCTGTACATGTCTAGATTTCAAAGCTAACTAGTACCACTGTGCATAAAAGAGCAGAAAGCTCGGCCACATTGACAACAAAAATCTGCCAAAATACAGCATATGGAACAGGAGTACCACCTAGCTAAACACTAGGCCTAAACCCTAAATTACTCCTAGCTACATGCCTTGGGACACTGTTACACGTTGAATGTTAGTACAAGTACAGCTGTACTGGCGATAACATTTTTTTTCTTTGAGATGTACAGTACTTACTGGTGATAGCTGTTGATGTCTTGATGAGCAACGAAATTAGTAGACGTTACGCGGCAATTCAATTTGTCACGAGTGAGGACCACAATCCACAAGACTTTGGTAGTAGAGGCACCGTACTGGTACTTGGGGAGGCCAGAGAAGCACGCAGCAGCAAGCCAGCAACCAAAGTATCAGATTCAGAACAGACTGACTACAACAAGGTCATTCTCTGCTGCTGCTGGAGCCACTCCTGGTCCAGGATGGTTGGATGGCAGAACGAAGCGCCTTGTTGGATCGTTCATGAGCTCCTGAAAACATGCACACGAGCAGTGGTTATTCGTCAGACCAAGCTATGATCACGTGTTACTCGAGTTTCACAGAGTAACAAAGCAAATGGCACATTCTGCTCAGGTTTCAGTTTCTTCATTGCTAAAATTCACTGCTCACGAACAGAAAAGAAAAAAAAAAGGTGTCTGACAATAGTGAAAAAAATATCGATTTTTATATCCACCTGAAATATTTGGCAAATGAAACATGACGGTTTTTGCAGGTTCCATCCAACGCTGATCGAGGAGAGGGCGGTGAAGAAGATAATGTTGCTGTTGCGCGCTGAAAGAAGAAAGATGAGGACGGCACCTCCGGCTCAGCTCTGTGCAGGTGCAGCTGAGACCAAGGCGTGCTAACTCGCGGCTGGACGTGCACATCAGGACACTCTCCTGATGAGATACAGATACTCCAGCAACTATCTGAGTTCAGGTCGCCTTTCCCTTTCTCCATCACATCGCATCGCATCCTCCCCCACAATCTTCTTTCTTTATACCATCAGGTGGCTGCTTTCCTGTCAAAAGACCAACATCGGAGCTAGGTGTCAGCTCTCCAGTGGCAAGGAAGAATTCCGGGTCCATGCCATGCACAAGGGGATTCCAGCTGTATCATTGGTGCTGGACTGGACCAGGAGGGCAGGAGGGGAGAGATACCCAAGTCACTATAAGCTTACTAAGTTTGCATCGAGAAGGATGTTGACTGGCTTGAGATTTTCATGAACAGATGGGTGAGAGGTTCAATCTTGTTCTTGTGCAGAAAGATCAGGGCTCAACACATCTCTGCAATAATTCCGATGCGAATTTTTTTTACTACTCAAACAATTGTCCTTGGATTTGGATATCAGCACGTGGAAATCTGCAGTCCATGTGCCAAAACTATGAAGTAGGATTTTTTTTTTAAAAAAAAATTACTACTACTATTGATTTCTTTTAAATTACATAACTTCTTCATTTTTGTTGTGGCTCATGTTCCTTTCCATATCTAGCCCGCCCCAACTTGCTCAGGACTAAAAGGTTTTGTTGCTCTCGACATTGCGAACTGGAAAGGAGCTAGAGATCAACCACCTTTTCTAGTTTGATATAAAATGAGTTGAGTGGACTGTCAGGTTTCAACACCTTTGTTGCAACAGCCATGTTCCCCAGGATACTTCTGTATGCACATCTAAACCCACTTTCTCCTATCTGTTCAGATAATGAAAACTCACAATGCACTGATTCAACCAAAGCTGAAAGCATCTGGCCTCTTTTCTGACGTAACTCTTCAAACTCACGGTTGCACGGTCCCTCATGTAGCACCTGGCCATGATCAGATAGAAGCCAGTCATATTGTCCTCTGGAGTCAGAGAGCTGATCTTGTAGATGATCATTGGCTTTCCAAAGTTCCTGTGTGACCTCATCTTATTGTTTTTGTAAGTTGTGCCAGCTTCTGTTGTACCACTGAAAGATATTCCTCCATTTCTCTAGCCTGAAAAAAAAAGAAACAAATAAGTATTTGACCATTCTCATTCATTATATCGAGATACGCGATTTAGAGCATCTCCACACCAGACTGGTAATAATCTATATATGCATGTGTTAGGTATCCTAATATTATTTTTGTGGATATTGGGAGAGCTGTTACAGCAGTACCGGTAAATAACCAATCATGTGATGTATCCGGGTTCAACCGTGCAAACTGAAATTAGTTGGTCCACTAAAATATATAACTTTATACATGTTCCTAAGTTCCTTGAAGGTGTTTGACATCATCATCAAGACAAGTGTCTGTTGGCAGCTAACTTGGGGAATATCGGGATGCTTGTTGATCGACAAGTCTGTAAGCTGAACTGGCGCTGCCTTCGATCAACGAAGTTGTAGGTACGGTACTCTACCACCAAATTGTTCGAGAAAAAAAGGTCGACTACTTCTTGGCAGCTACAGTACAAGGAACAAAGGTGCTATTTCCTCTTCTACGCTTGCTAAACAGGGCTCAGGGCATGCAGGAGTATGTTAACAACACTAGCTACATTATGACGGTTACATGGTAGATAGTACACTGTTACAGCTAGTTAAATCTTGAAGCTGTACGGGGGGGGGGGGCAGCAGTTGATGAGCAACTAATAGTGAGTAATTCAACTCGTGCGTAGTGGTGGTCCGGTGGAGAAGCAACACAGTACTGGTACTTGAGGTGGTGGTGGAGAAGCACGCAGCAATCCAACAGAGAACAGACTAGAAGGCCGTATTCTGCTGCTGGAGCCATTCCTGGATGGCAGAGCGAAGCGCGCGATTGGGAATGAGCTCGTCGTGTTCTAGTCGCATGTTGGTCATTGGAGATGTGTCGTGGCCACTGTTGAGCCAGCTCCTGATGGCCTCAGCTTCGTAGGTGAATCCGTCAGCTGCGATATGTGGATCGTCCATGACATCCTGGTACAAGACAACAGAAGTAATGGTTAGGCATCAGGGGACAAAGTGTTCATGTGTTCCTTGTATTTCCACAAAAGAACAAAAAGCATATGACACATTGAGTTTAATATTCGATAATACTTCTGTTCTACCACTGATTCATCATTGAGTAAAAAAACTGGGGAAATCTAGATGAAGGTGCAAAACGTCCCTGGTGTACTCACCTGAGATATAGGGCAAATGAAATATGACGGCGTGCTGTTTTCATCTGACACTGATCTAGAAGATGAGACTGAAGGTATTGTTGCAGCATCCCTCATCGCCTCAACCACTGCCCAAACCACGGCTGAAAGATCAGGACGGCGCTTCCTGCTCAGCTCTGTGCAACTGAGAGCAAGGAGTGCTAACTGCTGGACGTGCACAGCAGGCCACTCTCCTGCCGAGGTATCAACTACAGAGTTCAGGTCACCTTTCCAGTCAAAAGGCGCAAGACCACAATCCCAAAAGAATAGATATCGGACTGACATGTCAGCTCTCCAGTGGCAAAAAATTCTGGGTCCATGTACTGAAGGGTTCCCATAGGATGCATGGTGCGATACATGGTAGTGTTGTTGCTGCTGGACTGGATCAGGTGGCGAGAGATACCGAAGTCACTAAGCTTACTGACCAAATTAACATCAAGAAGGATGTTGGCAGGCTTCAGATCTCCATGAACAACTGGGTGCGGTTTATTCTTGTGCAGAAAGGTCAGTGCTGAACAGATCTCAGAAATTATCCGGATGCGAATTTGCCACGGTAGAGTCTGCCTTTTTTCTGCACACATGAGAAAATCTTCAAGGCTTCCATTTGGTAAGAACTCATATACAAGTGTAGATATCTCCGAGCAAGCTCCTAACAGGGTTACAAGGTGAGGATGCCTCACTCTACTCAGGATAACCTGCAGCAGGAATCCAAAAAAAGCCATACATCATTTCATTAATGGGCAAATGTCTTTTCAAAGATTTTTTTAGTTTCAGCTGCAAGCTTCAAAGGAGCTACAGACCAAGCACCTTTTTAGTTGACAAAGATAAAATGGGATTTCAGAATGGGTCGAGTTGGCCTACCTCTTGCTCAAACTGTGATTGCCCCTGTAAACCATCAGGTTTCAACACCTTTATTGCAACCGTCATGTTCCGGAGGGTACCTTTGTACACACAGCCAAACCCACCTTCTCCAATCTTAAGTGAACTACTGAAATTGTCAGTAGCATGCTCCAGTTCAGATGATGAAAACTCACAGTGCATTGCTGTAACCAACACTGAAAGCATCTGGCCTCTTTTCTGACGTAACTCTTGAACCTCACGGACAGCATGATTCCTCTCGTGTAGCAAGCAATCATGCTCTGATAGAATCCGTTCATATTGTCCTCTGGATTCAGAGAGCTGACCTTGCAGATGCTCATTATCCATGTTTGCCTTCAGAAGTTTCTCCATTACCTCATCATATTGTTTCTTAAGTCGTTCCGACTCTTGCTGTACTCCAGAAAGATATTCCTCCATTGTTCTAGCCTGCAGATTATTATTATTTTTTTAAAAATGGTCAGTCATTCATATTATTAAGATAAGATAATCTATAGCTTCAATAACATCAACAGCCAACAAACTTTGTCAAGATAACCTGCTAATATGTCTTTTTTTGGATAAAAATATATTCATAAGACTGTCATAGCAATTCAACTGCAAATACAGTGGCAGTGCTCTGTTCCAAGCTTGCCCAATGCTTGGAGAAAGAGCACCGTAAGTCGTAATAGAATATCTTTGTTCTCTACTCCACATGAGAGATTTTTTTTTTCTCGAGTATTGCAGGATAGCTACATATCATTGCATTTATATAGAGTACTAAATCCAGCCGCCAGCCATCATACAGCACTAGCACTACTGCAAAAAAACAAACACACACACACACTCTACATGATAATACTATTGGGAAAATAAATGAATAAAAAAAGGACGTGCCCAGTGCAGAGAGCTCCCGCTCTGTGCGGGATCTGGGGAAGGGTGTTAGTGGCAAGCCTTACCCTCGCCTGTGCAATGCGAGGAGACCGCGACTCGAACCCGGGACCTTCCGGTCACAGGCGGTAAGACTAACGCTTGCACCAGGCCCGCCCTTCAGGAAAATAAATGAATGCATGGTGATATTTAGCTTCTAATCCAGAGTATAACTTTTAGCCACAAAAATAATTACAATGATTATAGTTTCAAGTGAATCATAGCTATAAGTTTACCATTCTTTCTGATTCAATACACTTCAAACGCTTGTCAGAAGCTTCCTTCTTGAGTATTGTAGCTTGTTCTGTTGCTTTTCGAAATTTAAGCAGGTCATTTTCTGATTGGAAATTTCCCTGAAAGGACCATTAAAATACTATCATTTAGTATAGTGCTATTTAATAGGAAAATTGAACCCTTCCTAAAAGTAGCTTTCACTTTAACTCCATAAGTGAATGTTGCCCCTCGACTACTCTTTGTAGACCTACTTGAGCTTAGGGCATGGTGGAGTCAAGGTAAGGGCATAAAAGAACCAATTGTGCATTAAAACACATTGCCATGCAACCACCATTTGTGCATCAGTTATACATAAGCTCGAGCAGATCAGAAACAGATAAATAGAAGAAAGTATGTGGATGGAAGTGGGTGTGTGAAAATACAAGTGACAAGGTACTGTTTTATGATCCCAATAGAACCTGGGTTTTAAGTGCTCCTTCTTAAGTTGCACGTTGCTAGTAAAAGTACAGTTTCTGTGTTACTCAACAGTCAACATGTGTTGCACTAAGGATTACTAGCCACAGTAAACCAGACAAAAAAGACATGTAGTACGCAAGAATAATACAAAACAAGCAATCATGGAAATGGAAGACTCTTCCGAAGAGAGGAACTAGACTTGCCAACATCTCTTTCAAGTCCTCAAGCTCAACATCACCCCCATTAGCCCTCTTAATGCATGCTGCACATCTAATTCAACCAAACACGATATCAATTTAGATTATGTCATGTATCATAATTCAAGAAGGGCAGAAGAGAACTGCAAAGCTACCTTCTTAAGCCATCAAGAACCTCCAGATTATTTGGGTCACACCTCAAACCCTCTAGGTAAGTTGCCATAGCATTTTCATAATTTTCCATCAGGAACTGAACTTTAGCTTTACGCACATAGCCCTTTAGAAAAGTTGGATCCAGTTCAACACATTTCTGTGCATCCTCAAGACCTTGAGGGTAAGCTCCCAGATAGATGTGGCATTGAGCTCTGTTGCTAAATGCCTGAAAAATCAGTCATAAATAACAAAATTAATTGCTACAACCAGGAGTGCCAAAGAAAAAGGGGCCAGCTCCAGAACATGCCTTTACAGTGAACAATGCATGCCAAATATGACTGATTATAGATGACATTGTAGTTTTTACCGATGTAAATCTAATTTATCAGAAAAGTTTCTAATCTCAGAAAAAGTACTACTTTACTAAGGATCTGGAGTTACCGTTTCTTGAGAAGGAAAATCAGGGGAATGATAAATATGCTTACTTTTGGATCCTTTGGGTTCGTTTTCGTAGCTCGTGTGTAGTGTATTGCTGCGTCATGGTATTGCTTCTGCTTGAACAATTCATTGCTTGCAGCGTTTGTACACAGTAAGCAGGGGTACATCGCAATGGCATATAACTATAAAGGAATTGGATATCTAATGATAAAAAACACAGATTACTAGGAGAAGCATCTACTCGTCCATTTCTTTTGTGCTCTGTCCTTCATTCACATGGGAAGTGGTAACCAGCAGAGTAGCAAAGTTCTAGGCCTAATCCACACAAAAGTAAATGGAACTTTCTGAGAGTATTGTCGCCCCAAAATCTGTGTTTCCTTTGTGATTGATAAACAAATGCAGTCCACCAACATTATCTAATTCCTTATCTAATTGCACATTTCCCTACTCAACAATGACTTAACCGAGCAACACCCAAACCTTTCTCGCGGTGTTGGTCGGCCATCTCCTGATCCAATCGCTCCTGCTCCTCAAGCTCCTTCTTAACTACCACCGCCTTGTTGAGCTTCTCGTGCGTCTCCTCGCCTTGTTGAGCTTCTCGTGCGTCTCCTCACTGTAATGCTCGGTGAGCGACTGCTCCAGGGCCCTGATCGCCGGTGCGTAATATCCGGAGCAGGCCGCGAGCTCGAGCAGCGCCGACGCCTTCCGGGACAGCGCCTTCGCGACCAGCTTGTTGTCGGCGCTGAGGTCCCTGCCGCGCTTCACCGCCTCGTCGCAGTCCCTCGCGCACTCCTTATACTGAAAATGCCCCAAATCGTCAGCCGCCGCGTCACTTGCGAGCGGAGGTAGGCGGCGGCGCGGTTAGTAAGGAAGGAGATGTCTCTGGGGTCGAGGAGCGCGCCGCGGGTGTAGTGCTCGACGGCCGTCTCGAGGAAGGACTTGCGGTAGGCGTCGTTGCCGGCCTCCTTGGCGCACCGCGCCTCCTCCGCCCGCTCGTCCGCCTCCATGGCGTGACTGACTCCCCAACGGATGGCCGATGCGGTGGCGCTACGGCGACTGCGAGCGCATTTGGTCTTCGCCCGCGGGCCGCGGCTTGGGGTGGCGGATGGCGGGCTTGCGGCTGCCGGTGGTGGCGACTATGGGGGGACGACTTGACGAGAGTTCGGCCGGTGCAGGGGAGCATCTCTCACTCCTTTGTGTCTTGTGCAGCGCTTTGGTTTCCGTCTCTGCCAAGTGCCCAAGTAGGACACCAGGATTGAAGGTGGGCCCCGCCTTATAGTGCGCTGCCAGTCTGCCACTGCCACGAACCCACGAGTGCAGTTGAGGAAGAATTTGATTTTTAAAAAAAATCTTTTAAAGGATAAGAATTTGACTTTTTCAACATAATCCACTTGAGCCAGCTAGGATCAGTAGCTTGACTTTATTCTGAAGGCCTTACGACGTACTCCGTATGTCAGTGTGTACAGTGGGAGAGCACATGTCCTTGAAAAAAATTGTGTGCTTGTCTACATGCCTCTCCTCATAGGTCATAGCACTGGACATTCGGACAACGGTGCAAGAGAAGAGTCCGGCAAGACCTCAAACTGTTCGTTTCGCTGAAAAGTTACCGTTCCCTCATAGCACCGGACATTCGGACAACGGTGCCAAGACCAAGAGTCCGGCAAGGCCTCAAACCGCCCAAATGACCTTTAATTTCGCTGAAAAGCCAGACTGAAAAGTACCGTTCGCTGATTTATTGTGAGAGAAAAACATTATACTAATAGACGTTGTGGATTCTCTGACTCGCTAAAGAAAAGTCAGGGAAAGAATGTCTTTGTGTCTTTGGATAAATTTTTAGGCTGTTCGTTCGCAGATGGATGAATCAGATTTTATGCTAATATTACTACATTTTTCGAAGTCAGGTAACTGTTTAGAGAGACAAATTACTGTTCCTTAAGCCACTTTGCCTCAACAAAGTCGGAGAAACTGCGCCGGGATCGTAGGGGCAGTAGCAGACTAGCAGGCACACGCTGGAGAGAGGAATCAAGTAAGGTAAATGACCTTCTTCAGTCTGTACCTGAATTGCAGCTACAGTCTTAGGAAAGACGCTGCTATTTTATCTTCTACGCTTGGTAAACACTAAACAGGGCATGAAGGCTTTGGCAAGCATCACCGCATCAGTATGTTAACTACACAGTTATAGCTAGTTAAATCCTGAAGCTGTACGGGCACCAGCAGTCGATGAGCAACTAATTGTAGAGTATAATTCGACTAGTGTCTGGGACCAACACTCTTTGGTAGAGAGGCACCCTACTGATACCTGTGGTGGAGAAGCACGCTGCGATCCAACAGGGAACAACAGACTACAAGGCCGTATTCTGCTGCTGCAGCCATTCCTGGATGGCAGAACGAAGAGCGCGATTGGGAATGAGCTCGTCGTGTTCTAGTCGCATGTTGGTCATTGGAGATGTGTCGTGGCCACTGTCGAGCCAGATCCTGATGGCTTCGGCTTCATAGGTGAATCCATCAGCCGCGATATGTGGATCGCTCATGACATCCTAAAATAAGACCACACAAGTACTGGTTAGTCATTAGATAAAGCCTATATTCATGCACTGCTTTTTTCCAAAGACAAACAGATGACACATTCAGTTTAAATATTCAATGAAGGCCTAATAAATCCCTGTTATGCTCACCTGAGATATAGGGCAGATGAAATACGATGGAGTGCGGTTTTTATCAGACATTGATCTAGATGATGAGGCAGAAGGTATAGTCACAGACGCAGCATCCCTCATGGCCAAAACCACTCTCCACACATCGCCCAAGAGATCAGGACGGCACCTCCGGCTCAGCTCCGTGCAACTAAGAGCAAGGTGTGCTAACTGTTGGACTTGCACATCAGGCCACTCTCCTGCTGAGGAATCAACTACTGAGTTCAGATCACCTTTCATCATCGCATCCTCCACAGTCTTCTTTATACCAACAGGAGGTTTCCCTGTCAAAAGGCGCAAGACCACAATCCCAAAAGAATACACATCGGACTGACATGTCAGCTCTCCAGTGGCAAAAAATTCTGGGTCCATGTACAAGGGGGTTCCCATTGGATGCATGGTGCGATAAAGGGTAGTGTTATTGGTGCTGGACTGGATTAGGAGGCGAGAGATACCAAAGTCACTAAGCTTACTGACTAAGTTAACATCAAGAAGGATGTTGGCTGGCTTCAGATCACCATGAACAACTGGGTGTGGCTTATTCGTGTGCAGAAAGATGAGTGCTGAACATATCTCAGAAATAATTCGGATGCGGATCTGCCACAGCAAAGTTTGCCTTTTATCTGCACAGACGAGAAAATCTTCAAGACTTCCATTTGGCAAGAACTCATAGACAAGTGCAGATGATTCTGAGCATGCTCCTAATAGAGTTACAAGGTGAGGGTGCCTCACCCTACTCAGGATAGCAACCTGCAACAGAAATCCAAAATAATCTATTCATCATTCATGGAATGAGGATGTCCTTCAAAAGTAAATGTTCTATCTAGTTTCAGTTTTGAACCAGAAAGGAGCTAGAGATCAACTCCACTTTTCCCGTGTAAGAAGGGCAAAGTAAGATTTCAGGATGAAGTGGGTAAATTACCTCTTGCTCGAACTGTGATCTTCCCTGCAAAGTATCAGGTTTCAACACCTTTATTGCAACTGTCATGTTTCTGAGGACACCTCTGTATACACATCCGAATGCACCTTCTCCAATCATCAGTGAACTGCTGAAATTTTTACTTGCAAACTCCAGTTCAGATGGTGAAAATTCTAAGTACATTGATGTAACCAAATCCAAAAGCATCTGCCCTCTTTTCTGGCGTAACTCTTCAACCTCACGAACTGCACGATCCCTATCATGTAGCAAGTGATCATGCTCTGATAGAAGCCAGTCATACTGTCCTCTGGATTCAGAGAGCTGACGTTGTAGACGCTCATTATGCTCATTGGCCTTCTGAAGCTTTTTAGTGACCTCATCATGTTGTATTTTAAAGCATTCCAACTCCTGTTGTATCCTTGAAAGAAATTCCTCAGTTTCTTTCCTTTGTTGGACCTGGTTTAAATACAAGCCCTCCATTGTCCTAGCCTGAGAAATTAAAAACGTGACCATTCTCATTCATAGCATCCTGATAGATTACTTTTGACTGTATGTAATGTAATAGCCTAAAATTTTGTTAAAAGAGTAACCTGCTGACATCCTAGATTTTTTAAAAGAAAAAAAATCATGAATAAGAATGAAATTTTCGTATGGCTGCCATGGCCTTGGCAAGTCAACAGTAAACATAGTGGCAGTGGTCTGTTGCAAGATGGCCCATTTCTTGGAGCAGCAGTAGCAACAATATAAGAGAATCTGTTCTGTACTTTTTTTGAATATTAAATACAGCAGGGGAGGCCCCCACTGTAAATATATTCTGTACTTGATATGATCCAACTATTGAGAAAGAAATGATTAAATGAGATGTCAGCCACTGATCAGATAATTTATTTTGGCCACAATAAATTTTATAGACAAGACTTCAGCAAATTTTGTTACGGATTTACCATTCGTTCAGATTCAGTACGCCTCAAGCGCTCTTCAGAAGCTTCCTTCTTGAATATTGCAAATTGTTCCATTGCATTTTGGAATCTATCCAAACCATCTTCTGTACAAAATTCTCTCTGGAAGAACCATTAAAAAAGTATTCATTTTGGATAGTTTATGAACGGGAAAAATTGTGTACTATCATGAAAATGGGAAAGGCTTTCATATGACTGCCAGTCCGCCATAGCCCTAGCAATTGTCAGCAAGGTTCAGAGAAGTCTGTGTTTTTAACAGGATGAAACTATTAGGAAAAAAAATGATTGGATTGTGATGTTGGGCCTCCAATCAAGATAATTTAACTTGGTGCTTCAGTAAATTATTTAGATGACAATAGTTCAGTTCAGTTACATATTTACCATCCGTTCAGATTTGGTATGCCCCAAGGGCTCTTCAGAAGCTTCCTGCATGGATGAGATTGTAGAAAATGCCTTTTGTATATCACGCAAATTGTCTTCTGGATGAAAACCTCCCTGAAAGGATACTGGATAAATATTCATTTAGAATAACATCCCATAGAACCCTTCCCCCATCCTTCAACCCATGCAAAAACACAAGAGAAACTAAGGATTAATTCCTTTCTTTCAAAAAAAAAACTAAGGATCAATTCCATAAGTGAATGTACCCTCTAAATACCCCTTAGCTGCACTTTGTTAGCATATAAATTCCACATGGAGTCAACGCACAGTGAAGAAATCTAGACAGGGTCACAGGGCATGAAACCACAAATCTAAACTACTAACTGCACAGGACTTGAGCTCTACCAGACCAGTTAAAATTTTACTGGAGTCTGGACCTCATAACATACCAAGTTTATTTAACCAAGTTTTGGCTAAATTGGGTTGATGGTATTCCCGATTTCATAATTAGTTAGGTGTTCATTGACTATGTTTCACAATCCCCATATAGCCTGTTCACAGTTTTTAAGTGCTACTTCTTAAGATTAATTACAGATAAGCACCTTAATAGTCAAGGTACAGTTCTGTGTTAAGTACCATTTGTTGCACTAAAGAGTACAGGTCACATTAAAGTATACAAAGAAGGCATGCTAATTTTGCAAGAATCAAAACAAAACCAAGTAATCGTTAATACTCTTTCAAAGAAATTAGACTTACCAACATCTGTTTAAAGAACTCACGACCAGCGCCCCCATGACCCCTCTTAATGTATGTTTCACATCTAGAACAACAAACAAAATGTCAGTTCAAATAATCATGTCCAGAGGACTAAAAGAGAGCTGGAAAACTACCTCCTTAAGCCATCAAGTACTTCCAGGTTATTTGGGTCACACCTCAAACCCTCTTGGTAAGTTGCCATAGCATTTTCATAATCTTCCATCAGGAACTGAACTTTAGCTTTGCACACATAACCCTTCAGAAAAGTAGGATCCAGTTCGATGCATTTCTCTGCATCCTCGAGGCCTTGAGGTAAAGCTCCCAGATAGATGTAGCATTGAGCTCTGTTGCTAAAAACCTGAAACATCAGTCATATACATCAAAACAAAATAACAAATTACCATTGCCAAGATCTTTCCAAAAAAATACCATTGCTAAGTGCGCCAAGGAAGAAAGAGGAAGCCCTAGAACATGACTTTAGAATGAATAAGCATGTCAAATGTGCCTGATCATAGACGGCATATTTACTGATGCAAATTTAGTTTATAAGAAATCACTCTAATTTCAAAAGAGGTATGAGTATGACTTTATCAAGAATATCTAGTTCTATTTATTTGAGAAGGAAAAACTGGGGAATAGCCAAAAATGCTTACTCTAGGATCCTTTGGGTTCATTTTCATAGCTTGAGTGTAGTGTACTGCTGCTTCATGGTACTTCTTCTGCTTGAACAATTCATTGCCTGCAGGGTTTGTGAGCACTAAGCAGTTGTATCCTTGTATTATATGTATATCACAATCAAATATATGATGCTAAAACATAGGTTGCTAGAAGCAGTATCTACTCATCCCTTTCTTTAATGATGGTCTTCAGTCACATGGGAACCATTTCCCATACCCATATTAAACAATGCCATAATCGAGCAACACGCAAACCTCTCTCACGATGGTGGTCGGCAGCCTCATGCAGTTGCTCCTGCGCCTCTAGCTCATTCCTCGCACTCTCCGCCTTGTTGAGCTTCTCGAGCGTCTCCTCGCTGTGGTGTTCGTCCAGCGACTGCCGCAGGGCCCTAATTGCCGGCGCGTAGTCCCTGGCGCAATCCGCGAGCTTGATCAGCGCCGCCGCCTTCCTCGTCAGGGCCTTCGCAATCAATTTGTTGTCGGTGCTGAGCTCCCTGCCGCGCTTCACCGCCTCGTCGCAGTCCCTCACGACCTCGTTATACTGGAGATGTCCTAAGCATCAGACACCGCGTCGCCAGCGAGGGTATAGAATAGAGGGGGTTGGGGCCTTGGGGGTGCGGTTGCGCGAGAGAGACCTTGCCCATGTGGAGGTAGGCGGCGGCGCGGTTGGTGAGGAAGGAGATGTCTCTGGGGTCGAGGAGCGCGCCGTGGCGCCGGGCCTCCTTTGCGCGCCGCGCCTCCTCCGCCGGCTCGTCCGCCTCCATCGCGTGACACCCACAAGGCCCCAACGGATGGGTGATGCGGTGGCGCTACGGCGACTGCGAGCGCATTTGGTCCTCGCCCGTGGCTTGTGGTAGTGCGTGGCGGGTGGCGGCGGCGGCGACTACGAGTCGACGACTTGACGAGAATCTCTCTCCTCTGTGCAGCGGTTTGGTTTCCGTCTCTCTGCCAAGTAGGACACCCTGGTTGAAGGTGGACCCCGCCCTGGCCTTCACAGTGCCACTGCCACGAGCGCCTCCTGGAGTCGTGGGCTCGTGGCTCGCTGCGGTTGAGGAAGAATTTGACTTTTATATTATTCTTTTATTAAGAAATGCTATAGAATAATCGAGTGCTTTAGAGATAATATCCAACGATCAGAATTTTTTCTTTTTCATCTCTTGCCTCTCCTTATCTTCTATTTTCCAAATTCGTTGGCCTTAGAAGAGGCTCGAGGGAGGCATGTCAGACGGTGGGGACAGTGGAAGGACAGCATTATGGTTCCGACGGTTGAGGAGGTGGCCGGACCACGTTGAGGCAGAGGCGCCCATGGCCATGGCAGCAGCAAGAGAGGGGAGGGGAAGAAGGAGAGGCGTGGCCGTGGAGCTCTGACGAGACCCGACCTCGCCGCGGCGGAGTAGTGGGCATTGGGCGGTGGTGGTGCATTTGGAGGAGAAAGAAGGTACAAAGAAAAAAAAATAGATGATCAGCATTGGTAAAACACACGAGTGTTGGATAGACAACTTCTTTTTATTTGATGGGTTGAAGAATATGAATTTAACTCTTTTACCTAAATACTAATCCACTTTTCTAGAACATGACTTTATGCATGGGAATCGTAAAGTTGTCACTGCAGATTGAACTTGTTTTCATCTTCTCCTTTTTCCTAGACTGATTGTTTCTCTTTAACTATTTGAAATGCAGAAATTTCACATAAAACCACGTAGAAAATTTATAGAAAATCAATTCAATCTTATAGAAAAAAAAATATTCCAAACATGCTTGAAGTTTTGAGCGAATGGTCATTAACTTCATCGTTTTTTTTGTTAGAGCAGCTCCGGTGTGTTTTCAAATAGATCTGTGAGTCGTTCTAATCGAACAATACACACTATTGCGGTCGAACTTTATGTGTTCGAGCTGAATTCGACACCATCACACTAGGGGTCGGTGGAGCATTTACGAGTGGCAGAATGAGCAAGCCATAGCGAATGGGTACGTGGTCAGTGGTACAGCACGACTCTATCCATTAGGGTTTAAATTCTGGTGATCACACTTTTTTCTGAAAATTTTCAGAAATTTCAGGGTACACGCACGCGTGCGCATTCGGTGGTACTACGTGTTTCCCGCGCATTGGAGACGATGTCGCCTCCCAATCTCTTTCTTTACGTGTGTAGGGACGCGCACGCGTGTGTACATATGGTGTGAGTGTAGAGAGTGTGTTATGCGCATCCAAGTTGTACCCAATAAAAAAAGAATGAGCAAGCCAGAAAAACAAGTGTTTCATTTATGGCCCCAAGAAAATCATGTCATACGCTACAGCTAGCTAACCATATCATGTTAAGGGCCTATTTGAATTGGAGTTTTCCATAGAATTTTTAAAGAAACAAGATTCCTCCGTTTTACTTGCGTCACCTGCATTTGGATCGTAGGAGCCAGCCGTCCCGTTTCTCTAGAAAGGCTTCGATTCCTACACAAAATGAGGGAAACGAAACATCCACTCGAATCCTTTGGAAATTTTCAAACGCGTGAAGGATGGACTGATCACCTACTAATAGTGATCGAGGAGCCTCGTTAGCAGTATCTACCTGAGCGCCGGAGCCATCTTTCATGACGGACTTTACTAATTCCAGACGAGGCCCACTCCACTTCGTGCTTTAAGAGGAGTGAGAAGATCGAGGCATCACTTCAGCCACTGCAGCAAGTGATGCTATAATTCAGAGTGGTGCCAGAAAAACCAAGAGCGAAACATGTAGGGCTTGTTTGCATAGGAAAAACATAGGAAGATCAGAGGAATCAAGTTCCCATAGGATTTTCACTGTAGCAGTGTTGGA
The DNA here is from genome assembly GCA_904845875.1 of Miscanthus lutarioriparius. Classification (NCBI taxonomy): domain Eukaryota; kingdom Viridiplantae; phylum Streptophyta; class Magnoliopsida; order Poales; family Poaceae; genus Miscanthus; species Miscanthus lutarioriparius. Next base: position 70,141,683 of record CAJGYO010000019.1, on the reverse strand, counting down.
ACAAAGGAAGAGACCCAAACCGTTTCAGAGGAAAGGCAATAAAACCTATAGTTTTGGAGGAAAGAAAACATGAAGTCTGACCTCATAGGAATATTTCCTGCGGCTCATGCACTCTCACACGCACTAATCTGCATACTCCCTCCTGCATGCATGCACACTAATTAGATCCTATTTAATCTAAACATCTGTGTTTAGCACAAACCAATAAACTTTCATGCTATTAGTATTCCTGTGTTCTAAACACTCGTTTCTATAAAATTTCTGTGTTTTCCAATCCTCTGTTTTACACCTCTATTCCTTTCACATTCCTGTGTTTTCTCTCGTTCCTGTTTTGCATCCCACCGTTCCAAACAGGCTCGTAGAGGCTCCGGTGCCAAATCATTAAAAAAAACTATTTTAGTTCTCCAAACCAGACGCTAGTCTTGCCGCTTGAAGCATAAGAGCAAGGATAATAATATAGGCGGGGCTGGTGGTAAGGTCTCTTTACAGCGTAGTTAGCTCATCACTATTAATATATGATCCACTTGTTTCTCTCATAATTTTTTTTATTCTTGTGTTCAAGCCGACTATAAACTTACAGTCCATTTCTTCACATCTTTCTCCTTCTTTAGTTTCGCTTTTTGCCTCTCATTTCTTAAATTTCCTTCGCTTTTGTTTTTTCTCTCACAACAATTTGGTGAGTTTCATTAAAGTTCACCAAATGAACTGGGCCATTATACTTGCTCTAAGTTTGAGAAGATGAAGTTTATTTTATTTCTTGCGGTCCTCACGTGTACTGATGGCTTCGGTTCCAACTTTTTTCAACGTTGCAGCTCCACAAACCGATGCCCATTTGCTCACCGTACACCGTGGGACCCATTCATTTTTTGGCATCGCCTCCACACTGTGAGGGCCTCATGCTTGTTTGTCTAGTCTCCTTCCGGCTTGTCAGCAACTTTGTTTGTTTCTCTTTGTCTTGACGATTGATGAGTGTTGTGTTTGTTATTGGGGACTGGCGTGGACAGATCGAGACAGCGTAGGCGCTAGCAGCCAAAGCCACAGGAGTCCTTGACGCCTTGCAGGCTGCAGCTACAGGTACACCGTACACGTAACCCAGCAGCAACGCCACGTCGGAGTCCGAGGTGCACATCACATCGCAGTACGGCACGCGCTCCACTCCACACGCGACGCCACGCTGCTCCGATGGCGACGCTCCGGCGAGCCGTGAGCACCGTCCGCATACCTTATCCGATACCACTCCCCACCGCGGCGCGGCTCGCACAGGCACAGCCGATGCTCCCGAGGAGGGCCATCATAGCGCCCACGCTCGCCGCCGCACTCGCGCTGGCTGCCATGTGGCGTCCGGGCCGCCTCCTCGCGGGCTCCGTCGATGACCTCGCGCACGTGCCCGTCTCGGGGAGGGAGCGGGGCGGGTACTTGAATATGCAGCAGGGGCCCCGCTCCAAGTACAACAAGCCCAGACTACCCAGTCCCACTCCCAGCAGCCGTGACGCCACCACAGCAGCCGCGGGCGCTGCGTTTCCGGGGAGAGAAATGGCCGCCAGCGCCGCCGACGCCGGCGCGGGGCTCAGGTCGGAGTTCCTCCAGGTCCTGCTCAGCCGCCGCCGCGATCTCCAAGGTCAGGCTCTCTCCCGCCCAACTCGCGCGCGCGCTCTGCTGGGGATGGAATTTGAATGTTCAGAATCAAACTACACTTTGGTAGTGCTTTAAGCAGCTCGGTTAAACATCGCTGATCTGGGTAGGATCTTATTAGCGATTGAAGTGATTCTTGGAAGCAATTAGCGAGTAAAGTGTGACCTTTTGAGATGCAGCAAGCATAAGCTTAACAGTCAATTAACCACAGTTCATGCTACACACTGAATTCTTCAAACGATATGCCATATCTGAAACTTGTGCCTTCGATTGGGTTGATTTTCGTCAGTGCCTCTCTCGGTGGAGAAAGGGAGTCCAGTGAAGAACCCGTTGTACCAAAAGCCTCTGTCGCCCAATGAGGTCAGGATCCTTGATTTCAACGAAGATGTTTTGTGAGACCGACATGCCCCCGTTGATTGCCTGTTGTATCTCTGGGATACTTCAGGCAAATCCGATGAAGTCGTGCCCCAGTAAAGAAGTGGAGAACTTCAAGGAGAAGCTGGTTGAAGAAAATTTCTACTTAATCACTGAGGTAAGCGGCCAGATTAGTCCAACAGTCCTAATTTCTTTGCGAGCGAATATCAAACGTCAGTTTGCTTGCTTGAGATAGAAACTTGTCAACTACAGCCTACAGGGACCAATCACATCGAAGCAGCCTTAAGAGGCAGGAGAAGAGCAATAATAGATAAATAGTGCACACTTACTGCACATGGGGGTCACAAGGCACTTACACACAAGCACACAAGTTCCTGTTCTCCTCACCCCTCTCTTGAATACTTGGGCATACCTTGATAGTTGGTATCTTTTTTGAGGTTCTCAGATCCAGACTCACATGCATTCCTGCACTAATCTGTAGAATCAACGCATCACTATTATTTTTTATTTTCCTTCTCTTTTCCTAACCAGAAATTGTTATTACTTTTTCCAAACAGCTAGGTGAACAAGGACGAGTACCTGTACTTCTGCTGAAACTTAATGACCCTGTCCCTAAAAGAAAACCAGCTATTGTATTCTTGCACAGCTCTTACAAATGCAAAGAATGGCTGCGCCCTCTGCTTGAGGTAAAATAACCTCTTTCGAACTCTGGTAAGAAGTGCATACCCCTATACAATGTATTAACTTTATCTTTTAGTTGATCAGTTTGCTTTTGCAGGGATATGCCTCCAGGGGTTACATTTGTGTTGCTATTGACTCTCGCTATCATGGTGAAAGGGCCAGCAATGAAACCACTTATATAGATGTAACCTACTTATCATGGGCCCATCTTACATCATATTGTGCCCACTAAATTTGACAGTGATATCCATTTATTTCTCGGCTTGACCCTGCTACTTTTACTTTTAAAATCAGGCACTGAAATCGGCTTGGCGGAATGGGGATACAATGCCTTTTATTTTTGACACGGTACTATATTTAAAGCAGCTCTTAAAGCTAATCTCTAGGCCATCTCTGGGCCCTTAAGTCAACATGGCTGTATCATGCCTTATGAACTTGTTAGTTTGATTCTGGATTTTTGTAATTCTGGAATTGTTCTTTTGTCCTGGTTCTCGTAACATAACTGTATCGTGCCTTACAAACACTTATATCATACTTTTTAAAATGTTATAGTTCTTTTTATTTTGATAAGAATTTTTTACGAAGAGGAATCTTAACCAAATTTGGACATCTGCAGGTGTGGGACTTGATAAAGCTTGGAGACCACCTTAGTGAGAGGGAGGACATCGATCCCTGTAGGATTGGGATTACTGGTGAATCGCTTGGAGGTATTGCAGATCATGATGTCAACTTTATATTGAATAATATTATTAACTTCATTAACTAACCTTAGCAGCATACAGGAATGCACGCATGGTTTGCTGCTTTTGTGGACACACGGTATAGTGTCATTGTTCCTATAATCGGTGTTCAGGTTCAAATACAACTATTGTGTATAAATTTATAGGTATAAGTACTGCACATAATTTTATGATTTCCTCTGTATAAAGCTCTATCCTTTCTATGGCTAGGGATTTCGGTGGGCCATTGATAACAACAAGTGGCAAGCTAGGGTGAATAGCATAAAACCTTTATTTGAAGGTTGGATTCTATCCGCTATGTCTCTCTTTTTTTAAGGGAACAGGAGGTGCAAGGCACCTACTGATTAATGTAAATAAAATAGCATAACTTTGTGAAAGGAAGGAGAAAAAGGAAAAGGAAAAGCAATATATTACAGCAAGTCTAGCCAGTCAAAATAGCAGGAATGCGAGATAAAAAAAAGCAGGAATGCACTCTCTTTGTATCACCTATTTGAGCGTTGATGCTTGTGCCATTGGAATAATGTAGCTAGTCATAATGCTCTCCTTTTTTTCCTTTTGTTTTGTACAGTTGTTTCTTTGGTTATAATAAAATTTTATAGTGGGGGCTTACAGTTCACAAAATGTAGCATTATGGCGGAAATTTGTTATATTTATTTCAAAACATTTGCATGTGATTGTTTATTTTGTTTTTTCTGTTATTTGCTCCTGTAGAAGCAAGAATTGACTTAGGAAAGAGTGAAATAGATACACAAGTTGTTGAAAAGGTGAGTGTTTAGTTTATTTGACTCGTTATTTCTGATGAGTCATTTATGAACATTTTTACCATTGTTTTACATATTTTACTAGGTTTGGGAAAAGATAGCACCAGGTCTGGACTCGCAATTTGATGCCCCCTATTCACTTCCTTTGCTTGAACCACGGCCGCTGCTCCTTCTAAATGGTAAGTGCCAACATATTTGTTGCTGTATGTTTTTGTTTGGCCAATACTACTTCCATAACTATTAAGACAGTCCTCACCTTTCTTCCATGTGTCACCACCTGTTTGTGTGAGGGTTGAAAGTTGGAACATCTCATCGATCTGCATTATGTTTGGGTTTCATGATTGGGCCAGAGAACTATATTTAGCGCTTGGCCCCCAAAACTAGCATAACTCAGTAGTTAATACATACTCCCTCCATTCCAAATTATAAGTTGCTTTGGCTTTTCTAGAATTCTAGGTACATAGCCTTTGCTATGTATCTAGACATAGTGCATATGTAGGTGCATAGCAAAAGCGATGTACTTATAAAAGCAAAAAACAATTTATAACTAGGAATGGAAGGAGCAAGTCATTTTAGCTTTGTCCTAAGTTAAACTTCTCTATCTTTGACCAAGTTTATAGAAATATGCACAAACATCTATAACATCAAACGAAATTCATTAGATACGCCATGAAATATATTTTGATAGTGCACTTATTTGATATTGTAGATGTTGATATATTGTTTTATAAACTTGGTCAAAATTAGAAAAAATTGACTTAGGGAAAAACCTAAATGACTTACAATTTGAAGTGGATGGAGTAGTATATCTTCTGATGTTTGTACTTAATTTGTCCATAGGCGCTGAAGACCGTCGCTGCCCAATAGGTGGTTTAGAAGAAGCTACTTCAAGAGCTGCTAAGGCTTATGAAGAATCTGGTTCTGCGGAGAAGTTCATGGTACCGTGCATACTACTGTCTCTTCCCACCTTTTTTTACATCACTTTTACTAATTTAGAATCATTAAGATTTAATTTTGGTTTGAATAATCATGATCTAACACTATTATAATCTTAAATAAGAGTTTTGGAGAGTTGTAGCATACCTAAATCTAGGCCCAAATTAAAAGTCACCCAAGAGAAGATCATGGACTTTGGGAGTTTTCTCCCAGTAGAGGGCCGATGCATGCAAATTATTATAATCCTCATCATTTACAAGGAGGGATGTCGGTGCTTGTTCAACTAAAACTATCAAGCATTTCGATATCTTCATATATCTTATGAATGCAAGCCAGAATATTCTTTGAAATAATGCCTCGGCCTGGTTCAGAACTGATTATTGCTGGTGACTGACAGAGAAGTAGCACTGACTGCCAGCTAGGTCTGGTCTGCTAGCAGTTTAGGAACTACTACTGGTAGTCCTGACTCCCATATATGTTTTCCGTCTTAAAGATGAGTCAGCTTCAGTTGAATGTTGAGTTGTGGGGACTATGGTGTTTATGCGTCCGTGCAGTACCGTACTAGGTGGATGATGGCAGGTTCAAGTTCAACACTTGAAGAATGTAGCAATCATCATATCTGACGACTCTTATACTAGTGTGGCGCCTCTTGTGCTGTAGTAGTATATTACTCGTGGTGAGAGCGTAAGAGCATATACCAAACTTTTCTAGAGAAGACACAATTTGTCAAAGATATGTTGAATTATCTCCTGCTCTTGATCACATAAAGGGCACTGGTTTGGATGAACAGACAGCTCTAGTTTCTCTCTGAAATATGGACTTTCACTATTTGGGTCAACTAACATTTTTTTATCTGTACTGGTCAGTTCATTGCAGAGCCTGGGATCGGCCATCGAATGACAATCGACATGGTGAAGGCAGCAAGCGAATGGTTCGATCGCTTCCTCTAGTGAGCCCTGCGTGAATGCAGCAATATTGTCGCCCATCGTTTACCATGCTTCATGATGGAATGATATCACAACAGTCCCCTGTAATAATTTCTCTTTATCGATTGTGACTGGAACTCCTAATCCAACAGCATCACTTAGTTAAAGTATGTCCTCTGTATACCTTCTCATCAACGGTTGAGACGCAACAGAGCCAACGGAAACGACAATGGTCAGAGTAGGTGAAGATCACAGTGGCTGGAGCATTCATGGCCGAGCTCCGGCTGCGAGTAGAGTAGACGACGACGAAGCACGGAACAGGTCAGGGGCAGCTCGGCGAAGCTTTTCCTTGGTACGGCTTTAGTAGCCTATGACGGTATCTGTTTGATCCGGTGACTAAAGTTTAGAGGTGTCATATGGGAATATGGGAATGTTGTATGAGATGTTCGGATACTAATAAAAAATAAATTACATAATCCGTTATTAGCACATGTTTATTGTAGTGTCAACGTTGTCAAATCATATACTAATTAGGTTTAAAAAATTCATCTAACAAAACAGTCTCAATATGTGTATTTAGTTTCGTAATTAATCTATATTTAATACTCGATGCATGTGTCCAAACATTTGATGGGACAGCGACTAAAGTTTAGAAGGAAAACATCCCCTAGATTGTGCAAGTGGTCGGTGACGCAGGAGGCAGCGGTTTTGATCATCCACACTCCCACGTTGGTGGACCTCGTCCGCCCGAAAGACCTTACACTATCAATTGCACGGTCGCTCGTGTTGCTAAAAATATATATAAAAAATCTCTACTTATATTCCTCTCGAATTGTCATCGTGACCGTACCTGTTCTCGAATCACCGCCGTGCCTGAACTTCGCCTCACTGCTGCCGCCTTTCCCCGCAACTCGCTCCCTCCCACAACACGCGTGCCTGCCCACAATGTTTGGCTCCCCATTCCCGGGTCGTGCTCCATACCGCTGCCGCGTCGCGCATCTCATCTCCTCCCCCACTCACCCACACACTACCGCGTTCGTCCCCTACCCGTCGCAGCCCGACCGGCCAGCTCCGATGGGGTACGTGCTGTCGGCGGTGGCGAGGGTGCTAGAGCAGCCCATGGCGTCGAGGGTGGCCTGGGAGACGGCGCTCCTTGTGGGGCCCCTCTGGGCGGCGGCCCTCCTCGGACCCCTGCTGGCTAGGCCTCGCCGTTGCCACTCCAGCGCCCCCGCCAGGCGGCCTCCATCCGCTCCCTGTCCTCTTCATCGATCTACCGCACTTCACTACCAAGTAGGCCGTGGGTGCGTGGCGAACGTTGTGTTTCAAGTGTTTCATACCTTTGTTTTAAGTATTTATCTAAATGTTGCAAAAAGTAGATCTGAAATGTTGCATATGTTGCAATGACAAAATACGTATATTGCAAGGCTATGTTTCAAGTGTTCTAGATATTTTCAGACATATGTTAGAAATGTTTTATCGGGATATTTCAAAAGTAAATCTTGGTGTTACACATGTTGTAATGGCTATACACGAATATTTCAAGCACATGTTTCAAGATGAATGCAGTGGCTATACATGAATGTTCCAAGCGCATGTTTCAACTGTTTCATATATTTCAAACGTATGTTGCAAATGTTTTATCTGGATGTTGCAAAAGTAGATCTGGTGTTGCATATGTTGCTATGACTATACACGTATGTTTCATCTGTTAGACGTATGTTGCAAGTGTTTCATTTGGATGTTTCAAAGTAGATATCGGGAGAGCACATGTTACGATGGAGGCGGTGGTTGGCGGATAGCGACTAACCGCAGCTACCTGCTGCGTCGTGGGTCACCGTGCCGCCTGCTTGTGCTGATGCTGCGTGCATGTAGGCGCGGAAACGAAGCGGATTTGGAGTGGTCCCTGTGCATGCGTGGACATGGGCGAGCGATCGAGTTGCATGCGTTGGACCTAGGCGCGGGAGTTACGTACGGACCGACGCGGCCTCCAGAGCGGGATTAATGTGGGGCAAGAGATCTACGTGTGTGCGTGGAAGCAATGTATGACGCTAGCATCCCCGGATAGGACGTCCGTGCTACCAAGTCTCCAATTCAAGGATTCACAGGAAAAAAAAAGTCTCAATTCAAGGGTCACGCGACACTATGATTTTTGCAGGGCAAAACGAGTCAAAGCACACAGGCTCGACCTCTATAAAGTCGTACTAGGTCCTTAGACGTGTTCGTCACGAAGAATCCAACGCTCTGTTCGCTCTTATGAGCCGTATTTTTTTAGCGAAATAATATTTTTTTTCTCACAACAAATCAAGCGAACAATACTTTTCACTCTGGCTTATCAGCGAACCAAGTCGTGCTCGTGCATGCCTTCGGCTGGAGTCTGCACCTGGGCTGTGTCCATGGGCATGGCCCAAAGCAGCGGAGGTACAGAGAAAAGGTGAAAACCCCAGCGGAGGTACGTTTTCTCTCAACAGGAAGTTATAATATTTCTAATGGAAAAACAAAAACACCATCCAATTCCTAAAAAAAACACCATCCAATTACTATATAGAACATACAAATAATACTCCTCCGTTCCAAATTATAAATCGCTTTGATTTTTTTTGTTCATCAATTTTGCTATATATCTAGACATATTTTTATATCTAGATGTATAGCAAAATAGATATATCAAAAAAAGTTAAGGCGACTTATAATTTAGAACAGAGGGAGTATTATGCTATAATATGAATGCATCATAGCTTGTGACTTATAATTTAGTTACAAATATAATACTTTTTCTGAACTAATGAATCGAAGCCATTTACTATGCTTTTTTCTGAACTAATAAATCCAAGCAATTTACAATAGGTTTGCAAAAAAAAAAACCTTGAGAAAATCTTTGCTTTATTTTTGTTTCAACTCTCTAGTTGAGTAGTTTATCTTTCTCTCTCTCTGGGAACAGGCGGTGCTAGGCCCCTACGAAAAGAAAAAAAAAAAAAAAGAAATATTACCGTAAGTCTAGCCAGTCAAAATAGCACTATCTCTTTTATCACCTATTTGATTTTAATTTGATGCTTGTGCCATTGGAATAATATAGCATTATATGGCTGGAATTTGTTATATTATTTCATAACATTTGCATGCCAATTTTTTTTTTTTTTTCTCTATTGTTTGCTCTTATAGAAACAAGAATTGATTTTGGAAAGAGCGAATAGATACGCAAGTTGTTGAAATGGTGAATGTTTAATTTATTTGACTCATTATTTCTGATGAGTACTTTATGAACATTTTTACATTGTTTATTACATATTTTAACAGGTTTGGGAAAAAAGCACCAGATCTGGACTCGCAATTTGATGCCCCATATTCACTTCCTTTGCTTGCACCACGGCCGCTGTTCCTTCTACATGGTAAGTGACAACATATGTGTTGTTGAATGTTTTTGTTTGCTCAATACTACTTCCAACCATAAGACACACAGTCCTCTCATTTTCTTCAATGTACCAGCGCTTGTTTGTGGAGGTTTGAAATTGAAGTTGGAACATCTAATCTGCATTATGTTTGGGTTTCATGATTAGGCCGGAGAATTATATATTTAGCACCACTTGGCCCCCAAAAGTAGCATAACTTAGAGTACTTACTCCCTCTATTCCAAATTGTAAGTTATTTTACCTTGTCCTAAGTCAAACTTATCTAGCTTTTATCAAGTTTATAAAAAAATGCACAACATCTACAACATCAAATGAGATTCATTAGATACACCATGAATATATTTTTGATAGTGCATTTATTTGATATTGTAGATGTTGATATATTTCCTATATACTTGGTCAAAAAATAGACAACTTTGACTTAAAAAAAACTATAATGACTTACAATTTAAAGCATAGGGAGCAATATATGTCCTAATGTTTGTACTTAATTTGCCTTGTAGGTGTTGAAGACCCTCTTTGCTCAATAGGTGGTTTAGAAGAAGCTATTTCAAGAGCCGCTAAGGTCTCTTCCTGCTTTTTTTAATCACTTTAAGTTTGATCCATAAATATGTAGTTTTTCAATAATCATCTAACACTATTGTAGCCTTAAACTAGGTGGAACCAAGGGGACCGGTAGGGGCCATATGCTCCCTCTAATAGCAAAACAATATTATTTTTTATTAACTTTGAACCATAAATATGTAGTTTTTCAATAATCATCTAGCACTATTGTAGTCTTAAAGAGGGCGGAACCAAGGGGCCATATGCCCCCTCAATGTAGTCTTAAAGATGACTTTGGAGAGTTCTATCATACCTAAATCGAGGACCAAATTAAAGGTCATCCAAGAGAAGATCATGGACTTTTTGAGTTTTCCCTAGTAAGACCTGTTGAATTCAAATCTATTATATTAATACAATAATATTAAAAGAAGCCACCATGTTCACTGGGACGGACTAGAAATCTCGAGATTAATAAAAAAAAAGAGAGAAGAGTATGCACCATTGGGTTTTAGATGATCTATTAATACAATAGTATTAAAAGAAGCCACCATGTTCGTTGAGAGGGACTCAAAATCATGAGATTAATAAAAAAAGAGAGAAGAGTATGCACTGTTGTGTTTTAGATGATCTAACTGCTAAGAATAAATAGAGTATTAGAAAAAAGAAAAGAATATGCATATTTGGATTTTATGATGATTTAACGGCCGAGAATAAGTAGAATATCCATATTAACTATAAGACCCAAAATTATGTGATTAATCAGAAACAAGAAATGAGTATAAATTATTGGACTTTTGAAAAGTCCTTGTTTGGTTTTGGTAATTGAGTGACAACCTAGGTAGACCAATATATGTTTATGAGAGATGCACATGAGATTAGTCCATAAGTGAACATGTGATGAAGGAGCTCATTACATATGAGACATGACATGGAGTCATGTGACTAAGAAGGAGAAGATCAAGACAAGACTTGGGTTGACGGATCGGTTGCAAGTGTAAATGGCAAGTTGGGTGATGACTTGGCGCCGATGGAACGAAGCAACAATGAAGAGCAAGTGAAGTCAAGATCGATGAACCAATGCGGTCACGTGATGATATGAAGTGGATCATATCATTTGGTGATATGGTTGGTGCATACATTGCATCAATATCGGAGGAGATGGAATGGAATGTGCAAGGCAAAGGTATAATCTAGGGCATTTCATTTCGGCGGTCATAGGTGTGTAGAGAAGTTTATGACCAAGTTTAGCATAGATGGCCTACTATCAAGAGGAGCAAACTTGTTTGCATATCGGTCATCTAGTGCCACTCGAGTGATCTAACTTTGCATCGTTGCTATGATCCAGTGACGCGGCAAGTTGAGTGATTGACCCTTGAAAAATATTTGGAAAAACGCTAACACACGTGCACTATGGTGAGACACTTTGTGGTTGACGATTTGGAATAAAGGGTGGTGTAGTTGAGATACTGAAAAAAAAGTATTGGAGGAAGGAGAAGAGGATCGGACCCTGGTGGACAGGGCACCGGACCCGGGTCCGGTCACGGTGTGGCAGTGCAGGGACGCAGGGCGCTCGGCGTGGCTGGGTTCGGACCCTGGCGCTGCTCCGCTCCGGACTCCAGCACATGGGTCCGGTCGACCCGTTTTCGTTGCGCGTGGCGCTGTCGGACCGAGAGGCAAAGCGGGTCCGCTCCCAGGTGCACGGGTCCGGTTATAGTGCGACAGATCAGCGGCATCGGGAGAGCGCGCAGCGGACCGTGACGTCCTGGGTCCGCTCCTGCCCCTCGCGGGTCCGACAGAGTGGCCTTGCGGGTTCGTCTCTTTCCCGTGGGTTCGACAGCACAGGCTGGCAGGCATGCTGCAGCGTGATCGGCTGGGCTGGCTGGTTCGGATCTATTTATTCCGTGGGTTCGACATCACATGAATCAAACGGCGTCTGGCATGCATGCTTTGGTTCGTTGGCGGCCGGACCCGACGCACGCATGACGTGACTTCCTGCTCCTCGTAGCTCTTCATCAAGCGGACGTCCCTAGCGGCATTTTTTGCTTGTTCTTGAAATTTCTTTTTTCCCAAGCGGAGTGGAGTCCATTCCTAAGCGGTTTTGGCGAACATGGAAAATTTTGGATCGAGCAACACTCCAATTGGTGGGGCCGGCATCGGTAGGGCCAGCGGCAGCAAAGGGGCGCGCAGAGGGCGAGGCTCGATCCATCAGGTAGCGAGTCTGGGGGAGGCTTCGATGCTATCGCTTCGATGCTATGTGCGGCGGACCGACGGCACCGTAGCCTCGGACCCTGTTAGGCAACGGCGTCGGACCCGGGAGGCAGCGTCTGGTTTGAGGCGTGGCTTCCCTTGGGCACGCGCACGAGAGCCAGGACACGTGGTGCTCGTGGGTTCGGTGTCGAACCCTGAGGGAGGGTCCAGAAGTTTAGTCCGGACCGGGTCTGTCCGGAGGGTTTTTACCTCTCTAGAACCTCTCTCTGTGTTGATCTGGACCCTGAAGGGATTTGGTCCGGATCTAGAGTCTGGTTTCATGGTCTGGTTCCACGCACACAACACGATAATTAGTGACTGTTAGGATCTAACGGGCATGGTTAAATGTGGGGACACGTGACGAGATTCGGGGGTCTGGACCTTCACTGTAGATAGTCCGGACCATGGGTCCGAAGCTTGGGTCCGGACCTCCACAAAGCTTGTTTTTGTGCAACGGCTCTTTTAGCCCTTAGGGCTATAAGTAGTGACCTTGGCTGGTCTTGGGCTGGTAGCTGAGCACCATTGAGCCTTGGTGGCTTGTGTACGTGTGCTTGAAAGCCCTCTAACTGACATATGTTTGATAGTGATCATCCGATTGTGTGAGTGGACAATTTCTAGTGCGTTGCATTGCGAGATTGCATCGAGTGGTACTAGTTGTTCGTGTTGCAAACCGATGGTGCTTGTTACTCTTGGAGGTTGCCACCTCCTAGATGGCTTGGTGGCGTGTTCTCCATCGAAGCATGCAAGGAAGGCTGTGTGGTGCTCCGGAGAAGTTTGTGAGGGTGTTGTGCTCACCCCACGAGAGTCGCGAAGAGCAACTCTAGTTGAGCGAGACGCGAAGGGCGACAAGTGGTCCGGCAGTGTCAAGTGCTAGAGCTTGTGGTAAGCACTCCATACGGGAGAGTGTGACTTGCGGGTCACCACTGGCAAGAGGACCGGTGGCAACCTTGGAGCTTGTCTCAACAGGGACTAGCGTGTTGGCAAGCACGTGAACCTCGAGATAAAAATCACCGTGTTAACTTGTCTTCCCATTGGTTTGCATCCTCGTGACACAAGTTTGTATTTACCTTTCATATATTGTGCTTGTGTAGTTGTTGTTGTAGTTGGTTGACTTGTGTAGTTTGCTAGTTACCTTCTTGCTTGTGTAGCATAAAAGTAGTTTTCTTTGCGTGACTAATTTGGTTCGAGTAACCTTGTTAGTCACATTGCTTAGTTTGTTTAGCTAAGTGTTTTGAGCTCTTTAATTTGGCTTGTGTAGTCTTGTTATTGAGAATTACTAGTGAGCTTAGGCTTTGTGCTTTTGTATAATAGTTGTGTAGGAGCTCTCTCTGTGCTTGAAGTACTAGTTGCATAGGTTTATATGACCTTGCTTATAGAATTAGTTAGATGAGCTCTAGCTAGCCTGGTACCTTAGTTGCTTAATTAGTATCTTTATAAGGTGCTAGAGAACTTAGATAGAAGGGTGTAGTCTTGGCTAGACCGTTAGTTTTAATTCTACATTTGTTTTGGTTAGCCGATGCGATTAATTTTAGAAAGGACTATTCACCCTCCTCTAGTCCGCTATCTCGATCCTACAAGTGATATCAGAACTTGGTCTCTCATTTGTGGTCTTCACCGACCCAAGATGATGGCAACTTATGGGCTAGATGTTGATTGTCCATGTATTTTTTATGGCACACACTTTGCACGGTGGAAAAATTGGATTATTTGAAATTTTAAGTTTATTTGCCCTCCAATGTGGTGGATGGTAGATGTAGGCTTTTCTCATATGTTGGATGAAAATAATCTAACTCAAGTATAAGAGAAATATCTAGATCTCGACACCCAAGCTATTGACATCATATATAGATCTTTGGATGATAGCATGTTCGAAAAGATCATTGACATGAAAACCGCCCATGAGATTTGGAGTTATCTTAATAAAAAATATGGGACGGTCTCCGACGATGAGGATGATCCCAAGGAGGAGGCGCATGAGCGTGTTGAGCATGACCATGATTTGGTGATTGTGGAAGATTGTTATACCTCATGTTCAAGTGATGATGATGATTCTACCGCAAGATCACTTGACAAGATTGATGGTGTTGATGATGGATCTTGCTCGGGCTATGAAAGTGATGTTTCTTCAAGCTCTCTAACTACATCACATTGCTTCATGTCACAAGGTGACACTAAGGTATCTAATGCAAATGTGATTGATCTTGATTCATATAAGGAGCTTCTAAATAGATATGGCTGCATGATCAAAGCTTTAGAAAAAGAGATGGCTAAAACCAAGAAATTAAAAAAATGAAAAATCTTTTCTAAAGAGCACATGTGAACAACAAAAACATCTACTTTATGTTACTACTTGTTCACATGAGGAGCTAAAATTGGCTCATGAGGAACGTAGTGTTGCTCATGATAACTTGGTACAAGACCATGTTTTTCTCACTAAGAGGTTTTCTAATGAAGAAATTAAAACTAGTGAGAGCTCTTCACATGGGTCAAATGATCAATCACATAATGTTGCTAACCCTTGTGATGTAGGCAAGAAGAATATATCCACCTCTTGTGATAAATTATTAGATATGCCATGTTCTTCATAAATAGACGCTTGTTCTACTTCTATGTTTTGTGAGACTAACCTTTTGAAGGAGAACAATGAGCTCAATGAACAAGTGAAGAATTTGAGCAACAAGTTAGAGATGTGCTACAACTCTAAAGTCACCTTTGAGCATATGTTAAAAAGTCAAAGAAACATTAGTGACATGAGTGGCATTGGCTTCAACAAGAGCAAGATCAAAGGCATGAGATGGGGCAAGAAAAGATATGAATGAGAGATGAAGAAGCAAGAACAAATGAAGCTATCTTATTTCATGTGCTTTAAATGCCATAAAGTGGGACATCTTTCAAATGGTTGCTCCAATAAAGAAAAGCTCAAGTTGAAGAAGGAAGAAGAGAGGCTAAAGCATGTCAAGTGCTTAAAGTGCTGCACATGGGGTCATCTCACCTCTATGTGTCCAACCAAGCAAGTGGTGAAGCAACAAGAAGAACCTCAATCAAAGCCACAAGTTGAGCAAGAAAAGAAGACACCCTAAGAGCAAATCAAGATCAACCATGAAGATGGTGGTGATCTGATGATAAAAAAGAAGAAAACAAGAAGGTGGAAAAGCAAGAGAAAGAGCAATACACCCAAGGATGAATCAAGACACAAACAAAGTGAGCAAGAGCAAATAAGAGAAGATGAAAGAAGTCGCTCACATTAAGTGCCATAGTTGTGATGAATTGGGCCACCTAACTTGGGGTTGCCCAAACAAGTTTAAGAAGAAGGCTCAAGCAAACAAGGAGAAGCAAGACAATGAGAAGCATAACATGAGCAAGAAAGAGAAGGCTCAAGCAAAGAGAAAGTGCTATTGATGCCGGGAAAGGGGACACATGGCTAATTCATGTCCCTAGATAACACTCTAAGCCTATTTCAATTAATAATGATTCTATGCATAGAAAGGATGACAATGGTACCTCATTGGTTGCAATTGTAAAACATCTCACTATTCATACTAAGGCTATGCCTAGGTATGTTGCCCCTAACTTGAGAGGACCCAAACTAGTTTGGGTACCATTAAAAAGTGGATGATTGATTGTAGGTGCCATTGGCATTGGAGGCTTAATTCAATTGGTTTCATATTATTCATCATGATTTGAGTCAAGGTATGAAGCTTATTCCATATCCCATCCCAACGCTATGTCAAAACAAGTGAAGTCCAAGTGCTACAACATTCAAGTGTAATATTCATATTGTGGATGATTTATTGGATATACTTCTTGGTTTATAAATATATGAGTTGAAGCTTGCTAGTTGAAAGGTAATGAGCTAACAAGGTATATCTCTAGTTGATCTAATTCATTTGGGTGCATATGAGTTGATTGAATTGGATATATATGCATATGTTGCTTGCCAAGAGATGATTGAATGAATTAATTGTTTAGTAATCAAATTTGAGTTGGTTTGAATGGATAAGTACATAAGATGACTTTTAATAAGTGGATTGAATGTATATATGTCCTTGTGAAAATATTCAAACAAGTTGGTTTCAAGTTTGATTCATATTTGATGAAGTATAGCTCAAGTGATTGAAATCTGTCATAAATTGACAATCTGAGCTAAGCTGAGATCAAGTCTGAGTTTGAGTGACAAATCTATTAGGATTGGCTGAACTTTGGTATGCATGCTCTAGACTTATGGAATAAGTTGTTGTAGAAATTTCATGATAATTGGATAAGAATTGCTTCGATTATCGAGTGGATCTTGTCAGCTATAGTGCAAGAAGTTTTCAGCATATAGTAGTGTGGGAAGATTTGAAATATGGTAGCAATATAGAAGTCAAATAAAGCCCAATTTTTTGCAAATGCTAGATGACGTAGTGAAGCACATCACCAAATTTCGTGGAAATTAGATCTGTACATTGGGAGGTATAGATATTTCATTGAAGGGTACATAATCTGCCGAAAAGTGACAATTATTGGATTGATTTGGAGTCACTTTGATTGAAAGGTCCTCAAGTTGAAAACATGTTTATTAGTGGTTGAGGTACCTAAATTTAGATGAGCTAGAAGCTTGACAAGCAAAGAGTACAAGGTAATTTGATTGTGGAGTGTACTTGGCACACATTTGGTACTCAAATTTGAAGATCAAGATCAAGCTCAAGATGAAGATGAAGTTTAAGTTCTAGTGATAATTGGAGATCATTTGCTAGAACAAAAAGGACTTAAAAAAGTAGAAAGAAAATGACTTAAAGAAGGATTCAAAGTTACTCATCAAATTAAGTCCATCACTTGAATCAATCAATCAAGTCATTTAAAGGGAGTGTCAAGAATGGTTCTTTGGAGAGACCGTCTTTGCCCATGTGTGGGATGCCACCCAATGTGTGGGAGAACTGACCATGTGGCTTGGAAGGATAAACAAGGATGGTGATCTAGGGATATTTGAGATGCTTAGTTGAAGAAAATCAAAAGGGTTGATCTAGAAAACATGCAACACCCAAAAGAGAGTAAATCATGAAAATTCAAGTGGTATTCTCATAAATGATGCTCTCAAGCAAGCAATGGTTAAATAAAGATGCAAGCCAACCACAACATCAAGATAGTGCACTTGATCATTAGTGTTTCTCAAATCATATGGGTGAATAATGGGATTCAATTATTGATATTGTTCTTCACCAAACTTATAAATTGGACTTCACATTGCTATTGGAGAAACAAATTAGAAACTATGTGACTATCCTCTTCTCCAACATAGCAAAGGTATCATTGCAATGTGCATGATTATTTCATTCTTTACTAGTATGTGGTTAGTACATATAGTACATGCTTATTAGGATCATGCATAACAAATAAAAGTTTTAAATTCATAGCCTATCACTATTGCTTGAATGATTAAATGATCTAGTGGTAGTATGTGAGTTTATTTATGAGCTAGTGAACCCAAGTACTTGACTTATTTTGGATCACCAACAAGTGACAAGTACAACCTCGATAAGATAACCGCTTAATGTGTGTGAAGAATCTTAGAGAGGGTTCAAACTGGACTTGGAAGCTTAGGCAAATCAATCTAGTTCAAGTCAAACATAGAAGCTTATGAAGATGACAAGTGTTCAAGAAATGGATATAATTGATAAATCCTTCAAGTGATTCCATGATTATTCATACAAGTGGTATCTAGAAATTGAATGGTGGTTTCATAAGTGATCCTCAACTTTAAGTGATCATCAAAAGAAGATAGTTCCCTCACTAATAAGAGCTCAAGTTCATCAAGTGAATAACCTATGATATGACATAGGGGGAGGTGCCCCAACAATTAGTATCAAGGTCAAAGATCCTACATGAGGTATCTCAAGGGATATACAAGTGGTGTCCATTAAAATGCAAGATTCAAGTATCAATCATCTACCCCGATACAATTCTTTGTATCAATAAGAAGCACACCTTTTATGAAAATTGATGACAAAGGGGGAGGAATTGGAACAAAGATATGTAGATGCATCATGAGGAGAAGTAGAAGTTGGACATGGACAAAGAGGGAGCAATATTAAAAAATTGAAGGGGATCAAAATTCTTGAACAAGAGAAGCACACAAGTAGGGGGAGCAAGCTCATGAACTTTGATCGATTGCATTTGATATGTGCATATTCTTGTGCTTACTTGCATTTGCATAAGTTTTAAATTTAATATGCATGCTTGTGTGGTGTATGCTAGTAATAGAAGTTGAATGATGATTTGAATACTAGCATGCATAGGATGATAGCTAGACACTTGGTATGCTTTCAAGTAATGCTAGTACCTTGCTTCTAATGTTGATCTCATGGGGTATCTAGTATTTTTGTTTTCAAGTGATGTCTAGCTAACCATGGTGCTAAGGATGATGTTAAAAGTGCAACTCCGATTGGTATCACGCTTCAAAGGTTTATTCTATGCACCTTAGCATCATTTGGTAGTAATTATTCTCCCACAATTCCAATCTATGCATATGTGCAAGCTTAGAACCAAACTCTATAGCACATATGTAGGGAGATCTAATACTACCTGTTGGTATAAATTAATGCACAGAATAATCCACAAGCGCACGGATATTATACCGATGTAGCACTTCACCGGGAGTACCTATTTTTATATCGAACTCGAGAAAACATGTGTGAGAATAACCAAATCTAACTTATCATAACTTCACAATCAAGGTTAGATAATAGGAGCGTAGAGGAGACTGCTAAGGTCTTCTAGTTCTAACTTTGGTAAGCTTTATCTTCTATTGTTCAATTTTGGGGAAATTACTAAAGAAAACACAGGCAAAGTATGTTTCCTATAGTAACAATATCCTGCTAGGCCTACTAATGGGAGGTGGACTACAAAGGATTCAACGAGGCTATAAAAGTCACCCTCGTGAGCTACCACTGATCCAAAAAATAGGGTACATCAATGAGTAACTGAGTCTAAGCACCATGCTTACACTACGAATACTACTTTAACCCAGGAGGTACAAGGATTAAAGTACTCAAAAGAGAGTTGCAAACCTGAAGAACAATATGAACAAGATGCTTACTTGAATTAGAAGTCAATTACCAGAGAAATCTCAGAAGCAAGCTCAAGAAGAACTTGATTCCACCAGGGTACAAGCCGTGGAGAGAGCACCGATAGGCCAAGACTCCTCCAAACTCTTCTCTCTCACTCTATCTCACTATCTCTAATACAAAACTAGATCATATTGATGACTAATCTTCTCTTGATTGCTAGCCTTGATCCTGGTGGACATATGAATTAGGGTTTCTGGCTTCTTAGCTCTCAGGATCAAATGAGGTATGCCCTGGAGGGGGGTACAGGTTGGTATATATAGCCTAGAGCATCCAACGTGAGCCCTTGGATCAAACCGACTTAAATAACGACTGACATGCAATCCTTAAGGCGGTGGAGAACCGACATAACAATGAGGCTGACAGGTGGGGCCCCCAGGGGCCAGCGGCCCCACGTGTCAGAGCCACGTGTCCCGCTTCGATGATTCACCTTCTGGAGTCTTCTAAAGTCTTCCCATGTTGATTATGCGGCGGAATTCCATGATTTCTATTGACGAATAGGTCCTCCTTGACGGTTTTCTGATTAAATCCTTCTAGAAACAAAGATTCATCAAAACTCATGGAATTTGTTAGTTTAAACCCGTAAGTCTACATTGGTGATTCATTTTAGCCATTTATACAAGTTATATTGATGGTTTATGATGAATGTTAACTACCGTCAACACTACCATTTTGGGGTTGTGGTACTTTTCCAAAATCATTTACACATGGTAAAAGTGTTTGGGCAAGCAACTCAAATCCATTTGAGCTTAATTTACATATCTTTGTAGAGTTGTCATCAATTACCAAAAAAGGGGAGATTGAAAGGTCCTTATTTGGTTTTGGTAATTGAGTGACAACCTAGGTGGACTAATATGTGTTTATGAGAGATACACAGAAGATTAGTCCACAAGTGAACATGTGATGAAGGAGCTCATCGCATATGACACATGACATGGAGTCATGTGACTAAGATGGAGAAGATCAAGACAAAACTTGTCTTGATAGACCGGTTGCAAGTGTGATGGGCAAGTTGAGTGATTACTTGGCGCCGATGGACCAAAGCAACGGTGAACAACAAGTGAAATCAAGATCGATGAACCAATGCGGTCACGTGATGATATGAAGTGAATCATATCATTTGTTGATATGGTTGGTGCATACATTGCATCTACATCAGAGGAGATGGAATGGAATGCGTAAGGCAAAGGTATAACCTAGGGCATTTCATTTTGCCAATCATATATGTGTAGAGAAGTTTATGACTGGGTTTAGGATAAATGGCCATACTATCAAGAGGAGTAAACTTGTTTGTATATCGGTCATGTAGTGCCACTCCAGTGATCTCACTTTGCATTATTACTAGGATCGAGTGGCATGACAAATTGAGTGATTAACCCTTGAATTTTTTTGGAAAAATGCTAACACACGTGCACTATGGTGAGACACTTTGTGGTTGGCGATTTGGAATCAAGGGTGGCGTAGTTGAGATACTGGAAAAAGTATTGGAGGATGGAGAAGAGGACCGGACCCTAGTGGATAGGGCACCGGACCCAGGTCTGGTCATGGTGTGGCAGTACAGGGACGTGGTTAAATGTGGGGACACATGGTGAGAACCGAGGGTCCAGACCTTCACTGTAGATTGTCCGGACCTCCCCGAAACCTGTTTTCGTGCAACGGCTCTTTTAGCCCTTGGGGCTATAAGTAGTGACCTTGGCTGGCCTTGGGCTGGTAGCTAAGCTCCCTTGAGCCTTGGTGGGTTGTGTAGGCATGCTTGGGAGCCCTCTAACTCTCATATACTTGATAGTGATCATCCGATTGTGTGAGTGAGCGACTTCTATTATGTTGCATTGCGAGATTGCATCGAGTGGCACTAGGTGTTCGTGTTGCAAGCTGGTGATGCTTGTACCCTTGGAGGTTGCCACCTCTTAGATGTCTTGGTGGCGTGTTCTCCGTCGAAGCACGCAAGGAAGCTTGTGCGGTGCTCCAAAGAAGTTTGTGAGGGGTGTTGTGCTCGTCTCATGGGAGTCGCGAAGAGCAACTCTAGTTGAGAGAGACATGAAGGGCGACAAGTTCTCCGGCCATGTCAAGTGCTAGAGCTTGTGGTAAGCACTCCATGTGGGAGAGTGTGACTTGTGGGTCACCACTAGCAAGAGGACCAGTGGCAACCTTGGAGCTTGTGTCAACGGGAACTAGCGTGTTGGCAAGCACGTGAACCTCGAGATAAAAATCACCGTGTCAACTTGTCCTCCCGTTGGTTTGCATCCTCATGACACAAGCTTGTATTTACCTTTCATATATTGTGCTTGTGTAGTTGCTCTTGTAATTGGTTGACTTGTGTAGTTTGCTAGTTACCTTCTTGCTTGTGTAGCATAGAAGTAGCTTCCTTGCGTGACTAATTTGGTTCGAGTAACCTTGTTAGTCACATTGCTTAGTTTGTGTAGCTAAGTGTTTTGAGCTCTCTAATTTGGCTTGTGTAGCGTTATTATTGAGAATTACTAGTGAGCTTAGGCTTTATGCTTTTGTATAATAGTTGTATAGGAGCTCTCCCGTGCTTGAAGTACTAGTTGCGTAGGTTTTTGTGACCTTGCTTCTAGAATTAGTTAGATGAGCTCTAGCTAGCTCGACACCTTAGTTTCTTAATTAGTATCTTTCTAAGGTGCTAGAGAACTTAGATAGAAGGGTGTAGTCTTGGCTGTACTGTTAGTTTTAATTCCGTATTTATTTCGGTTAGCCGGTGCGATTAATTTTAGAAAGGACTATTCACCCTCCCTCTAGTCCGCTATCTCAACCCTATAATTTTGCGATGATGTTACAGCTGAGATCATAGAGTATCCATGTCAAATACAAGACCTAGAAATTATAAGGTTAATAAAAAAGGGAACATACATCGTTCAATTTTATGATGATCTAAAGGGTGAGAATAAATAGAGTATCCATGTGAAATATAAGGCCTATCAATTACGACATTAATCAGAAAAAATGAAATAATACACACCGCTAGATAAAGATGTGCATGCAGCCCGTGGGCCAAAGGCCCGACCCAAAGCACGGTTATTGGGCCTGACCCGAGCATGGCACGGCCTGAACCCTAACCGGCCCCGTGCCGGCCCGAAGCCCGTAGCAGGCCGGGCTTGGGCTGAGGCCTCGGCCCGCCGGGCGGCACGGCACGACCCGTTTTACAACGGCCGGCCCGGTGGAGGCCCGTTTTAATTTATTGAGCTGGTCGTACTATTTTCCTTTCTAGGGTTTTATCTCACGAGGTGTGAGTTTTACCTAGAATGGTTTTTAATGAGGCGGCATTGCATAAAAAGCTCAAATCTTTTGTCATCTGGTGTTTCTGTGATTGTTAAATATGAATATGTAAACCTGTGATTGTGCTGTTAAATATGGTGTTTACTGTGTAACGGGCTATGGGCTAGCCCGATGGACCAGTGGGTCGCGGGCTCAACGGGCTGGCATGGCCCGATATTCGGCCCACGGACCGTGCCTGGGCCGTCCGACAGGCACGGTGGACTGTTCAGGCATGGCCCGGTGGGCCAAAAGGGCCCGAGCCCGAGCCCGATCGGGCCGTGCCTGGCCCGGGCTCAGGCCGTGCCGTGCCGTGCCGGCCCGTTTCTCATCTTTACCGCTAGATTTTGTGATAATCTAACTGTCGGTGTTTTGTCAACCGGCTTGTGAATTTATACGTGTGTCATGCTACTCTAGGAAGATGATGGTAGCTTCCAAAGACACAAGGAATTATACTGGTTTAGGTCGGAGCCCTAGATCCAGTCTTAGAGAAGATCGAGTGCGTATTCCTCGGTTGAATGCTCTAAAGTTCTTACAATAGGGTGTGTAAGCTAAGGGAAAGAGGTAGGAGGAGTGAGGTGAGGGACTGCCCGAATGAAGTCTCAAGAGTCCGTCCCCTGAATGGGAGGCCTGGCATCCCTTATATAGAGTCCGGGGGCTAGGTTACATACAGAGATAGGTTCTCCCAACCGAGTGGTCGTGAGCCTGAGGGAGGGAGAAACTAGTAAGCTTGGCTTGCAAGGAAGGCCATCTTGTCCTGGCATCAATGCACGTCCTGGTATGGTTGTCCTCATGGTCTTATTCTTCCCACATCACGGCATGGTATGGCGTGGTGCTACAGTGCCGGTCGTGACGACATTGTTGGCACGGTGGTGGTTCACTAACTGTCCTACGCGATGTGAGCTTGCCGTGGCCTTCGTCATTGTTGACGATAGTTAATGTTAATATAAACCATCAATATACCTTACATAAATGAGCAAAATGGATCACCAATATAGTCTTAGGGGTTTAAACTAACAATTTCCATGAGTTTTGGTGAATCTGTGTTATCAGTAGGATTTAATCAGAAAACCGCCAAGGAGAACCTATTCGTCAAAGGAAATCATGTTTATCCGCGACGGTATCTACGTGGAAAGACTCTAGAAGACTCCAGAAGGGGAATCACCAAAGCAGACCCCGAGCCACTGACATGTGGGGCCAGCCAGCCCCACCTATAGGCAATCCTATGGGCCCCTTATGTCAGCCTCCCGTCGCTATGTCGGTTCTCCACCACCTTATAGTTTGCATCTATGTCGTCCTTTTAAGTCAGTTTGATCTGAGGGTCCAGGATGCTTGAAGGCCCCTATATATACCTACCTATACCCACTCTTGAGAGAAGGCATTGATCCTAAGAGCCTGAAGGCCAGAAACCCGAATTTATATTCCCACCAGGATCAGAGCTAGCAATCAAGAGAAGATTAGATCTCAATAGGATCTAGTCTTGTATTAGAGATAGAGAGATAGAGTGTGAGGGAAGAGTTTGTAGGAAGTGCTAGCCTATCGTGCTCTCTTTATGGCTTGTACCCGGGTGGAATCAAGTTCTTCTTAAGCTCTTCGTGACTCCTGTGAGGCGAGCACAACACCCCTCAGAAACTTCTCCGGAGCACCGCACAAGCTTCCTTGAGTGCTTCGATGGAGAACACACCACGAAGACATCTAGGATGTGGCAACCTAGAAGAGTAACAAGCACCACCGGCTTGCAATATGAACATCTAGTGCCATTCGATGCAATCTCGCAATGCAACGTACTAGAAGTTTCTCACTCACACAATCGAATGATCACTATCAAGTATATGTGAGTTAGAGGGCTCCCAAGCATGCCTACATAACCCACCAAGGCTCAAAGGAGCTCAGCTACCAGCCCAAGGCCAGCCAAGGTCACTACTTATAGCCCCAAGGGCTAGAAGAGTCGTTGCACGAAAATAGGCTTCGGGGAGGTCCGGACCATCTACAGTGAAGGTCCAGACCCCCGGTTCTCGCCATGTGTCCCCACGTTTAACCGCGTCCCTGCACTGCCACACCATGACTGGACCCAGGTCCGGTGCCCTATCCACTAGGGTCTGGTCCTCTTTTCCATCCTCTAATACGTTTTGCAGTATCTCAACTATGCCACCCTTGATTCCAAATCACCCACCACAAAGTGTCTCACCATAGTGCACGTGTGTTAGCATTTTTCCAAATATTTTTCAAGGGTTAATCACTCAACTTGTCGTGCCACTCGATCCTAGCAACGATGCAAAGTGAGATCACTCGAGTGGCACTAGATGACCGATAAACAAACAAGTTTGCCCCTCTTGATGGTATGGCCATCTATCCTAAACTCAGTCATAAACTTCTCTACACACCTATGATTGGCAAAATGAAATGCCCTAGGCTATACCTTTGCCTTGCGCATTCCATTCCATCTCCTCCGATGTTGATGCAACGTATGCACCAACCATATCACCAAATGATATGATCCACTTCATATCATCACGTGACCGCATTGGTTCATCGATCTTGATTTCACTTGTTGTTCACCGTTGCTTTGGTCCATCGGTGCCAAGTCATCACTCAACTTGCCCTTCACACTTGCAACCGGTCCATCTAGCCAAGTCTTATCTTAATCTTCTCCACCTTAGTAACATGACTCCATGTCATGTCTCATACGCAATGAGCTCCTTCATCACATGTTCACTTGTGGACTAATCTCCTGTGTATCTCTCATAAACACATATTAGTCCACCTAGGTTGTCACTCAATTACCAAAATCAAATAAGGACCTTTCAATCTCCCCCATTTTGGTAATTGATGACAACTCTACAAAGATATGAAAATTAAGCTCAAATGGATTTGAGTTGCTTGCCCAAGCACTTTTACCATGTGTAAATAATTTTAGAAAAGTATCACAAACTAGAAATGGTAGTGTTGACGGTAGTTAACATTCATCATAAACCATCAATATAACTTGTATAAATGGCTAAAATGGATCACCAATGTAGACTTAGGGGTTTAAACTGACAAATTCCATAAGTTTTGGTGAATTTGTGTTTCCAGAAGGATTTAATCAAAAAACGGTCAAGGAGGACCTATTCGTCAAAAGAAATCATGGAATTCCGCCGCGTAATCGACATGGGAAGACTCTTGAAGACTCCAAAAGGCGAATCATCGAAGCGGGACATGTGGCTCTGACACATGGGGCTGCCCGGCCCCTGTGGGCCCTACTTATCAGCCTCATTGTTATGTTGGTTCTCCACCGCCTTAAGGATTGCATGTCCACCGTTTTTTTAGTCGGTTTGATTCAAGGGCTCATGTTGGACGCTCCAGGCTATATATACTAGCCTATACCCCCTCCAGGGCATGCCTCATTTGATCCTGAGAGCTGAGAAGCCAGAAACCCTAATTCATATGTCCACCAGGACCAAGGCTAGCAATCAAGAGAAGATTAGTCCTCAACAGGATCTAGTTTTGTATTAGAGATAGTGAGATAGAGTGAGAGGGAAGAGTTTGGAGGAGTCTTGGCCTATTGTTGCTCTCTCCATGACTTCTACCCTTGCAGAATCAAGTTCTTCTTGAGCTTACTTCTGAGATTTCTCTAGTAATTCAAGTAAGCATCTTGTTCATATTGTTCTTCAGATTTGCGACTCTCTTTTGAGTACTTTAATCCTTGTAGCTCCTAGGTTAAAGTAGTATTCATAGTGTAAGCGTGGTGTTTAGACTCGGTTACTCGTAGATGTACCCTACTTTCTGAATCGGTGGTGGCTCGTGAGGGTGACTCTTATAGCCTCATTGAATCCTTTGTAGTCCACCTCCCGTTTATAGGCCTAGCAGGACCTTATTACTATAGGAAACATACTCTGGCTGTGTTTTCTTTAGTAATATCCTTGAATTGAACAATAGAAGACATAGCTTACCGAAGTTAGAACTAGAAGACCTTTGCGATCTCCTTTATACTCCTATTATCTAAGCCTTGCTGCAAAGTTGGGTTAAGTTAGATTTAGTTATTCTCACACATGTTTCCTTGAGTTCGATATAAAACTGGGATACTTTCGATGAAGTGCTACATCAGTATAATATTCGTGCACTTACGGATTATTCTGTGTGCGTTAATATATACGAACAATCATCATCTCCTGTTCTCCTGGTGGCATCATGTTGACAGTACGGGAGTAGGTAGCCGCTCCTAGGTCACCAGCGCCTTTGCTGGTCGTGGTGCCAGTGACCTCGATCCCGATCTACAGGGTCGAGGTCCGTTGCGGCTTGGCTGGCCTTGAAAGTCAAAGTCATGGTCGTGTGCCCCATCCCACAGTAGGTGGGGTCGTACGCCCATCTCGTCGGGCCATATTTGGACGGTGGAATGTTGTACTGGTTGTCACCACATGGCGGTATTGTCTTGTCCGCGCAGCGTGGCGTAGGGATGGTGTCTGTCACGACTGAGGGGATAGTTGTCCTCTCAGTTCTCGAGGAGTGAGTGGAGTGTGTCTGTCCCTGTCAGGGCTGTCATACTTGATGTAGCCCGATCCCTCCTCGTCCTTCCTAGGGTCGAGACCGAGGAGGGGTCACGTGGTGCCGCGAAGCGTGCAATAGAAGGAGCAGGGAGAGGTCATGATGGACCACCTAGCTTGGCTCTTGGCCTAGGGCCTTTGCTGCTCAGGCGGACCATGGTAGTTGGGCCTCTACTAGTTGGACCGGCGTGGGCCGTTCGAGCGGCCAACTTATCGGTGTGTTGAGATACCTGGGGTATCATAACCCCAACACTAATGGTCGAGAATAAATAGATTATCCATATCAAATAAAATTCCAAAAAAATACGAGATTAATCCGGAAAAAGAAAGGAATATGCACTAATGGTCATGAATAAGTAGAATATTAATGTCAAATACAACGCCCAGAAATTATGAGATCATTCCCAAAAAATATCACTTTTAGATTTTATAATAATCTAACGGTCAAAACAATAGGGTGTCCATGTCTGTCGACGAAATCTGGTCGGTAGTCTACCGAGGGGTATATCATCGGTTGTAGATGATCGGTGGAGGTGCACGTAATAGGAACCGGATGGTGACACAAGGCACAGAGACAACGATTTAGACAGGTTCGGGCCGTCTGATCGACGTAATACCCTATGTCCTGTGTCTTTGTTGGATTATATTAAATATGAACTGAATTTGAGGGGGGTCCCTACCCGCTTTATATAGTCTGTGGGGTAGGGTTATAAGTCGGTTTAGACCCAGATCTATTCGGTTATATGATAAGTATTTACAAGGAATACGATATCTATCATATCCGAAAAGATCTTCCTTCATCACCAAGATGTCTTCTGATTGCCTTGCGGTGCATACCGACCAAAACTAGGCACCGTAGGCCTTGATCTTATAGGCTGGACCATCCCTGGTGGTGCGACCTATGTCCATTGCCTTGGGTACCTGGGGTTATACTCCCCACAGCTAGTCTCTGAGTGCCTTGTATCCGCTGAGCAACGCCGTCTTGAGTAAGTTCGAGCAGTTTAACTTGGAGTCAACCAGCGAATCTGGTAATCTGACCAGTTTAACTGGTAATCCAATCAACAAAATGAAGTACCGATCAGTTTAACTAGTAATCTGATCAGTTTAACTGGTAATCCGACCGGTGGAAATTGAAGCCAGCCAATTTATCAGGTGACCTGATCTCGGACTTAGCCAAGTAAGGCTTGCTAGAAGGATGTAAGGAGCTCAAGTTTAAAATTTAAGAATTCTCCACCTTAGGTGAAGTGTACACACTTAGGCTTCGTTGGCGAAGTTAGATGATCATCATCCATGACTTATGCAAAGAGGATATTAGTACTGATATATGCGCCGCAAGGTGCAATATATATATTGTAGTCCCCAAGCCTGACAGTAGGTGAAGAAGACACCTGGTGTCAGGATCAAAGAATTTCAACGATCACTTAGTCAAAACAACCAATTCCCAGCTTAGCCGAGCACACAACTAGTCCCCAGCTTAGCTGAAAAACCAGTAAGAAGAAAAACAGTACATTCACCGCAAGGTGAAGTGTACACACTTAGTCCCCGAGCCTGCTGTAAGATAGAAAACATCTTCTAGCAGGATCAAAGAATTAAGTGTAAAGGATGAAATTCCCGCACTTAGCACTGGACATCTGGAGTAAAACTTGATAATATCGAGCGGTAAAACATGGAGAAAAAAGAAAGTGCTTAGCACTGGATTGCTGTGATAGATATACTTATCAAAGCCCCTAACATGCCGCCCAAGATCAGCACCCTGATCTGGACAGCATGGAAAACCTTGATATCATACATGACATGCAGCGTCGGCAAAACGTAGTGAACCAACAAGCGAAAAGGCAGACGAAGTCCCCAGCTTAGCTGGCAAGTCCCCAGCGTAACTAACGATGAAGCGACAGACAATCCGACCAGTTGGTTGGCGAAGAATCAAGTGCCGAGTAGCCCAACCAACTAGTCGGCGGTGAAGTGAGCGCCGAGTAGAAGTGAATGACGAACGGTCCGACCAACTGATCGGCGACGAAGTCATGAACCTAGTGGTCTGACCAGTTGATCGGTGATGAAATCCGAAGGCCAGATGGTGCGACCACCCAGATGATGATCCTGCAATATAAATATGTAGGACAGGTAGTACGTGATTTAAAAATAAAATATATGAAGTCGGTGATGAAGAAAATAGAGCGGAATTTATCAGGAGCAATGTATTGGTGAATTTTATATCCTACAGAGAAGTTTATGTTTATTTGGAGTTTATTCATAATTGTATAGAGAACTAAATCTCCGTGCTTATCACTGGACATATGAGTAAAATTTAAAGAGTGCTGAGCACTTAAAAATAGAGAAAGTACTTAGAAATTAACCGTGGCGAATTTTGGAGAGTGCTTAGCACTACACCATGGCAAAATTGAATAACATGGAGAGATTTGGAGAACCTAGAGAAATTTAGAGAACATGGACAGTGGTTAGCACTATACCATGGCAAACATTGGCAAAAATTGGAGACCCATGGCGGAAATTGGAGATCACGGCGAAAATTGGTGACCGTGGCGAAAATTAGAGATCGTGGCAAAAATTGGAGACCCATGGTGAAAATTGGAGATCATGGCGAAAATTGGAGACCGTGGCGAAAATTAGAGACCGTGGCGAAAATTGGAGACCCGTGGCGAAAATTGGAGATCGTGGCGAAAATTGGAGACCGGTGGCGAAAATTGGAGATCATGGCAAAAATTAAAGACATGTGGCAAAAATTGGAGATCGTGGTGAAAATTAGATACCCGTTGTGAAAATTGGAGATCGTGGTGAAAATTGGAGACCCGTGGAGAAAATTGGAGACCGTGGAGAAATTTGGAGATGTAAACCGACGAAGCAGGCTCAAACGTTCAGTATGCCCGAGGGCCCATTATACTGGCCCAAATAACAATTGACGGAGAAGTTGGAGGGGCACGAAAGAGGTGGCGCAAATATTGCGGGGGGGGGGTGAACAATGCGGCGTGGTCAGCGCGGTTTCCAAAAAACCCTAAAAATAAAGGGTCGGGGTCGAATTGTTTCAGTCCACCCACGGCGGCGCACTCTCCTTATTCCGCATTAGCACACCTTCCTCGCAACCGCAGAGTACTCGGTGCTTTGTCTTCTCGCACACTGCTATAGCCGCAACCGCAGCATCTCCACAATCGAAATCGCAGCCAAATCGAAACAAATCCGATCCATGGCGAAGGGCGGGAAGAAAAGCAGCCGCTCGAGCCCGAAGAAGCCAAGGAGGGAGGTGGCGGAGAGTACCGGTGAGGTCCACCGCGACCAGGAGTGGGTCAAATCTACGACCACCTAGAAGATCCTGGAAGGAATGGTGTTCGAAGGCATCCTGCACGATCAAGCAACCGCCGGATGGCGCGCCCGCTACTGGTGAACCGTTCTCGACCCCCGATACCAGTGAACTCGTTGTATTCGTGGCTTATTTTGTTCACAGATTTGGGATTCCTGTGCATCCTTTCCTACGAAAACTTCTTGGTTACTACGGCATTAGCCTGTGCCATCTCCATCCCAATAGTATCCTTCATATTTTGCTCTTCATTAATCCGTGCGAAGCGTTCATCGGAATCGCTCCGCACTTCAATCTTTTTTGCTATTTCTTCTGCCTCAAACCCTTTTCTAGATCTAGGTCCCCCAAAATTGTCGGTAGTGTTTATCTACAGCTGTCTGCCGGCATAGACCACTTAGCAGTGCCAAGCGTAAACTGGTCGGCAAGACCGAACGGTGAGGAGATGACCTAGGTCGCTGAGCTTCAACAGATTTTGGGTCAGATGCAAAACAATCTAAACAGAGTTGGTGTAGCCATCAAGTGCGTCTGTCGCCGGATTCAGCCGAGCAAGGAGAGAGTCCACCCTTCGTATGAATACACATGTGATGACATTACCGCTCGGGAAGCCCCCAAGAGGATAAGTTCGGACGTCGCCTATGCTCGCCTCCTAGAGCTTTTTCAACTAACACCCAATTGAACAATGTGGGGGCAGCCGAAGGCATACAACATCACGAATCCACCACCACGGGTAAGAGTGTACCATTTGAAGTCCTTATAATGTCAAATCTTGATGATGTTAAAATGTCTTCTTGAAAACTTGTGGGTAGGATCATGCTTTGTGTGTCTCCGACATGCCGGATGGCACCTGGCCGAAGGGCGTAGATGCCCGTCCGATCCAGGCTCCTGCCGTTCCACCATTGGAGAGCAGTTCATCATCCTCATCTAAGGACACGGTGGAGAAACCTCATAGGCGTTGGCAGCCACCGCGTAGGAAAGAGCTGGCCCTAGAAGAGCTGGCAAAGAAGAAGAAGAAAATGAACAATCTGCCAGCACCCAAGGGTGGAATCTTGATGAGAAACCCTCCGGCTAGCCGACAAGTCATCGCGGATTGGTCGGACGATGATGAAGACACAGGCGAGAGGCTGCAGCAGCGAGCTGCGTGGATGGATGCTCTGGCACCGACTGCCAGAGCCTCTGACCGGCTAGCCCAAGGTGCCACCAGCCAGAGATCCACTCGGGGCGAAGTCCCCAAGCCTAGACAAGAGGCTTCGGCCAAGAGGGCCACCGCGGCGAGGACAGAAGCACCGGAGGTGAACCGGCCGCCTCTGGTGTTCTCAAGATTTGTACCGGCAACTAGAGGGCATGGGAGCTCCAAAAAGCCCTGACCATTCAGAGCTGCACGCAGGCGGTCCAATGAGTAAGTGTTTCTGCTCTAGACTTTGTCCAAGCAAAACCAGTGTGGAAGTATCGATGATAAGACATCATGTTGTAGGGAAACATTGGCTGAGGAGCTTCACTCAGTCGACATCGGCGCTGCTCGATGGGCGGCCGAGCCAAGTGCCACGATAGCCTCTACTCAGGGTACTGAGGCGGGACAGCCAGAAGAAACACGAGAGGCACCTGCAGACTAGGTAGGTCCCCAAGATGAAGTCCCCAAGCACCCGAAGCGAATGAACAAAGATGTTGCTGCCGAGCCAAACAGTCACCCAGAGCTAAGGGCCAGTCCCTAGGCTCAGACACCAGGGATGGAACTTATCCCCTCCGTTTGACCACGAGCCAGCCGAGCGCCAAGGTAGGCGAGGTAGTCCCTCGAGGCGATTGAAGAAATTGAGCGTGAAGCGCCAAATACCCGGGATCCTCCTCCTCAGCTTTTTGCGGACCTTCATATGCCATGGAGATATGATGGAGGTGGTGGAGGACGAGGAGGCAAGTGAGCAGGTGAAGAAGCTCGGGGCTGGACTAGCGTCGGTGTCTGGCCAAATTGAAGTAAGTCAGTCTGCGCAACCAATTGAGATTGCAAATTATGCCTATTAACTGCTGGTCACCGCAGGAGGTAATGTAGATCTCCGAGAGCCACAAATGCCAGCTAGAACGGGTGGCTCTGTTGGTTGTCGAAAACTGGAGGTTACACGAGTCTGTGAAGACTCTGGAGAAGATACTGGCTAGAGCACACGCCGACCATGATAAGCTACGAGCAGAAAAGACTCAACTTGAAGCGGAGAACTGGGAGCTGAAGAATCAGCTAGGCGATGGCGTAAGTTGAGAAAAAAGTAAGGCCTTAGGCCCTTCGGTGTATTGCTTTCATATCTTCAGTTTGCCCATGTTAACCGAAATCTTTTATTGGTGTAGAGCTTGTTGAAGCTCTAAGGTAGGCGGAGGCTGAAGCGGTTTTGGCGCGTGCTGCCAAGGTGGAGGCGGAAACCGAAATGCGCTTGGCGCGTGACGCCAAGGCGGAGGCGGAGACCCAAGCTCTGCTAGCGCGGGAAGCCACAATGCTAGTGGAGAAACAAAGGGATGAAGCTCGGACGGTGAAAAAGCGACTCGCCGACGAACTGCAATGTGAGTTATTCTTCATGTTAATACTCATCTTGCTATGAGAAGCTTTTTAAGATGATTGCCCTCCTTGTCTACAGTGATCCAAACCAATAGTCAGGTGTAGTTCTGTGACTTCATGCTCTGGCTAGAGGCCAGTAAAGAGACGATGAAGGCCATGACCGATGGGATAAAGCCCGTGCTGGACCTCATCGACCCATAGTTGCCAGAGCTCGACAGGCGACCGTAGTCAGATGTCATCATGGAGAGGTGTAGGTTGGCGCTAGAGAACTTCAAGCATTACGCTCGTGGCATCGCTTGTTCTACCACGGGCCATGCACTGACGGTTGTCCGGTCATTCTACCCCTCGGTGAAGCTCGAATGAATCAATGGTGGCTTTGCCCAAAATCTAAGCGACGAGCAAATCACCGCGCTGGAGGAGGTGTCTTATTCAGCAATCAAGCTGGTGGACGACTTGGATCTATTTGGCGATGCTAATCCTCAACCATGAAGACATGTAAAAAAATTATCTGTGTTATGCTGAACAGCTATGTATGAAACATTATGTTTAAGATGTATGAAATGTTAATATTTAATATTAACAATGCATTGTTAGTCCTCTATCTTGTTATCTGCCCCGACTATTCCACATCCCATGGCGTTAAGAGCTTAGCTCATGTGCGCGCTTAGGAATATAGGTATCGTCGAGGAGCCATAGCCGACTGCCCATGACGTAGAGTACTATTGCCCTTGCACGTTTAGGTGCTAGACCGAGAACAGGACTTCTTCTGGATAATGCGAAGGAGAACGTGGTTGGTCGGCAAATCGAAGGGTGATAGTATATGTCATCTTAAAGATGTTCAGTATGGAGAAATAAGTAACTTGAGAAAAATTATGGAAACCAAATGGAGAAAACATCACAGATATAATTATTATTGAAATACATAAAAAAGGTACATATCTTTTGTAGAACGTCTCAAGGATAGAAACGCCTAAGGTGATCAATGCACCATGAATTAGGGGTGTTCACGCCGTCTTGATCGTAGAGCCTATATGACACTGGTCGGGTCATAGCTTTTATATCTATGGACCTTCTTAGAATCGGTGATGCAAGCATCCATTCTGGCTGAGAGGTCCATCGCTTCGGCGATCGCGAGTCCTTTTCTTTCACATTCGTGGGCAGTTGAGACATTAACACGCAGGGTGAGGACACCCTGCTCCATTGGAATCTTCAACACCAGATAGACATAATGGGGCCTAGCCATGAACTTGGCGAGAGCTGGTCGGCCAAGGATGGCGTGGTAGGCGGTGTCGAAGTCTACCACAAAGAAATTCACGTACTCAGTACAAAAGTGGTCGGCGCTGTTGAAAGGTCCTAATGGCTAGAGGGGGGGGGGTGAATAGCCTAATAAAAATTTCTACAACAACACTTTAACAAACCGGTTAGACAATTATGAGGTGGAGCAAGTATTGCGCTAGCCTACTAGAATTGCAAGCCACCTATCACAATTCTAGTTTATATAATTTCTATCCACACAATAGCTATGTCACTACACTAAGTTAGTGTGCTCTCAAAGGCTAACTAAAGAGCCACACTAACCAAACTAACAAGCTCTCACAACTAGCTATACTAAAGAGCTTGACAACTAGTTTGCGGTAATGTAAAGAGAGTGAGCAATTTGTTTATACCGCCGTGTCGAGGAGTGAACCAATCAATCACAAGAATGAATACCAATGAAGACCAATCACCTCGGAATCAAATGATGAACATAATGATTTTTACCGAGGTTCACTTGCTTGCCGGCAAGCTAGTCCTCGTTGTGGCGATTCACTCACTTGGAGGTTCATGCGCTAATTGGCATTACACGCCAAACCCTCAATAGGGTGCCGCACAACCAACACAAGATGAGGATCACACAAGCCATGAGCAATCCACTAGAGTACCTTTTGACTCTCCGCCGGGGAAAGGTCAAGAACCCCTCACAATCACCACGATCGGAGCCGGAGACAATCACCACCCTTCGCTCGATGATCCTCGCTGCTCCAAGCCGTCTAGGTGGTGGCAACCACCAAGAGTAACAAGCGAACCCCGCAGCGAAACACGAACACCAAGTGCCTCTAGATGTAAACACTCAAGCAATGCACTTGGATTCTCTCCCAATCTCACAAAGACGATGAATCAATGATGGAGATGAGTGAGAGGACTATGGCTAAGCTCACAAGGTTGCTATGTCAATGCAAATGGCCAAGAGGTTGAGCTTGAGTCGGCCATGGGGCTTAAATAGAAGCCCCAACGAAATAGAGCCGTTGTACCCCTTCACTAGGCACAACGCGGGGTGACCGGACGCTCCGGTCATATTGACCGGACGCTGGACCTCAGCGTCCGGTCACGCGATGCGTGCCACGTGTCCCCTCTCTTCAAATGTCGATCGCCCGATCTCAACGGTCAAGTGATGACCGGATGCAGCAGCTCAAAGTGACCAGACGCTGAGCCCCAGTGTCCGGTCGTATCCAGTAAGCATCCAGAGACGACTTTTCACGATCGGACGCGTCCGGTCATGCTCGACCGGACACACCCAGCGTCTGGTCACACGACGACTCCCCTGTGTGCTGCCACATCAGCAGGACCGGACGCACCCCTCCAGCGTCCGGTCACAAAGTGACCTAGCGTCCGTTCAGAGACCGACGCCAGCGTCTTTGCAGCTTCTACTGACCGGACACGCCGATCCAACCGAGCACAGCATCCGGTCACTTATAGTGACCTCTGTCTTTTCTGTCTAGGGCGCCGGTGGCACCGTCGGACTGTCCATACTCTACGGGCGGACACTCCGCCGGTGAAGTTCTTAACCCTTGCTCAAATGTGCCAACCACCAAGTGTGTCACCTTGTGCACATGTGTTAGCATATTTTCACAAACATTTTCAAGGGTGTTAGCACTCCACTAGATCCTAAATGCATATGCAATGAGTTAGAGCATCTAGTGGCACTTTGATAACCGCATTTCGATACGAGTTTCACCCCTCTTAATAGTACGGCTATCGATCCTAAATGTGATCACACTCACTAAGTGTCTCGATCACCAAAACAAAATGGCTTCTACAATTTATACCTTTGCCTTGAGCCTTTTGTTTTTCTCTTTCTTCTTTTCAAGTCCAAGCACTTGATCATCACCATGGCACCACCATCATCATGTCATGATCTTCATTTGCTTCACCACTTGGAATGTGCTACCTATCTCACAATCACTTGATAAACTAGGTTAGCACTTAGGGTTTCATCAATTCACCAAAACCAAACTAGAGCTTTCAATCTCCCCCTTTTTGGTAATTGATAACAACCCTTTCACAAAGATATGAATTAAAATTCAATTGAATCCATGTTGTTTGTCCAAGCATATTTACCATGTGTAAAAGGATATGGACAAGTTTCATGAATCCCATATGGTAGCAATTGCTCCCTCTACATATGTGCTAAGAGTTTGGATTGTAGCTTGCACATATGCTTAGATAGGAAATATAGGAGTCAATGTCTACCAAATGATGCTAAGGTACAAAAGATAGACCTTTGAAGCGTGATACCAATCGGAGTGCACCATTATACCATCCTTAGCACCATGGTTAGCTTGATACCACTTGGAAACATTTGGAAATGAAATCACTAAATAATCCTATTCATGATAGATTTTCATTTCATCATTCAAACTTACAACTAGCATACACCACACAAGCATGAATATTGAAATTTAAAACTTGTGCCATGCAAGCAAACATATGAAATGCACATTCAAATGCACCATACAAGTTCATGAGCTTGCTCCCTCTACTTGTGTGCTCAAAATTTTAATTGATCCCTTTCCTTTGTCATATCTCTCCCCCTATGTCAAGTTCTCCCCCTTTGTTGTCTTTTCACTATCTTTGTATACTAATTCTCCCCCTTTGTCATCAATGACCACAAAGGCTTAAATTATAGATAGGTTAGGATTATCAATGTCAATCAATGGAGGTGAGAATCATTTTCTCAAATTTGGTTTAATCTAGAATACTTGCCAAAGACATTTAACTCGGTTTGATCCAAGGACAAGCTTCTTCACACCTCCAAATAAGGGTTATCTTGTACCATGTTGAGTTTAACACTTAGAGCTCATTTTCTAGATCAAACACTAGATTTACAAGCCCACAAACATGTCATATGCTATCACTAGATCAAAATAAACATAGAAGCAATAGTGGTACCACACAATCATCAAAATCATTTGATTTTCATGAATGAGCCTATTTAATGTGAGAGATGACTAGATGCACTAAACATGTCCTTAACAAGGATATATTCCATGCCAATCAACTTTTACCTTGGATTGCTCGAAAGAGAGGCATGTCATATAAGTGCGGGTGCATCAACACATATTTGAGAAATCCAATATGTTCAACTCATTCCTTAGCTTGCAAAACCTTTTCTCATCCAATGGCTTAGTGAATATATCGGCAAGTTGATCTTCGATGCCTACACTCTCAATGCAAATATCCCCTTTTTGTTGATGATCTCTTATGAAATGGTGGCGAACATCAATGTGCTTTGTTCTTGCATGTTGAACCGGATTGTTGGTTAACTTGATTGCACTCTCATTGTCATATTGCAATGGCACTTTCTTGAACTTGATTCCAAATTCACTCAAAGTGGTCTTCATCCAAAGTATTTGTGCATAACAACTACCGACGGATATGTATTCGGCTTCGGCGGTTGATAATGCAACACTATTTTGCTTCTTTGATGACCATGAAACAAGTGATCTTCCCAATAATTAACATGTGCCCGAGGTGCTCTTCCTTTCAACCTTGCATCCCGCATAATCTGAGTCGGAGTAACCAACTAGCTCAAACTTTGCTCCTTGGGATACCACAAACCAACATTTGGTGTATGCTTCAAGTACCTCAATATTCTCTTTGTAGCCTTTAAATGACTTTCTCTTGGTGAGGCTTAAAATCTTGCACACATGCATACACTAAACATGACATCCGGCCTTGATGCGGTCACATAGAGTAGGCTTCCAATCATAGACCGATATAATTTTTGATCCACCATGTTGCCACTTCCATCACTATCCAAGTTACCATTTGTTCCTATTGGTGTGCTAATGGCTTTACTATCACTCATGCCAAACTTCTTGATCATGTCCTTGATATACTTGCCTTGACTCACAAATGTACCATTCTTCAATTGCTTAATTTGAAGACCAAGGAAGTAACTTAACTCTCCAATCATGGACATTTCAAACTCATTAGACATCATCTTTCCAAACTCTTCACAAAAGTCTTGATTGGTTGATCCAAATATGATGTGATCAACATAGATTTGCAACACAAATAAATCTTTTCCAATCTTCTTGGTGAAAAGAGTGGTGTCAACCTTACCCATCATAAACCCTTTAGAGAGTAGAAAGTCCCTCAATCTCTCATACCATGCTCTAGGTGCTTGCTTCAAGCCATACAATGCCTTCTTCAACTTGTACACATGGTCGGGTTTGTTGTCATCTTCAAAATCGGGAGGTTGCTCAACATATACTTCTTCATTGATGTAACCATTGAGAAATGCACTTTTAACATCCATTTGGTAGAGTTTGATGTTGTGAGCACAAGCATAGGCTAGCAAGATTCTAATTGCTTCCAATCTAGCAATCGGGGCATATGTTTCTCCAAAGTCAAGACCCACTTGTGTATAGCCTTGTGCTACCAATCTTGCTTTGTTCCTTACCACTATCCCATCTTGATCTTACTTGTTTCTAAAGACCCATTTGGTTCCAATCACATTGTGTCCCTTTGGTCTCTCTACTAATCCTCATACTTGATTTCTTGTGAAGTTATTCAATTCTTCATGCATAGCATTCACCCAATCAACATTCTTCAATGCTTCATCTATCTTCTTTGGTTCAATGGATGACACAAATGAGAAATGCTTACAAAATGAGGCCAATCTTGATCTAGTTTGCACACCTCTTGAAATATCACCAATGATAGTGTCCAATGGATGATCCCTTGCAACATTGGTTGGTTGAAGGATTGGAACTTGATTGCTTGCACTTGCTTGATCATTACATTGAGATGATCTACTAGCCACTTGATCTTGTTCATTGTTATGAGAGCCACTTGTACTAGCTTGATTTGTATCATTTTGCACATTTGAGTTAGAGAGCACTTGTACTCGATCATCTTCATCATCATTCACTTGCCTAGGCCTTAATTCATCAACATCCATGTTTTTCATGGCATTTGAAAGTTAAATGCGTCTTACATCTTCCAAGTTCTCATTCTCTACTTGTGAACCCTTAGTTTCATCAAATTCAACATCATGAACTTCCTCAAGAGTACCACTATCCAAATTCCAAACTCTATATGCTTTGCTTGTAGTGGAGTATCCAAGTAGGAATCCTTCATCACATTTCTTGTTAAACTTGCCCAATCTAGTGCCTTTCTTTAAGATATAGCATTTGCAACCAAAGACCCAAAAATATGCAATGTTGGGCTTTCTACCATTCAAGAGTTCATATGGTGTCTTCTCTTTCAATGAGTGACAATAGAGGCGGTTGCTACAATAGCAAGCCGTGTTGACAGCTTCGGCCCAAAAAGATTAACTCATATTGTACTCACTAAGTATAGACCTTGCCATATCAATGAGTGTTCTATTCTTCCTCTCAATAAGGTCATTTGATTGTGAAGTGTACTTGGCCGAGAATTGATGCCTAATTCCAAATTCATCACACAACTCATCAATTCTAGTGTTCTTGAGCTCACTACCATTGTCACTTCTAACTCTCTTGATGGTTGTTTCAAACTCATTGTGAATGCCTTTGACAAATGATTTGAATGTTGCAAACAAATCACTTTTGTCCACTAGAAAGAATACCCATGTGTATCTAGTATAATCATCCACTATCACAAAGCCATATTTATTTCCACCAATGCTAGTGTATTGTGTTGGCCCAAACAAGTCCATATACAATAACTCAAATGTTTACTGGTGCTCATCATGCTTTTCTTAGGATGGGTGTTTCCAACTTATTTTCCGGCTTGACAAGAGCTACAAAGCTTATCCTTTTCAAACACAACATCTTTCAAGCCTCTAACCAAGTCATGCTTAACTAATCTATTCAATTGTTTCATTCCAACATGACCAAGCCTTCTATGCCATAACCAACCCATGCTAGACTTAGTGAATAAGCATGTTGATAATCTACCTTCACTAGCATTGAAATCAACCAAGTATAGATTCTCATATCTAAAGCCTTTGAAGATCAAATTAGAGCCATCTACACTTATGATCTCTACATCATCTATCCCAAATATGTATTTAAATCCAAGATCACACAATTGAGCCACGAATAGCAAATTGAAGTTCAAGCTCTCTACTAGCAATATATTGGATATGCTCATGTCATTGGATATTGCAATCTTACCAAGCCCTTTGACCTTGCCTTTGCCATTGTCACCAAATGTGATACTATCATAACCATCATTGCCATTGGTGTCGATTGAGTTGAACATTCTTGCATCACCGATCATGTGTTGAGTGCACCCACTATCAATAACCCAATGCCTTCCTCCGACTTTGTAATTGACCTACAAAAGAAGATCAATTCCTTTTAGGTACCCAAACTTGCTTGGGTCCTTGAAGGTTAGTCACTAAGCTCTTTGGTACCCAAATGGTTTTCTTCTTTGAGCCCATCCATGGTTTACCAATGAACTTAGCCTTTACACCATTTACACCCTTTGTAAGCATATAAAAAGAATCAAGCTCAATTGAGGATACATTAGCATTTTTGCTCTTGTTTTTGCATTCATGCTCTTTATGACCAACTTGCTTGCAACTAGTGCAAAACCGACCATTGTTCTTCACAAAACTAGTCTTGTGAGGAGCAAAAGCCACCTTGCCTTTCTTGGGGGTATAGCCCAATCCCTCTTTGTAGAGAGAAGCTCTTTGGCTACCCAAGCATATAAGCAAGCGGTCCTCACCATCATAGGCCTTAGCCAAAGTGTGAGTGAGCTTGTTGACCTCCTTGAGGTTCTCATTCTCAACCATTAGTGAGGCATCACACGTGAAACCATCACTACTACATGAGGTGGAAGTAGAAGTACTACAAGAAGGGTTAGTGGGAGCAACAATGATAGGCATAGATAATAATTTATCAATTATATCACAGGTTAAGCCTATATTGTAAGTTTCAACATGCTTCTTTTTATTTTGCTCATTAAGCAAAGATGAATGAGCCTTTTCAAGTTTTTTATGAGCCTTGCCAAGCTTCCCATGGGCTTCCTCTAGCCTCTCATGAGTTGCTTTGAGCTCATCAAGGGTTTGCTTAAGGGCTTTTACCTCCTTATTCAAGCTCTTGCATTCCCTTCTCTTAATGTCAAAGTGTTCTTTAGCATCTTCTAGCATGTCATATAATTCATCTTTAGTAGGTTCATCATCATCACTATCACTATCATTTTCATTATCATGTTCATCATCACTTCCATCATCACAAGTTTATACCTTAGTGGCCTTAGCCATGAAGCATGATGGAGTGTCGAAGAGAGAAGGCTTCTCATTGATAACAATGCTTGCAAGTGCCTTCTTCTTGGTGGTCTTGTCATCATCACTATCATCATCATCACTTGAGGAAGCATCACTATCCCAAGTGAACACATATGAACCACCCTTCTTCTTGAAGGTCATATTGTCCTTCTTCTCTTTCTTTTCCTTCTTGTCCTTCTTCTTGTTCTTCTTGTTGTCATCATCATTATCGCTGTTGTATGGACATTGAGCAACAAGATGATCTTTGCTTCCACACTTGAAGTACCTTCTTGATTCTTCTTTGTTCTTGGATGAAGACTTCTTTCTTCTAGCACGGTAGCCCTTCTTCATCATGAACTTGCCAAATTTCTTTACAAAGAGAGCTATCTTCTCATCATCATCATCATCCCATGAGCCATCATCTTCACTTGATGTTTCTTGCCTTGACTTGCCCTTGGATGATGTGGCTTTGAATGCCACACTCTTCTTCTTCTCATCTTTCTTCTCATCTTTCTTCTCATTTTCTTCCTTCTCATCATCATCTCTATATGTATCATCGGTCATTATATCTCCCAACACTTGGTTTGGTGTCATGGTGTCCAAACCACTCCTCACTGGAATAGTGACCAATGTGCCAAATCTTAAAGGCAAGCATCTCAAGAACTTGTGGGAGAAGTCCTTGTCCTTCACCTCTTCTCCAAGTGCTTTGAGATCATTGACAGGCACTTGAAGCCTATGGAACATCTCCGACACATTCTCATCCTCCTTCATCTTGAAGCTTGCAAACTTTTCTTTGAGAATGTATGCCTTTGCACCCTTCACGGCTTGAGTGCCTTCAAAAGATTCTTCCAACTTCTTCCAAGCCTCATGAGCCATCTCAATATTCTTGATTTGCTCAAATGTTCTCTCATCAATTGCATCATGAATGACACTTAGAGCAATGTCATTGTTTTGGAGAAGCACTTCTTCGGCCGCGGTGGGATTCTCCGGATCCTCAATCTCAATTTTGGTTTCTACCACCTTCCACACTCTTCTATTGATTGACTTGATATGTGTGGTCATCTTTGATTTCCAATATGGATAATTTGTGCCATCAAATTGGGGTGGCTTCTTGATGTTGTTGATTTAAGCCATTTTTACACCGAAGGTTGTTAAGCCTCAAATCACGGTGACCTCAGC
This sequence comes from Miscanthus lutarioriparius, assembly GCA_904845875.1. NCBI lineage: Eukaryota > Viridiplantae > Streptophyta > Magnoliopsida > Poales > Poaceae > Miscanthus > Miscanthus lutarioriparius. Next base: position 70,098,996 of record CAJGYO010000019.1, on the reverse strand, counting down.
TCCGATACCACTTGAAAGGTCCTAATGGCTAGAGGAGGGGGGTGAATAGCCTAATAAAAATTTCTACAACAACACTTTAACAAACCGGTTAGACAATTATGAGGCGGAGCAAGTATTGTGCTAGCCTACTAGAATTGCAAGCCACCTATCACAATTCTAGTTTATATAATTTCTATCCACACAATAGCTATGTCACTACACTAAGTTACTGTGCTCTCAAAGGCTAACTAAAGAGTCACACTAACCAAACTAACAAGCTCTCACAACTAGCTATACTAAAGAGCTTGACAACTAATTTGCGGTAATATAAAGAGAGTGAGCAATTTGTTTATACCGCCGTGTCGATGAGTGAACCAATAAATCACAAGAATGAATACCAATGAAGACCAATCACCTCGGAATCAAATGATGAACACAATGATTTTTACCGAGGTTCACTTGCTTGCCGGCAAGCTAGTCCTCGTTGTGGCGATTCACTCACTTGGAGGTTCATGCGCTAATTGGCATCACACGCCAAACCCTCAATAGGGTGCCACACAATCAACATAAGATGAGGATCACACAAGCCACGAGCAATCAACTAGAGTACCTTTTGGCTCTCCGCTGGGAAAAGGTCAAGAACCCCTCACAATCACCATGATCGGAGCCGGAGACAATCACTACCCTCCTCTCGATGATCCTCGCTGCTCCAAGCCATCTAGGTGGCGGCAACCACCAAGAGTAACAAGCGAATCCCACAGCGAAACACGAACATCAAGTGCCTCTAGATGCAAATACTCAAGCAATGCACTTGGATTCTCTCCTAATCTCACAAAGATGATGAATCAATGATGAAGATGAGTGGGAGGACTTTGGCTAAGCTCACAAGGTTGCTATGTCAATGCAAATGGCCAAGAGGTTGAGCTTGAGCTGGTCATGAGGCTTAAATAGAAGCCCACACGAAATAGAGCAGTTGTACCCCTTCACTGGGCACAACGCGGGGTGACCGGATGCTCCGGTCATATTGATCGGACGCTAGACCTCAACATCCGGTCATGCGATGCGTGCCATGTGTCCTCTCTCTTCAAATGTCGATCGCCCGATCTCAACGGTCAAGTGATGACCAGACACAGCAGCTCAAAGTGACCGGATGCTGAGCCCCAGCATCCGGTCGTTTCCAATAAGCATCCAGAGACGACTTTTCATGACCGGACACACCCAGCGTCCGGTCACACAGCGACTCCCCTGTGCGCTGCCACATCAGCAGGATCAGACGCACCCCTCCAGCGTCCGGCCACAAAGTGACCCAGCGTCCGGTCAGAGACCGACGCTAGCGTCTTTGCAGCTTCTACTGACCGGACGCGCCGGTCCAACTGAGGCCAGCGTCCGGTTACTTATAGTGACCTCTGTCTTTTCTATCTAGGGCGCCGGTGGCACTGTTGGACTGTCCGTACTCTACGGGCGGACACTCCGCCGGTGAAGTTCCTAACCCTTGCTCAAATGTGCCAACCACCAAGTGTGTCACCTTGTGCACATGTGTTAGCATATTTTCACAAAACATTTTCAAGGGTGTTAGCACTCCACTAGATCCTAAATGCATATGCAATGAGTTAGAGCATCTAGTGGCACTTTGATAACCGTATTTCGATACGAGTTTCACCCCTCTTAATAGTACGACTATCGATCCTAAATGTGATCACACTCACTAAGTGTCTCGATCACCAAAACAAAATAGCTCCTACAATTTATACCTTTGTCTTGAGCGTTTTGTTTTTCTCTTTCTTCTTTTCAAGTCCAAACACTTGATCTTCATCATGGCATCACCATCATCATGTCATGATCTTCAGTTGCTTCACCACTTGGAATGTGCTACCTATCTCACGATCACTTGATAAACTAGGTTAGCACTTAGGGTTTCATCAATTCACCAAAACCAAACTAGAGCTTTCAGCTGCCAAACTGGACTGGCAAGGTGATCTACCCCAAAGGTTGGGACGCTCTGCTAGGTACAACACCCCAAAATGGAGAATCAACATGGACGAGGCCATCCTTTGTGAGGCCTAACTCAGTTAGGGCTCCAGTGAAGAGGATATTGAGGGCACTCCCACCATCGATGAGGACCTTCTTGAACCGCACGTTGCAGATGGTTGGATCCAGCACGAGTGGGAAACGCCTAGGGTATGGGATATCTACCCACTGGTCGGCCCTACTGAATGTGATAGGATGCTCCGACCAGTCTAGATATTTGGGATCAGCGACTATGTCGTACTTGGTGATCGACATGACCTACCGAGCGATGAGCTTCTGCTAGCGTTTGCTCTCAGAGGCGGCGCATCCTTCGAAGATTGTGGCGAACGTCTTGTTGGCATCTTGGAAAGCAAGTCGTGCATCCTTAGGATGCTCTTCCTCCTTCTCGTCATCAGACTCATCGTCCTTGCGCATCTGCCGTTTCTGCTATTCATCGTGGAAGGCTTTGGCCATGCCATAGCATTGTCGCATGGTGTGCTTGTTGTTCTTGTGAATTGGACATGGACCATCAAGGAGCTTTTCGTAGGCAACATTAAAATTACGCTTAGCGCGTGGCTGCTCTACGTTGTTGATGAAGTTTTCTGGTCGGCAGCGACGTGGCTGTGCAGTACTTGATCCCTCTGGCCGATCATTATGCCGACATTCACGATCGTCATAATGCCTGTCGTGATCTTCATAACGCCATTCTTTGTGGCAATCGTCATCATGACGTGGGTGGTGATGCGAGCGGGAAGCACGGGCAACGTGTCCTTGAACTGCCGATCAACTTCTTTAGAATCTGCGTATGAGTTTGCAACCTTGAGGAGTTTGCCGATGGTCTGTGGCCTCTTGCGATAAAGTTTGGCATGCAACTCCTGATGGTGATGGAGTACTCTGGTGAAAGCAAAGATGGCCTCGCTGTCCTTGATGTTGAGGATGGTGTTCCTTGTTTCTGAGAAGCGCCTAATGTAGCTTCGCAGAGGTTCCCCAGAGGTCTGATGGAGTTTCTCTAGATCATATTTCGTGCCAGGCTGTTGGCATGTTGCCATGTAATTCTCGACGAAGACTTTCTTGAGATCATCCTAAGATTCGATGGAATCCTCCCTTAGGCCCATAAGCCAATTATTGGCTGTCTGAGAGAGCATGACAGACAAATAATTTGCCATTACGTCGTTGTTTCCCCCGGTGTCACGTACGATGATCTCGTAGAGCTGCATCCACTGCTCGGGATTAGCCTTGCCGTCGTAGGGATTGACCCTGAAGATTTTGAAGCCTACGGGCCACTGTATAGCTCGCAGCCTTGCTGTCAAGGGGCGAGGTCCTGTCGGTTCGATAGTGGGGAGTGGTCGAAGGCTGATGGGGTCGCCGTGTTGGTCGTCATACTCCTGTCGGCATTGGAGTTCTGCCTGATGTCGCTGGGCATGACTGTTCTCGATGCAATTGCGGACATCGAGATTGGCATTGATGCGGTCACGGGCGTGACCACGCAGGGGTTGATTAACCTCCTGGTTGGCGTTATGAGCTGGTCGCTGATTTCATGGTCCTTGTGATCCGGGATTGATGGCAACATTGCCCCTAGACCCCCCGTGGATGATTTGGATGCTATGGTAACGACTCTCCCCATCACAGCGAAAACTACGGGGGTTACAACTGCCTGCGGTCGCTGTTGAATAAGATGGAGTTGGGTTCCAGATGTCGTTGACTTGGACCTGAGCTGCTTTAAGCAGTGCTTGAATCATGAGTACCTTCGGCGTTGGTGGGAGTCTAGCCAACTCGTGGGTAGCCGTAGCTAGATTGGCTCTCGGCGTCTGCTCTACTTGCTGGTTGTCCACCATGAGGAACTCTTGTTGAAGATTACGGGCGAGAGGCGGCTGGTCACCTCTGGCAGCTTGGACGACATCTTCTTCATTGCGACACCATTGGCAATCGGTGTTCCTGGTTTCACATTCACGGCACTAGATACTGGTCTCTCCATCGATAGCACCGCTATCGTAGCTAACCATGAAGAGCTCTCTCCCAAAGCCTGGAGGGAAAGGTGGGCAGGTGCTGGTAGAGCCCTCATAGTATGGCTTAGGGCTTTCCTCTAGGATTGTATAGAGCGTGTCATCCAGAAGATCTGTTCGGATTTGCACTATGTTTATCATTGGCTAAGGCTGGTCGGCCTCAAGGAAGTCGATCCGATAGAGGTCATTGATGTGGCTGCGTTCGGCGTGGTCAACGAAAAGATGGTGCACGGTGTCCTAACAGATCGGATCTGCACCCACTAGCACAAAAGGATAGGGCCTCGGCATGCTCTCCGTTGGGGCGGGGAGTGGTCGGCGTTGAACGGTACGCCCTTCCAGAGTTGCCATGATCACCAAATCTTCATCTTGCCACCTCGGACGACGTGCACAAGCGGGGCACTCGGCGTTAGTGGCATGGGGACCTTGGAGTGCAGGAGGTTCGTTGCTCGCTCTAGATCGATCTAAGACCGAATCCATGAGGAGCTAACATTTCGTTAAGCGGTCCGTGACCCAATCGATAGCTTCGATCAGATCGTTATTGTTGATGGATCTCCTAACCCAGCGGCGAGGCATTGGGATCGGAGATGTCGTTGTAGATGTTAGCACGATCGGCGCAGGGTGATCCTGCACCGCCTCCATGATTTCCCTGCTGCCGTCAGGGCCGATGACCCAAGTCATGGATTCGATCATGAAGATCTGGCCTGGCTCGGGAAAGGCCATGGATCTCGAGAAAGTGATCATCTGGTTGGCCATGGAATCAGCACGCACACCCCCTACCTGGCGCGCCACTGTCGACGAAATCTGGTCGGCAGTCTACCGAGGGGTATACCCACGGTAGTAGATGATCGGTGGAGGTGCGCGTAATAGGAATCGGATGGTAACACAAGGCTCAGGGACATCAATTTAGACAGGTTCGGACCGTCTGATCGACGTAATACCCTACGTCATGTGTCTTTGTTGGATTGTATTGAATATGAACTGAATTCGAAGGGGGTCCCTACCCGCCTTATATAGTCTAGGGGGTAGGGTTACAAGTTGATTTAGGCCTAGATCTATTCGGTTATATGGTAAGTATTTACAAAGAATACGATATCTATCATATCCAAAAAGATCTTCCTTCATCGCCAAGATGTCTTCTGATTGCTTTGCGGTGCACGCCGACCAAAACTAGGCATCGTAGGCCTTGATCTTATGGAGCTGGACCTCCCCGGCGATGCGGCCCATGTCCATTGCCGTGGGTACCTGGAGTTATATCCCCCACAATGTCAAATACAATTAATAAATAACTTGATTGAATTCATATCAAATATGTCAAGAATAAACTATTATAGTCTAATCTAGATATAAATGAAGACAATACATGTAAACGCAATTCAAAACTTTTTTAAATGGCAACCCAATTGCATGTTAATTAGATGATGCCAAGGAATAAATTATGGCGCCTCGTGAAATTATAAGGAAGAAAAAGATACTAAGAATACTGAAGATTTTTTGGGCCTTGGCTTTTATGTGCTTGTTGATACTATCGTCGAAGGTACCGAACATCAAGTGGCTCTTATAATTCATCTTTTTAGGATTTCAGCCGTTTTTCAAGCAATATCGAGTACGGCCCCGTTTTTTGCAACTCAAAACAAATTTTCAAGATTTCCGTCACAGAATTACGGCTTGTTTTTCAGTACTAAATGAGATGGGCCACTATCGTCGAAGGTACCGAACATCAAGTGGGGGCATTAAAGGCCGGCGAGCATCTGCCACAAGAAATAGGATTTCAGCCGCATCTTCAAGCAATATCGAGTAAAGAACATAAATTGGGCATCAAACAATGAGAACTAATCTGTTTTAAACTTCTCTACGTTCATTACTATTCGATGAAGTCGTCAAGTATATCAAACACTTGCAGAGGCCAAAGACACTGATGAAAACAAGATTCTGACAAGCATCAATTCAATGCCCAAAATCAGTCAAGACCATGGATGACGAGAAACCAGCTCTGAACAGATGCTCCCATTGCGATTTAGCTAAGGACAAGTATATTTCCACACGTTAGCGGTCTCATAGTAGTCTAATACAAAGCCATGTAGGAATTTTGATGACATGGAGAGAGAGTGAGTTGAAAGAAATAGGTCGTTGATTCGCAAAACAGCCACCTAATGAGTTAAAATTTAGTCCCACACCATTGTCTGAGTTATGATTATGCCAGCAACTCACAATGTATTTTTTTTCTATGCACAAATTAAGGGTTTGTAAGTTATTACATGACAACTAAGAGGACAACTCACTATAGAAATTGTTTATTAAGCCGACTCATGATTACATGGAACTACACGGTGATGTCGGGCTTCTAGCAGATGGCTCCAAGACATAAAAAGCATTATGATGAATCAAAAGATACTATTGGGAAAAACTATAGATCCATAATAGAATATGCAAGATCACCTTGAATTTAAATCTATAAGAGAGCTAGGATTTGAATAAAGACTTGGAAAATGGTTTTATCGCCAATAGAGCTCACCAAGATAAGACGAAATGCTACTTGATTTGGCCAGACTAGGTAGTTACGAGACAGTAACAGGGAAAAAAAAGAAACAAGAAAGATGACAATAGCTATAAGTCAGAGTTAAAGTCGACGGCTTGATGCCAATAGATAGAGTAAATGTGCATCGAAAGAAAACAATTATGATCCAATAAATAAACAAAACTATTTAAAAAATATTCGAATAAAAAATCCAAATACTACGGTAAACTACCTAGCTACGCGCTATTTGCGTGTACCAAAACTTGCTAGTTATTATAGCATTTTACAAGGAGCGACGCTAGTGCTTGTTCAACCAAAAAAATATCAAGCATTACTATATCTTCATACATTTTATGAATGCAACTCTTCCTTTATCTTGTTCAACCCAAAAATACCAAGCATTAAGATGCTTATTAGTGTGGTGCCTCTTGTGCTGAAGTATATTGCCCTAGCTAGCAACTCTTCCTTTTATCTTGTGTACGTGTTCAAGTAATTTTGCTTCATTTTCACTGACACGCATATTTGATTTGTTCAGTTTGAGTTTTTTTTCTCGAACGTGCATTGGCACGGAATTCATTAAGCAAGAAGAGAATGTTCGAAATACAAGAAGCAGCAGTAATCCAGTGATTACTGAGGCTCAACGGAATTCATTAAGCTTGATTTGTTCAGTTTGAGTTTGAACAGGCAGAGCTGTAGTTAGAGTTTCTCTCTGATTCTCTGAAATATAAACTTCCACAGTTCCACTATTTGGGTTACTAACATTTTTATCTGTATGCTGCTCGCATTTCATTGCAGAGCCTGGAATCGGCCACCGAATGACAACAAACATGGTTGAAGGAAGCAAGCGATTGGTTCGATCGCTTCCTCCGGCGAGCGAGCCCTGCATGAATGCAGCAAGTTATCGTCACCATGGTTGAAGGACAGCAGAATGTCACTACAGTCCCCTCTAATAATTTCCTCTCTCTTTCGATTGAATTTTGTCTAATGTGACTGGAACTACTACTCCTATTCCAACAGCATCGATCAGTTGAGTTGAAGCCTGTCCTCTGTCTGAATACCTGCTTGATAATTGCCGGCCGGACAAATACTATGAAGAAGGGATGTGGATGTGCCAGCACATATCATTTAATTTAATTCGTTGGGCATGATTTATTATTTGAGACGAATAAAATACCAATCTGTCAAGCTGGTTTTCAGAGAAGATGAACCATGTCTATTCGCTGAGGTACGGCTAGGGCAATCCCAAGTCCCCCCCAACAGCTACAGAAATTCTGGTGGTAGTGATGTTCCACCGATCGTCTCTCAGTCCATCCCTATGCAAATATGCTAAAAGTTGGCGTCTCCGTATAGAACGAACTCTCGTCCATGTTTTTTTTCCCGGACATATCAACCACGCTAATCATAACAAGATGTCCGTGTTCCTCAGATTTTTATTTCTTAAAAAAGTCATTTTTTAGGTGATGGTCCACAGTCCACTGATTTGGTGACGTGGACCTGTGGAGCACCTCCTGCCGCGCGCACTGGCTGTGGAGCCATGTACGCGATCATCTCCAACCGCCATTTACAAGTCGCAAATCGCCGGTCGTTTGTTATCTTTATCTTCTTCAAGTATTACTGCCGTTATTACGTTACGATCGAAGGTATCATCGCGATAGCTCAACCATCTTCAAGAAGCTCTACAAACGGTTGTTTCCCTCCACACGTTCCGAGTCTAGCCTGAGGAAGGCACGCTGAAGAACCGAGCGAGGAGGCGTTGGCACGTCGGCCTCAGTGCCTCGCCCATTCGTCTCCTCTCCCCGGCCTGCACCTCTGCAGTAGGCGGCGTGTCAATTTGAAGCTTGAACGTCCTCCGGCCGGTCTCAAGCGCAGGTTGGTTGCCAGGTCATTTTCGGGCTACGATTAACCATTTCAGCGCGAAAGGTTTTCTATGTAGCTCTCTGTAGTGCTGCCGATCTTTGTGTTGTCTTGCTTCTCCTCTCACCTCCAACTAACCGTAACGCATTTCATCTGACTGGTACTTTCATGGAACAAAATTCCTTAGTTGGTACAGTCATGGCTCACGACTTTGTGATTCGGCCATTGCATTGCATCGCATCGCATTCATTTGGACATATATAGCTCCTGAGACAGGCAGGAGTTAACGAAATTTTGAGAGTTATCAACTTGAAACATTGGTATTTCTTTGTTCGAAAATTGAATATGAGAATTCAGCCATGTTACTGGGCAGCCAAAACTAGATTGGAGCAAATGAAGAAAAAGGTTAAACAGATCCAGCACTACCAAAAGTCAATGTGCGATTGGAGTTTGCCCACCGCTTTGTGTTTCTGTCCTCTCTTCTACAGCACAGCACAGGCTGCAGGACCGACGGTGATGAGAAAACAGAGAACGTTAGGTTCCTTGGCCCCTCTAAACCAACCACCCAGGCATTTCATAACGATCAGCCTTGTTCCCCTCCTACTGGAACACCAGTATTGGGCGCATCAACAATCTCTTTGTAGCACTGTACTACTACTTTCTGCGCTGGATTAATTAGTAGTTATAAGCAATGAACAGCGCTAGTGTACCAATCATTTCTTTTATTTACAAGGCACATAAGTACTCCCTCTGTCCAGAAAAAAATATAATTCTCCTCCTTTTGCACTTGTCGCCTTGCCTCTGTCGTTGTTGTTCTCCTTTCTGCAATGCTCCATTCCATTTGACTGGTGCAGCGGCGCAGTCGCATAGAAAAAAATTGTGAAGGAAGGATTAAAGATTAAAGATGCTGGACAAAGCTCAAAGAAGAAAGGGGGAAAAAAATAAAGAAGAAGAAGATAACACCCATCGACAACGGCAAAGCCACAAGCTGACACGACCGACACACGCCGATGGGCTCGCTTTACCAGAAGGAATCCCATCCGTCCGGTCCGGCCGGATCCACAGAGCGGTCGCGTTCCTGATTGATTGGGCCAGGCCAGGCCAATCATCCGTGTAAAAAGGTTCGTTCGTTACTTGCCAGAAACGCCAGGATCGTAAGACGACTACTGCTCGCGAATTCCCCAAAAAAAACTAATACTGCTCACGAATTATTAAATGTTTCTTGATACTAATACTACTCATCAGTTGGTGGAAGTTTTCTTGCAATCTTGCATGCTTGTTTCCGTGTGCGTCTTCCGAAGAGCTCAGCTCAGATGCTTTTGTGAACGGAAGCTGCGAAATGAGACAAACTTGTGGCAAAACGAAACGCATGTCGGGGCTAGCTAATCCTTACAGGTTGATCGTTGTTTTGGCTTATAAGTCGACTTGTTCAGATTCGACGGGAAATTCACTGAAAGTGGCCCTTGTAGATTTTTTCCAATTGGATGTTCAGATTAGCCGGATGGCATTGATAGTTTGGGGACTTCCTACAGAGATGCAAACCTCAGGACAACCGTTCTCGGCTCGGCACTGGCATTAGTACCCTAACCTAGTACGAGTGTACGACACGAGCCGTTGAGTGCAAGTGCGCAAAACAAGCCATCCAATATAATGTGCCAGCAAAGACATCAAGATTCAAGAACATGCACAAATTTATCCCAAATTTATTGCTTCATTCGTACAAAATTCGTGCATTTGATTTCAAGCTCCAAGAAGAAGACATGGGCGTGGAATACAGAAAGCATAATCCCCTGCGCCACACACACATTCCCTCCCCGGTCGCTGCCGACACTCCAGTCGCCCACGCACCCCCGCGGCCGCCTAGCCCGATCCCCTGCTCCGCCTCCCACCACCGAGGCACCGAGCGCCAACCCCGGCGCGCCTCCCCCCGCCACGCGTTCGCTCTCTACTGGACCACGAGCGCGCGCCACACCGCGTCGGGAGGTTGCCCCTGGCCTTTCCGTGCGTTACTGGCACTGCTCGCTCTCGCTCTCCCCCTCCGCCTCTTTTAGTGCTGCCGGTGAGGTGCCCAGCCAGGCCCAGAGGAGAGAGGAGGCGCGTGCTCTGCTCCACCTCCCCTGCCCCTCCCCCACTCGCTAGCTCGTCCACCCGCTTCGCGCAGGTGCGTGTAGATCGCCGGAGGCCTTCCATTTCTGAGCTGGTTGGCGTGGTGGTGGCGTGTTTGGATCGGAAAACCCTGCCAAAACCGCGTGTGCCGGTGCTGTTGTTCTGCTTCTGATCGTGTGCTTCTATTGGTTTTGGTTTCGCCAGGAGGGGAACTGTGGGAGCGAGCGGAGATGATGCACGCCAAGTCGGAGTCGGACATGACGAGCCTGGCGGAGTCGTCGCCGCCGCGGTCGCCGAAGCGGGGCGGCGGCGCCGCCGCCGCCGCGGGCAACGGCGGCTACTACGTGCAGAGCCCGTCGCGGGAGTCGCACGACGGCGGGTACAAGTCGTCGTCGATGCAGGCGACGCCGGTCTACAACAGCCCCAACGAGTCGCCGTCGCACCCCTCCTACGGCCGCCACTCCCGCTCCTCCTCCGTCAGCCGCTTCTCCGGCAGCCTCCGCAAGGCCGGCGGGGACCGCAAGGTGCTCAACGACAAGGGGTGGCCCGAGTGCAACGTCATCGAGGAGGAAGGCCCGTACGAGGACCTCGCAGGGGACAGCGGGCTCTCCCGCCGATGCCAGATCATACTCGGGTTCCTCACCTTCGTCCTCCTCTTCACCACCTTCTGCCTCATCATCTGGGGCGCCGCCCGGCCGTACGAGCCCGAGGTCATCGTCAAGGTATACACAATTAGTCAATTACACATCCATCCAAGCTTGGAGCATCGGTAGCAAGCTCAATTCACTTTTTCTTCAGTATATGGGATACTCGTTCTCCTTTGTTTGTTTATTTCCTATCCAATCCCTGAATCGAGTAATTGACTGCTACTTACTAAAATAGACTGATGTCTCACGGTTCCAGCGATAGGTGGTTCAGTTAGACAGTGATATGTTGGGAATTAATGAGGAATAAGACAGGAATGCAGATTGGGAGTTTACAATTGCAAGCTGGGTGATTTTGGTTTTATTGCTCACATATTGGTTACAAGTAAATGGTAAATTGGGGGCCTAAGTTTGCCATAGCCACTAAGCTCTGGTTAGAGTATACATTGGCTGAAGACTTCGAACTATAGAAGTTCAATTGATGCTTTTTATACTGAATAACAAACTGGTTAATTTGTGCTAACACTTCCCATTTCTAATGAAAAAGAAACCAATATTTGTTTTATTTCTGTAGAATCAGAAATGAGAATCTGATACCTCACTCAGGTCTTAAACAATAGACTGCACTGAAGACTGAAGAAAGGTCAAAATACCAAGTAGTACTAGATTAGTCTCGTTAAATCTGATGGGGATGTTGCTGGCTGGCACTGCATTTAGCATGCTGACTTTTGGGCCTATATTTCCTAACCATATTTTACTTTACAAGAAAACAAAATCACTTCAATAATCAATATGCATTTATGATTTGCACTATCGGTCATGGCAAAACTTCCTTTGCGTAGATATGAGCACGGTGTTTACCACAGATCTGTCCTAAACCACGAACTTCTTTCACTTCTGTGTTGTGCAGAGCTTGGTGATGGACGACTTCTATGCTGGTGAAGGCACAGACCACAGCGGTGTTCCAACCAAATTGGTCACAACAAACTGTTCTCTGCACATATCTGTGTACAACCCTGCCACAATGTTTGGAATTCATGTCACTTCTGGCCCCATCCATCTGATCTATTCACAGATCTCAATAGCAGTCGGTCAGGTATGTCCATCCTCCGACCTTGGGCTATTTATAACCGCATTTAAGTGTTGTCCATACATTGATTGATGATATTGCGCTATTTCTTGCTGAAAGTAAAATGCATGAGTAACTGAATCTTTTACGTCTCTATTTCACTTCACCATTTAAGAGAAACTGCATTAGTGAAACATTTCTCACGTGCTCAGGTTTGTAACCATAATTCCACATTTGTCCCAACCATCGCATCAAAGATCTGACTAACGATGCATAGTTTTTTGTCGAGTCAATCGTGCAAAATGCATGGTCAAAGGGAAATTAGTAAATGTGGGGACAAAAATTCAGATTAAGACAATAAACACTAGGGATGCTTCAGAACAAGACAGTACAACTGGGCCAGCAAATCAGCATGCATTGTTGCCTGAATCCTTCCTTCATTTCTCGTCATCTATCTGCATTAATTTGCGTCCCCCTTCTAATTGTGAGTCAAAAATCAGAAGTGCCGCTAACTTCCATGATAGCCATTGAACCTGACATGGCTACCTGTGATTGATCACGCAGGTTCGCAAGTACTACCAACCGAGGAAGAGCCACCGGATGGTGACGGCGGTCATCCACGGCGAGAAGGTGCCGCTGTACGGCGCCGGCGGCAGCCTGATGCTGTCGACGAGCACGGGCGGGACGGTGCCCCTGACGCTGGACTTCTACCTGACCTCCCGGGGCTACGTGATCGGCAAGCTCGTGCGGGTGACGCACAAGGTGCACGTGACGTGCCCCGTCGTGGTTGACGCCAAGAAGACCAAGCCTGTCAGGTTCTCCAAGAAGGCCTGCGCCGTGTACAAGGTCTGAACTTGAAAGAGCATTTTGCGTAAAACTGTGATCTACGGAGCATTATTAGCAATGCGTGTGGTCTTGCAAAGGATGCCTGTATTTAGCTATTTGTGTTGGTGGTGAAGAACAATAAGCGCACACATATGATTTGTTTTGAGCCTTTTGGTTTTGTCGATAAAATCGCGCTGTAAGGCGGGTGTTCTCTTGTTCTTGCGTGTGTATCTTTCTTAGGGTGTGATCCTGGAGACTGATGGGTGGCTGTAAGATGGTTCTATCTGCAGTTTCACACTTTGGATGGGAGCCATTGGTTTTTGAGAGAGCGTCAAGCAAGCAGGCGATGATCATTTTTTTTCGGCAACGGAAAGAATCTGCATGCTAAGTAAACAAAGAGCACCGTGTCGGTTGCGACTTGCGACGTGGTCACCGCAGGGCGCAGGCCTAGACTACCCGAAAGAAGACGAAATGGTGGTGCGGTCAGCCATTGCCGTCGTGCGCCTGGTGGAAGAAGACGACAGACAAGTAAGGCCACTGATCGGCATCGGTGGCAAGCTCATCACAAACATCCAAGTTATACAGGCTACTACTAGGCTGGGCAGCTCTTGGGCGCGAGCAAACAATGCCGAACTGCTGGTACTTGTACCACGGATTTTGCCTTGGGGAGTCAAGCGCCAGCACGTGCCCGCCCAAGTTCTTCGCATGGCTGCTCGTCCAAGAACAGATCCAGACCTATTCACGAAGCATACCGTTGCTGCGAACGCTGTTCCACGTCTTGTTTGGATGCAGCTTTGCTCTGGGAGCTGCCAAGACTGTAGTGATTCCACCCGTAACACGGCGACGGCTGCATCATGCCATGCTGCTGGGAACACTGGAAACACCTAAATGACGTTGTGTTGGAAGGGTCACAGGCTCACAGACGTAGCTGGCCCGCCTCCTACAGCGGCCGCCAGACAACATGCCAATTGCTCAGCTCTGATGTACAGTAAACTCCTCCGACATGCAATTCGACTCTAGAAAAAAAAAGACCATGTCCATGTCGGCAAGGGCCACGTTATGCACCGATAAAAAAAAAGACTTACCCAGTGTAGAGAGTTCCTACTCTGTGCGGGGTCTAGTGAAGGGTGTTTAGTGGCAAGCCTTACCCTCGTCTGTGCAATGCGAGGAGACCGTGACTCAACCCGGGACCTTCCGGTCACAGGCGGTAGGACTCTACCGCTTGCACCAGACCCACCCTTCACGTTATGCACTGATAATTGAGGATATTTTCCTAATTAAAGAAAAATATGTATCTTCTAAAATCTTGGTCAAACCCATTTTGAGTTCGACAAAAAAGAACTACAAAAAAATATACATGATTTACGATAGGTGTCATTATATTTGTCATAAAATATATTGCACGGTGTACATTTTTTGTGGTGTAAATATTGATACTTTCCTATAATCTCGGTCTGATTAATGATAGAGCTAGAATTGCATTTTTTTTTTTGTCGGAGTGAGTATCCAGCTAGGAATAATACGGATGAAAATAACATTTTTGGTGTGCCACGATATGATTGTGTACCACAGTACCAGTATCTGACATAATTAATTAGTTAAGTATGGGAATTTGAGAAAGTGTTTAGTTAATGTGGTTACAAAACATGCTACGCTGCCGGAAAATAGTGAACACATATGGAAATACTTATGTCAAATAGTCTTTCGGGTATCCATTGTGAGGACTGCGCCAAAAGAATATAGAGACCACATGTTTGGACAGGCTTCGTGCCACAGCACATCCAAACTTCGTTGCAGCGTCATTTGCCACGAACCTAATCGCTTGGCTCTTCTAGTGAACTCATTGATCTTGGCCAGGTTCCAAGGGCGGTTGTTCGATCAGTTGTGAACCAACGGCAAGCATCGTTACAACCCGCAATTTTTGTAACTTTTCTTTTTATGAAAAGTTGCAAAGTTACCGTAACAAATTTTGTAATTCATTTCAAATTGTAAAGTATTCTGATTTTTTAAATATATAGTTTTTTTACGGATTCACGAAGTACAGACGCAGAAGTTCAACACGTACGCACATTCACCCTATGAACACGCGTACGCTAACCCTACCTCTATAAGCATCTTAAAAAAACCTTATGTTTAGATCTCCTACAATATAATATAACTAAAAAAATAAAACTAAGACAATTGAATGGTGTGATAACTTTTTGAAAAATTGTTTGACGGACATCCAAAGTGATGGTCGTTTGCTGGCGGACACCACGTTTTGAGCAATTTGCCAGAAGACACTCTGGTTTGGTGAAATTAGGCCACAGGACACCGTGGACCGGTTGCAGAAAAAATTTCGTTTTGACATCCGGTGCCCCTGAGCCACAGTTGGGTCCGCCCCTCTCCCTCTCACTAACGCGCGGCACCCACCTGTCATCTTCTTCTTCCTCCTCTTCTCCTCTTCTCTTCTCTTCTTCCATTGCTGAGCAGCAGCCACAACAGTCGACCAGCCTCGGCCACGCAGGCGCACGGACGAGCTGGCGAGCTGCCGCAGCCACGGCCATGCGGGCTTCTGGGCGAGACCATGACGAGCGGAGGCCATCTCTAGCCGTAGGCTCAAAGCCGCACGGGCCATGGCGCGGATGTCGTCTCCGACCGCGGGAACGAGCAGGGGAAGCAGACCGTTCGTGCGGGCTCACGAGCCGTGGGCGAAGAGCCACGGCGAGCGAAGGCCGTCTCCAACCGCAGGCTCAGAGCCGCGCTAGGTCGCCGGCCATGGTGGAGCGTGGCCATGGAGGTCAGTGAGCTCCGACCTCTAAGCGTGCGGGGGAGGGAGGCGAGATTAGCAGCAACGTACTACTCCAACTCGCCACCACGCGCGCGCGCCCTCACCAAGCAGCGGTCCAGCGCCGCCGCGAGACTACTTCGCGACGGCGGCGCTCCGCCCATTGTCGACGAAAGCACGGGCACCGCGCGGCGTCCACCGCTTTGACACGCGGTTGCATCCCCACACGCCGCGTGCGCGCGAAAGCACGTCTGCGCCGCGCCTTGTCGCGGGACTAGAGACGGCCAGCCTACCACGGAGCAGCTCCACGGCCTCACCGAACACACGCTACTGGGGAGGGACGCCCGGCTGCCGGGCGGTAAATATGGCCGTGGCGCGCCCAGGAGCAGCGCGCGCGCGCGGGCGTGGCGGCGCCGACCGCTGTAGCACGGAGGCGAGCACCTCGTTCGTCTCCGTGACGCGACGCAGGCACTGCTCCGGGACCTACAGCGAGGAGATGACCTTGAGCGCCTTGTCATAGACGGCGGCGGCTGTCCCTTTCGACTTGGTGTTGGCGGACGCCACGAACACCGCAGCCAGGACGTCCACCGCTGTTAGCACGCAGGGCGCGAGGCCAGAGCGCGGCCGCCGGAGGCACGAGGCTGGGGCGCGGCGCCGAAGCGGGCCACCGGAGGCACGGGCGTCGGAGGCGCAGCCGCCCGTGACGGCGTGATGCGCGACGGATGGTGCGGGAGGCAGAGAGTGTGGTGGCGGGATAGGAAACAGGAAAAAAAATAGAGCAAGGGAGAGAGGAAGAAGAAAGCGGCAGGGGCAAGAATGACATTTCACCGCCGTTCTCTCTCCTCAACCGACTGTAACCGGTCCGCGGTGTCCTATGGTCTAATTTCACCAAACTAGAGTGTCTTCTGGCAAACTGCTCAAAACAGGGTGTCCGCCAGTAAAAGACCATCACTTTGGATCTCCACCGGACAATTGTCCCTAATTTTTTTGGGTTGCAGCTCTGCCTCCCCATGCGATCCCCCCACCCCCCACCCACCCACCCAGATACGCGTCGGCCACCGTCGTCTGCGTCAGCTCACCGCGCCGCCGCCGCCCGCGCCCGCGCCAGCCCCGTGGCGGCAGGTTCGGCGGCGCTCGAGGACGCATGGAGACGCAGAGGCGCATGGGAGCCCGCTCGTAGCCCTGTCCCAGGCCGTGTGGCGGCGGCCCTCGCCAGGTCGCGCGGAGTCGCTTCCGCCGGCCCGCCCCATGTCGCGCGGCGGCGACCTCACTAGATCTTTGTGCTTCACCACCTACAGGTTCTTCCCTCTCCCTTCCCTGAGCCCCTTCTTCTGATTTGTAATCCAATAGTTTCCTTTTTTCCTTTTTTATGTGTGTTCCATGGAAGGAGACTGAAAGCGATTATTGATGAGATCTTCATATACTAGGCAGTATATTAATCTACGTTACGAACGCGTTCGTCTTGCCTTTGTCAGTTGTGCTGCCTGATGTAGTGAATATGTGGAGTTGTTCCATCACAGTTATTAGTTTTTTTGCTCCATCATGTAGATACGCAATGGTGTTGATGGCTAAATCCAAGATCCAGTCATACCCTGATCCACTCAATTGGATTTGATTCTCTTTTTGATCTTTGTGATGTTAATTCATATTTCCCATTAATCTTATTGATCCATAAATTTCTGATTCTCTCTGAAACTATAGGTGGAGCCATGGAGGCATGGTTGTCCGGTGGCATTGCAATGGGGATCATCTACTGGCTGTATTTGATTTGTTCTTCTTTGATTTTCCTAACTTCGATTGATTCATAAATGCTAATTTCTCCTAGATGTGATTCATCCGCAGTCACCAAACTCATGGAAATAAAGGACAGATGTTCTCCATTTCTCCTAGATTTGAAGTAGTTAATAGTTACATGAAAATATCACGTGGCGTCTACACTTTCTCCATGATTAGATAGTTTTGCGGTGGACTGATGGGTGTGCTTTCCGGATGAGGAATTGCACCAAGGAGGAGTTCGTGCACATACTCCGGAGCCAAAGCACAGGGTTCACGAAGGGGAGCTCAAAGTGCCATGGCCTGACACTGCACAAGTGTTGCCACCTGGAAGCTAGGATGGGGCAACTTCTTGGCAAGAAGTAAGCTGACATTAAAAAAATTGACCTGCATACATAGTACCTTCTGTCTTTCCCTTTTTATACTCTGTTAGCTTGAGTTCAAATGTTTTTATGCATGGTTATGAGCAAAAAGTGTTGAGATGAAGTTGGCCTGATTTTACATTGGACATGGGGTGCTCGACATATTTTAAGTTCATGTTAGGTCCTTGCAGCTTGTGACCTATTTAAGGGATACAATAA
The DNA here is from genome assembly GCA_904845875.1 of Miscanthus lutarioriparius. Classification (NCBI taxonomy): domain Eukaryota; kingdom Viridiplantae; phylum Streptophyta; class Magnoliopsida; order Poales; family Poaceae; genus Miscanthus; species Miscanthus lutarioriparius. Next base: position 70,080,873 of record CAJGYO010000019.1, on the reverse strand, counting down.
TTTTTGCCATCTTCTTTGGTTGGTCTTGCTTCTCAATTTCTATCCACATAAGAGTCCTATTACTCTCAATTTCTACTATCTAGAATATTGTTTATGTAGTAATTTTTGTAAGAGAGTTGCTATAAATTTTTGCACTGCATTCTTTGAACAGAACTGGTATATGGATTTGTGTTCAAGTCATATGTCTATTGTTACACTACATGGAGGTGAATTATCTGGTTGCATAAGTGGAGAAACATCTGGCTGGAACTTGAGTGGCTCGTGGTGGAGGCGCGGGCGTGGCCCAGGGATGCGCGCTTCTTCCACTACAGCGGCCACGCCTGCAGCTCCTCGCCGAGACCGAGTAGGACGTAGGACGACACCGGCACGACGAGTGCATCGTGCCATGCGACCTCAACCTGATCAAAGGTGGGTGCTCCCTTTCTCTGCATTTTGTTGTGAGCGCTCTGAACTCACTAACTTAGTATCAAACAGTAGTTGCATATTTGCTTGACTGAACATCATCTATTCTTGACTGAATATAGCAATAATAATTGTTTGCAATATTGAAAAAGCGAGTCAAATCATGTGGCAGCTATAAGAACTACAAAGCATCTAATAGTCAGCATCATTGATGAACAATATCATGGACATGTTTAGTTCTGTGATTCAGTTTTCGGGGGTCCACCAAGTGAAAATCGAAACAAACATTGTCCACACTTGAAGCCGTCAGTATTTTATATGTGGTCCTTACTGCTATGTCAGGTCTTATTATCTCCTTGTGGCTTAGGATTATCCACACTTGAAGCTGTCGTTATTTTATATATGCTCCTTACTGCTATGTCAGGTCTTTATTATCTCCTTGTGGCAAAGCAGATAGAAAACGGGCCTCTAACAACATAGAGTTATGCCGTCTTGTTGGTTTCTCTATTCAAGTTTCAGGGACCAACTCTAGTGGAGTTAATGACACTTTCTACTATGATGGGAAAGTAAATTCAGATTTCATCTCTAATTTATTTCATTGGTAATTGGAGGAATGTTTCTCACGACTATCCTTATTTTTTATCAGGTATTTCATATTTTCTTTTCTCTTTCAAATTATCTATGCATGGATAGGTAAAACCAAAGCCTACTAGGTAGTAAAACATCTGCATCAATAATTATAAGCTTTACAAAGTTGACTGATTCGATGGTTCATCAGTGTGGGATGCATGTTTTTTTTCTTTTTCTTTCATGTCAGATTGGTAAAGTTAGAACTGACCCAGGAAAACTATCCAGAAAATCAGCTCTATGTTGCTAAGTTGCTTCAATTGCAAAGTAATGTAAAGAAGGCTACAAGAATGCTAAAGAAAACCTTAAAGAAAAATGGCGTTCAAAATATAAGCCGGATGAAATCCGTTGGGTGTTTTTTTTCTAAGCTATATTGCTTTGATGGATGTGACAATGCAACACACGATTAGGCTTATGTCACCGCGGAGCTTTTTAGCATGCTTTGAGAAACATTCTGTGCATTGTGACATATGATTTGATGGATTATTATCTGGTAGAAAAACTTATTTGAATTTCATTATGTAGGATGACATATTTGGTGCATTGTGACATCTGATTTGATGGATTATTATCTGGTAGAAAATCTTATTTAAATTTCATTATGTAGGATGACATATTTGATGAAGCGGTGCTGGAAAAATTAATCGAACCGATTACTTTGACAAGACTGGCCGGATTATCCTTGTCATGAGATCTGGATGCCAGGTTTGATAATGCTCTTCTCTCCCCTTTTTTCACCTATCTTTTATTTTTCTATACATGAACGTGGGGAGTTCCTCATGACACCTTTTTGTTTTTACCCTTTTCACTATCGAATGCATGCACATTTTCTATATGCATATAAATATGTGCTATCTAATTCAGTCATTCTGAGTTGTTATTTTCTTTTCCAGAATGCCAAGAATGCCAATGGGAAAGTCAAGTACTTGGTGTACAATACGGAGAATGCAACATTGCAACCCTAAATCTGCCACATGGTCTTTTTTTTTTTGCGCTCAAAATCTGCCACATGGTCAGGATCAGATGTTTTGTCTCATTGATTTTGCTAGTTTCAAATTAGGTAATATGTGAGTGCGAGTGATAAAGATGATGACAAATATACTACAAGGCCATTATCCTAAAATATTGGATGTGACAATTATTTACAATGCTCTAAATTTCGTAGGATGATAGGTTTCATATCAGATACATCATGGCTGACCAATTTCATTTACCTCCCGGCATATATATGAAGACTCAAGTAAAAGATTGTTGTTACACTTTTGAATTTTCATCTCGATACTAGAGTAAGGCATATTTGTTTATGTACTTATTCGGTGTGTTTGGATGAGCTTTTGCTGCTGAGCTGCAGTAAGGCATATTTGTTTATGTACTTATTCGGTGTGTTTGGATGAGCTTGCTGCAGAGCTGCAGGGCACCAGCCAGCCACAAATGAAACATTAGAGAGCAATTCAAACAGAACCGCAGCAGTTGCTGCAGGCTGCAGCAGCCAGCCGGATGTTGCCTTGTAATTTTGCTGTACATAAGTATCAGTTTCATATGTGACAAGCAAATAAAACGTCTGATGTTACTTTTAATTAATCATGAATTCAAGCAAATTAAACATTGCAGATGATATAGATGGGTAACTAACTCAAAGTCACCGCTGCTTGCAATAATAATATATATGATTTAACTATTTCTATATATTGTTCATGGTGAATCTTGTCACATATACTCAACTGGATACCTTATTCTATAGTATATGTCTCTGTGTGGAATAGACCTAAAGCCATATATTTATACGGTGTGTATATCATACTTTGTTTGAAGGTTTTGTGAGAGATTTTTCAAGACATGTAGTATTACTCATGTGACATGCAATAATATTTATATATATACTCGAACCTGGTGTGGAGATGTGATGGAACTTTTATTCATGGATTTATTGACGCACGAAAAAAATAGATATCGGAGATTTCTTCCGGCCAATAAAACATTATCTTAGCCACGTTACGAAAGGTATGTACAGTAGAGTTTGTGAGCATGCGACACCGCGCTCTCCGTGACTGTGTTAATTTCATGAACTTTGTTTTTTCGATTAAATGTCACTTTAACGTCGGTATTTAATTTTACAGTATTGTTATCTTATTATGTGATCGTGTGTTTTTAGTACAAAAGTTTAGTTATCCCATAGTAACGCACGGACACGAACCTATTACATAACAAAAGCTATGTGATTAAAAAGTCATAACATATTACGATTTAAAATGGGTGAAGGTATATAACATTTTGCCGAACAAAATTTATCACCATAATTTTGTAGAAAGCTATAAAATTAAACTTGTAACTTTTGTGTAAACATTATGGAACAAAAGTTATCACCATATTTTTTATCGTAACATTTTTAACTTATTATGGCAACTTTTCTAAAATACCTTTATAACTAACCTAATCTTTATTCATAACTGTTGGCAGACAAACCTACCATAATAATTTGTCAACATAATTTTTCTGGCATATTTTTTATGTAATAATTTTACGAATAACTAACTTGTACACATAAGTTTTTTTTTGTCTAACTATACTTTTTTACATAATTTGTTCTGGACAAACTTCTAAACCTAAATGGTATATTCGTAGTACATATAGAAGAAAAAATGTGTTAGTATACAAAAATTAAAAGAAAAAGGAAGAAGAAAAAAAGGCGAAAACTGCAAGTACTCGAGCGACTCGCTCCAACTAGACACAAGCGCCGGGAGGGAGAGAGAGAGAGAGAGAGAGAGAGAGAGAGAGAGAGAGAGAAGTGGGCTCTGCTGGGAACAGCCGCGCGCCGAGGCGCGTTCGCAACATGTCAGCTGGCTTTGACCTTTGGCACGGTCGTTGTTGCTTGGACACCATTCACAGTAGTCCGAGAATGATATAGTAGACCAAGGCGATGGGAAGAGCGATTAGCATGCCAAATATGACCCTGAAAAAAGAATGGAAACATATGAATGAATCACAACTACGCTTATACTACACTTGAAGCACAGCTCACTGATGACAACCCTGCAGAACAACAGAACGAAGGGGGCTAGTTGTTGGCTTACCCGGTGCAAAGAACGGCGGCGTGCAGATTGTACTCCTTGGCGAACACAAAGGGCACAATTCCTTGCGGCAGAGCGGCCTACCAACATATGTGGGTACAAAATCAGCAACTATTTTGACTGTCACAACGTGTATGCAAACCAAATGCCTTATAACACAGAAATATAGTTACCTGAACAATGGCGACGCGCAGGAGCGTGCCTCGGAGGCCGACGGCAGCGGACGTGGCGGCCATGACGGCGGGGCCGAAGAGGAAGCGAATTGCCATGGTGACGGCCGCGACCTTGTTTCCGCAGGCGATGATCTTGGGCTGCACGGCCATGAAGAGCCCTGGGCAGGCAGCAAAAGAATTATTGCAGGATATGATAGCCACCAACATGTGTGTGTTACTGGTTGGGAAGACATGGAGGTGAGAAACACACCGTACCTAAGCTAAACATGGCCATCCCTAGCCCTGCATCGGAGAGTATGCTGATGGAGTTCTTCACTAAGGCTGGCATTGCGACGTGGAATCTGCAGGAACAGATCCGACACGATAATGCTATACAAGGTGTTTTTTATTTGTTCTGAAATCAAATTCTGATGATGCAGAAAACGCAAATATATATACTAGCATCGCGACCAAGAACTTGATGAATTACCGGAACGAGATGAGAGACCAAGTGAGGCCGACAACGCTGGCGTACGTGTTGGGGTTGCGGATCAGCCGCCGCCACACCATCGTGACGATCAGCCGCATCATCACGCCGGCCGATGCCGCCGCTTGCTGCCCTCCCGCTCCGCCGCCGTCCTTGGCGTCCTTCCGCTCCTCCTCCGTCGACCCGGACTCCAGCTTCGCCAGCGCGTCCTGCCCGGCGTCCGCCGGGAAGCCCGTGACGACGCGCTCCCCCGGCCGCATCGCTGAAACACACACAAAAAAAAACCCGCGTACGTGCGTGCATGCGCTGATGACCATCAGTGCTTGCACGTTTATCTACGTATCGATCGGCTTCAATTGGTCATCGCCAGTGACTGACCTCTCGGATGCGTCTCAGGGGCACCAGCCGGCGGGAGTCCATGCCGCGGTGGAGGTCGCCGCCGTGGAACACCGGCAAGCCGCGCACCTCCGACGTCGCGGACGCGCCGGAGCTCCACTCGATCAAGTGCACGTCCCTGGGGTCGTTGCTGGGCGCCACCGTGGCAGCCGATCTCGCCCACACCCCTTGCTCGTCGAAGCTGGACGGCTGCGGCGTCGGGTGCAGGGAGAAGAGGTCCGCCGCGCCAAAGCTCGACTTGCGCAGCGACGACGCGCCGTGCGGTGGCGCGGCGGCGGCGGCGGCCCAGCCGATGTCGGCGTGCGCGATGCCGCTGGACCCCCTCGGGGTGGCGTTCCGCGACGAGCTCACCGAGTAGATCTCCACGCCCGTCAGGTTGGACGGCCGCGGCGTCGCGGCGGCGCCTGCCGCCAGCGACCGCCTTGACGCCGACGTGGACCGGCGCACGACGAGGCGCATCCTGCCGTCGGGCGCCACCTCCGCCTGCGCCTCCGCCTGGCTGCCGGCCAGCGACACCACGTCCGGGTCCACGCGCACGTCGGCGATGCACGCCGCCGCGGTGCCGGCCGGGAACTGCCCCGCGATGAGCACCCGCGCGGCGCGGAACTCGAAGAGGACGAGCAGGAGGGTGTACCACACGATGCACTGAAGCACCACCACCTGCACCAGGAGGTCATCCGAGTACTGCCCGTACATGGCGACGAGGAGCGGGATCCCCATGATGAGCGTGTTGGGCAGCGTGGCCAGGGAGAAGAACGTGATGGACCAGTCGAACGGCTCGCGTTTCGTCCCGCCGCCGCGCGCGGTCGGGAGGAACGACCAGACGGCGAGCGCGCCGAGGACGAGGACCTTCTGCAGCGTGTCAGCGGCGATGAAGCGGAGGTTCATCACGTAGGGGTCGCTGGTGGAGATGCAGTGGAAGGAGAGGAGCGGCACGGCGAAGACGGCCACGAAGCGGTTGATGCCGGAGCACTGGTCCGGCGTCAGCAAGCCCCACCACCGCACGGAGCCGTACGCCAGGACCATCGCCACGTACAGTGGCACCACCGCGCACAGCACCGTGTACAGGTCGTGCCACGAGATCATGGCGGCCGGCAGCGAGGCGGTCGATCGACGGGAAGTCTCGATCTACCGATGGGGCAGCAGGGAGCGGGAGGTTTGTTGAGTGATGAGTCTGGAGCGGGAGGTTTGTTGAGTGATGAGTCTGGTTGGTCGAGAGAGACTGTGAACGAGTCAGTTGCATTGCATGCGAAGAGGAAGGTGATAGAAATTACAGGATTCCATACATCTAGCATATATACTGACATTTGGGATAAATAGCAAGCCTTAGAATATGAACTAGTACGGGATTTAGAGATAGAGGGAGAGAGGTTCGGAGATGCAAACCGTCGGGCTTAGAAAAAGAGGAGGAAGCCATGCCGTCGGTGCAGTGTCCCGGCGGCGGTGTCGAACGGCGCGGCGGAGGCGCTGTCACAGAGGCGGCGGTGCAGAGGCGGCGTTGAAGCCGGTGGCAGTACTTCCCGTCGCTGGTAGCGCCCCTTCTCTAGATCACCAGGGTTAGGTGGGGTTTCTGGCGGTGCAGGTGAACCTCGTGCCTTGTGCCTCAGCTCCTACATCCCTTTTTATGGCGCTGTGCGACGAGGGCCCATCAACCATAGTTAGGGTTGGGCGCCCCCGATCAGGGCGCGGATTAAGGTCCAATTGGCGTTGGGCCAACTGGTGGGATCAATCTAACATTCTCTCCTTGATCTCATCTTATGACTTAAACTTAATTTACTTACTTTATCTTGTTTATATTCCATCACAGATCAGTGCATAGAGTATTGCCTCGTCGTCACGGTCCGTTGCCATTAGATTAAACAGCTACAATGCACATCTCTGTTTTGAAACAGATTCTCAACTAGACCCTTATTGTCCAGGAATCATAGGACTGTCCCTTAAACACATGTCGACTAAGTGTTCTCTGAACACATTGGGTGGTAAGAATTTTGTAAGCGGATCCGCAAGCATCTTTTCTGTTCTTATATGGTCAAGACTAATTATATGATCCCGGACTTTATCTTTAACAACATAATACTTTATGTCAATGTGTTTGGTAGCACCACTTGACTTATTGTTGTAAGCATAACATACTGCTAGATTATTATCGCAGTATAACTTAAGTGGCTTATGTATGTCGTCTACCACTTTTTACCTGGGCATGAATTTCTTAAGCCAATTCACCTTCCCTGTGGCCTTATAGCATGTTACAAACTCGACATACATCGTAGACGATGTAGTGACGGTTTGCTTTGAGCTTTTCCATGATATAGCTCATCCTGCGAGAGTGAATATGTACCCTGACGTGGACTTTCTATCATCTCCCGCATAATCTAAATCTGTATACCTCTCTATATGTAGGGAATCAGATTTTCTGTACGTTAGCATGAAATCCTTTGTACCTTGCAGGTAACGCAAAACTTTCTTTACTAATTTCCGGTGTTCTATTCCTGGATTACTCTGATATTTGCCAAGTAACCCGGTAACAAATACGAAGTCAGGGCGAGTACACACTTGAGCATACTATAAACTTCCGACAGCTGAAGCATATGGAACCGCTTTCATTTGATCGATCTCAAATTGGTTCCTAGGACATTGAAATTTCCCATATCTATCGCCCTTGACTATGGGAGCAGGTGAAGGCTTACAATTTTGCATACTGTATTTCTTTAGAACTTTTTCTAAGTATGCCTTTTGTGATAATCCTCAAACCCCATTTTCTCTATCTCGGTGAATCTCTATTCCTAAAACGAATGAAGTTTCATCGAGATTCTTCATATCAAACTTCGAGGACAAGAACTTCTTTGTTTGTAGTAGTAGATTAACATCACTGCTAGCGAGCAAGATGTCATCCACATAAAAGACTAGGAAAATGTATTTCCTTTTTTTGAATTTTGCGTAAACGCAATTGTCCTCTACATTTTTTTGAAACCCAAACTTTCTTATTGTACTATCAAACTTCAAATACCACTGTCTTGAAGCTTGTTTTAATCCGTAAATGGATTTCTTTAGGCGGCATCTCATACGTTCTTTTCCTTCTATAACAAAACCTTTCGGTTGTGCCATGTAAACATTTTCCTCCAAGTCTCCATTTAAGAACGCCGTCTTTATATCAATCTGATGTAATTCTAAGTCGTAATGTGCTACAAGCGCCATTATGATTCTAAAAGAATCTTTACATGAGACTGGAGAAAATATCTCATTGTAATCTATGCCTTCTCTTTGCGTGAAATCTTTCGCCACAAGTCACGCTTTAAACCTTTCTATATTCCCTTCAGAGTCATGTTTAGTTTTGTATATCCATTTACAGCCTACTGTCTTGGCTCCTTTAGAAATTGTTTCTAAGTCCCAAACACCGTTGGTTTTCATTGATTTTATTTCATCTTCCATGGCTTCAAGCCACTTTGATGAGTGAGCGTTTCTCATGACTTCTTCAAATGAGGTGGGATCATCCTCTATTTAAAATTTCTCACATTCATAAACTTCATAGTCATCAAGAATGGCTGATCTCCTAACTCTTTAAGACCTTCTAGGGGCCTCGTTAGATGACGCTTGTTCTATATGAGGCTGTTGTTGCTCTTCCTCGTGTGTGACAATGGGTTCTAAGGGATCCTGAAAGACAGGTTCCTTATATTCATTCATTGTTGTCATAGGAGAACTAACAACTTGTGCTGTTACTACAGTGTCTTACACTGTTGGAACAGCAACAACAGGTAGCGTGAAGAATGGTTCTTGAACCATCGGAGTGGACACGTATACCTGCTTCTCTTAAAAATTAATTTCTCACGCTACCATGCCCCCCGATCATATCATCCTCCAAGAACACAACATGTCTTGTTTCTATAAACTTTGTTTGTCTGTCAGGACAATAGAAGCGAGAACCTTTTGACTTTTCTGGATAGCCAATGAAATGGCAACTAACTGTCTTGGAGTCTAGCTTCCCTATGTTTGGGTTAAAGACTTTAGCCTCAGCTGGACAACCCCACACACGTAAATAGTTAAGTGAGGGTTCCTTTCCTGTCCACAACTCATACAGTGTTTTGGGCACCGACTTGCTTGGCTCTCGACTAAGAATATGAATGGCGGGTTTTAACGCCTCCATACATAAATGATTCGGTAGAGTAGAGTAACTTATCATGCTTCTCACCATATCCATTAAGGTACGATTGCGTCTTTCAGCTACTCCATTCTGCTGAGGCTCGTCCGGTGTAGAATATTGGGCACCTATGCTATTTTCCTGTAAGAACCTTACAAAGGGTCCATGAACTTGGCCATATGGGGGGTGTCGACAGTAGTACTCTCCCCCACGGTCGGATCTTACTACCTTAATCTTTAAGTTGTGCTGATTTTCTACTTCAACCTTAAATATCTTAAATTTATCCAATGCTTTTGATCTTTCCTTAATTGGATAAATATAGCCAAAACGAGAATAATCATCTGTGAATGTTATAAATGAATCATAACCATCCACACTTTTCATAGGAAAAGGACCACAAATATCTGTGTGAATTGTTTCTAAAATTCCTGCGCTTCATTTGGCATCTTTCTTTATTTTCTTAACGTATTTTCCTTTTATGCAATCAATGCATTGTTCTAAATCTAAAAATTCTAAAGGCGGAAGAATTGATTTCTTAATCAATCGCTCTATTCTCCCCCTCGAAATATGGCCTAAATGATAGTGCCATAATTTTGATGATACATCTTGAACCCTCTTCCGCTTATTTGTTGCATTCATAGATGAGGATGCATTCTCATTCTCAATGCTCACAGCATTCACATTCTCAGAAAGTGATAATAAATAAAGCTTGTCTTGTCGGAAGGCAAGACCAACACACTTATTATTAATCACAATCCAACATTTGTCATTACCAAAATGGCAATCATAACCATCATCATCTAATCGTGAAACACTTATCAAGTTTCTACGCAAAGAGGGTACATAAATGATATCTGAAAGCTAAAGTATAGAACCATCGTCTAATTCTAGAGAGAGATCTCCAATGGCCTCAACTTTAGCTTCAACTCCATTTGCAACTTTAATTCTTCTTTCTCCTCTTTGCAGGGTCCTCTTCGTACAGAATCCCTGTAATGAATTTGCAACATAAATAGTTACACCAAAATCAATCCACCAAGTAGATTTTGCATAACTTAAAACAAGGATTCATCTATGAATGTAATGAAATCCTCACCTCTCTTCAGAAGGCTATTTAGTAAGTCTGGACAATCTCTCTAGTAATGTCCATGCTTCTTGCACCATTTACACTGATCCTTCTCAACTTGAGCATTGTTGTTCTTTGGATGGTGGTCATTGTGGCAGAACCGAGTAATCTAATGCCTCACATGAGTACTTGTCTTCAATTAGACACTAAGTACTCAAGAGAGGACACTAAACTACGTAGTTCCATCGAGCACACCCCAAGGGAGAACTCAAAAATCCACATTTTTCCATCAGGATCATAAATGAGAGAATAAAGCTTATAATATTCTTAAGCCATTTCTTACATCACTGTATTACATTAGCAGGATGTTACCTCAATTGATTATAACAGTGGAATATAACAATGTAATTAGAGTTACAGAGGAAGCAAAGATTCATTTAATAACCTGGTGAAGTATTAACATAGTGGACATTTATATACAAGAGATGCTGGCAAATTTTATATCTTTTCTTATAAAACCCTTTAGTGAGGGTTATAAATAAACACTACGATCATAGCGTGAAAGGAATCCTCTCTGAGCCCACAGGAGGTTTGCACACACAAGGGTCAGCTCTATATATCCTTCGATCACCTGCAACAGGGGGAATAAAACTCTGAGTACTCGATTGTACTCACCAAGACTTACCCGATAGGAGGAAAACAAAAGACTCCAAGGATATGCAAGACTTATTTGGCTTGTGGGTTATTGCATCGGTGGAAGCATTACTAAATGTGTGTCATTATAATCAATTTTATTAGCAATCATCATTAGTTTATTAACTAACCATTCTATGTAAGCACCTATGCTAATTTTAAGCAGGTGGTAAGCAATCAGAACCATTTCATCACCATTCAAGTTCCAGTTCTAACTACGGTGCTAGATCATAGCCAAGTCATTACCGTCTCATAGAAATGGTAATTCTTAAATCAATGTATCCTAGCTGGGTACCCCGAAACACACGCCCGCTTGTACCCCAAGCACAAACAAGGCCAACCCATTCCACTCCTGTCAAGGGGACTAGGTCCTCGTCCAAACTTGGACTCCAAGCCCCCACGCTGGAGACTCGGTTCAGCATGGTGCTTAGACCTCCACCTTTCCCCACATCCAATCAATCAGTCCAGAAAGAGCCAGAACCCATGACAAGAGAGTAACAAGTCTTCCCGCTCCCATAAGCAAGTATCTGCTCGGGATAATAAGTCTGTGACCTGACTACCATCCACAGCAATGGACGGTGCTCAATCGACACAGGCAGAACAAGTGCAATCTAAGACTCGCTCGAATGCCCAACCAAGTCTAGATCTAAAGTACCATTCCACCCGATCTCCAATTATCATTCATATATATTCCATGTGATAGTAATATAATAACAACAATAATATCTTTCCTATCTCTCGCGAGTGACAAGTAATCACTCGACTTCTATCGGGTCCTATAACAGAGCAATCTACATGATCCTAACATACTAGTAGGACTCATAGGATAAGGATATATATATGCAAGTGGTTTCATTCAACTCCTTAAAACTTAATGCACAAGCATAAAATAAAGTGTAGAATAATAGGGTTATACACCGGGGCTTGCCTAGGTAAGATATAACTAAAAGTTAGCATTCCATCATGGCGACACAATCATCAGGCACCATCTTTTCTGCTACTTCGGTCGACTCCATGATCCATCGTTGTGCCTATTATGATATACGTGGATGCAACGCAGAGACATAAATAATCAACGGCAACTGCAACTCTAAAACACGATTATGCTCCGCAAGCTAACGAGCTAGCTTTAATGACTAATGTTCTAGGCTACATACCACATTGTTGAACAAGGCTTCGTCTCTGGAAAATGTTCTAGTTTTAAAATCCCAAGGTGTCTCGTATTTTATTGATTAAATATATATTTTCAAACTAGGGCTCATTTAGCTACCTTAGCAAACAAATTACTATGGAGCTACAAAAATTACAGTGAGCACCTAATAATGTTAGGAATTTATTGTGAAAGTTTCAGAGCCAACACTATCGCCAATTTATCACAACAATTTCTACAAGTTTATATCTTAACAATATTAAGCATTTCAAATTAATTAGATAACTCTTGAAAATATTATAAAACTATGTGAACAAAATATACTAGCAGATAGATCATGATTTTAGGAACCTAACAAAATTAGTTTCACATTTTTTAGCCAACTACACAAAATTATATTGCAATTACAAGTTTGCCTTAGAAACTAAGTTAGAAAATGCATTAGAAAAAGGAAAGGGCCGGCAGCAACCCCTTCTTGTCCGGCAGCCCAGCGCGGCGCGGCGGCCTAGTATGGCCCAAGGCCGGGGGTGCCCGCGCGCATTGGTTGTTTTGTAGAAAGGCCCCTAAGCTTTCAAAGATTAATACGACTACTATGCGCACCATTCCTACCGTTAGTAATCTTGCAACCAAACCCTCGGATGCTTTCGCCTATACCACGAGGAGATCCTTGGAAACCCCACGCGTTCCGGCACGGCGGCCGACGGCATAAGGCCGTTACACCGGGCAAACTAGGCTCGCTACGACGGAATTAAGGGCCCGACCACCATCTACAGCTAAACGCGCATGGATGGGTGGCGGTTAGGGACTCGGAGGCACACTATCACAGGCTGTAGCAGCGAGCGGCTATCCGTGGCGGCGGCGTGACTGTTCTGGCGACCTAAGGTTCTATCAGGGTGGTAGGGATAGAGGGTAAGCACCAGTAGCTCACCGGAATTCATGCTGCGGTGATGGTTGAGGCGAAGGAGTGCCGAGGTGGCCTAGCCACATGCGAGCCACTAGGGCAGCGGTGCTCCGGGATGGACACCCATGCGTCACCACGTCTCTAGCAAGTGCCCTGGCAAAATGACGCGAGCACCAGATAGAGGAGGTTAAAGCGAGCTCATGGATACAAACAATTGAACCCATTCGGACTTGCTCCAAATTCACTAGAACGGCGGCAGGCCTGGCCGGTGGCGAGAAAAACGCCAAATTGGCAGCCAGTAGTGCTTGGCCAGGCATGGGGAAGGTGGGGTGCCTAGTTGACTTCTTATGCCACCTACTGGTGCGAGGAATCAAACTATGAAGCCCTGAGCTAGGCGAATTGGAGGGCGGAAAGGCAGAGCTCATGCCGTGGTTATACCATGAAGAGGCACACGAGTGAGCACGAGCGGATTAAGATGGGCGGCTCCGATCGATAGCTGCAATATGAGCACATGCGCATAAGTGATGAGACAGTGGAGGGCTCACTAGTGTCACAATTGGAGGGCTAGATGGACACAAGGGGGAGGGTGGGGTGGAGGCATCCCATCCCCATTGTGACCAAGGTCACCATGGCTCTAGCAAGTGGGAACACGCACGGGGTTCAAAATGCGGCGGTGGAAGCAGTGCCACCTCGGCAAGATGAGGCCATCGCGACATTGGCTTGAGCTCATGGATACAAACAATTGAACCCAGACACACGGTGTCATCAGACGGACTTGCTCCAAATTCAGATTGCAAAGAAAGCGACGAGCGCGAAGCACGTCATGAGGGATAAGCCCACGCTGTGATGATGGCAAAAGCAGCAAATTAAGCGAGGCTCAAGGGGCAGGCAGAGGGTGAAAGGTCCTAATATGGCTAGATGGGGGTGAATAGCCTATTTGAAAATCTTAAATCAACTAGAGCAATTTGATTAGTATGACAAATAGCGTAATGCAAACTTGCTCTAGCTCTACAAGGGTTGCAAGCCACCTATCCAACAATTCTAGTTGCAATGAATACTTAGGCACACAAACTAGCTATGTAATTACTCACTAAGAGCTCTCAACCTTGCTACTCTAAAGAGCTCAACTAGATGAATGTAAATAATAAAGCAAGCTCTCAATTCTAATTACACTAAAGAGCTTGTATCAACTAGTTTGCAAGAATGTAAATGAGTGAGTAGAGTGGTCCGTGTAGGGATGAACCAATCACAAGATGAATATATAGCCAATCACCGGAGAATGACAAAGAAGAGAGACAACATTTTATCCCGAGGTTCACGTGCTTGCCAACACGACATTGAGTCGACCAACACTTGGTGGTTCGGCAGCTAAAGGGTTTCACAAACCTCATCCACACGATTGGACACCGCAAGAACCGACCCACAAGTGAGGTAACTCAATGACACGAGCAATTTACTAGAGTTAAGCGGGCTGGGAAGGTACAACTCCCCTCACAATCACCAAGAAGGCCAGGCGAACAATCACCAATGCCGATCCTTCACCGCTGCTCAACCGTCAGGTGGTGACCGTAGGAACACACGAATACCAAGTGCCACTAGATGCAATCACTCAAGCAATGCACTTGGATTCTCTCCCAATCTCACAATGATGATGAATCAATGATGGAGATGAGTGGGAGGGCTTTGGCTAAGCTCACAAGGTTGCTATGTCAATGAAAATGTGCAAGAGAGATTCCTTGAGCCGGCCATGGGGCTATAAATAGAGCCCCCATCAAATAGAGCCGTTGTACCCTTTCTTTGGGCAAAACACGGCAACCGGACGCTCCGGTCATGCCGACCGGACGACATTGGCGTCCGGTCGCCCCGCCACGTGTCACCAAACTTCAAACGCTGTTTCGCCGATTTCAACGGCTCTGAAGCCGACCGGACGCTCTGACAAACCGACCGACAGATGAAGCCCCAGCCGTCGATCGCGTTCAAAGAAGCTCCCGAGGCATGTTTTTTGACGGACGCGTCGTCGGTCCACCTTGACCGGACGCAGACCAAAGATCCGGTGCACAACTCGCTTGCGTCGATAGCTCGACCGGACGCGACCTTTGAGCGTCCGGTCCCATCGATTGGTGCAAAGAGCGGCATGAGACCGACGCCAACATCATTTCGACCAACTCCATTTCAACTCTAACTTCTTCACCCTTGCTCAAATGTGCCAACCACTAAGAATTTTGCATCCCGGCGCAATAGACAATAGACAGTGGTGGAATCCCGCCGAAAGCAAGCTCGGCGGGAGGGAGAGAGAGGACCCAAACCCATCTCAACCCCGCAAACACCTTGTGCACATGTGTTAGCATATTTTCACAAATATTTTCAAGGGTGTTAGCACTCCACTAGATCCTAAATGCATATGCAATGAGTTAGAGCATCTAGTGGCACTTTGATAACCGTGATTTCGACACGAGTTACACTCCTCTTAATAGTACGGCTATCTATCCTAAATGTGATCACACTCACTAAGTGTCTTGATCACTAAAACAAAATGACTCCTACATTTTATACCTTTGCCTTGAGCTTTTTGTTTTTCTCTTTCTTCTTTTCCAAGTTCAAGCATTTGATCATCACCATGCTATCACCATTGTCATGATCTTCGTCATTGCTTCATCACTTGGAGTAGTGCTACCTATCTCATAATCATCTTGATAAACTAGGTTAGCACTTAGGGTTTCATCAATTAACCAAAACCAAACTAGAGCTTTTGAGGGGCGTGAGCGTGTGCCCGCAATTGTTTGCTGGATGACAAGGGTTCGTTGGAGCCGGCCCACGGCCAACCCCCATGGCGCAGACAGCCGACCTGGGTCAACACACGCAACACGCTGAATGCTACTACCAGCGACGCCTAGCGGTCAAGACGAGGTGACGGTGCACCCGAGCCAAGCATATGATGTGCACGAATATTAAAGCGTGTCTAAAAACTATCCTAACACAATTGAAGCTAATCTACCTCGATGATGCTAACGAGGGCACATCAGTCTACCCTAAGGAGCAAAAACACGGCATTGACCTTTAGCTAGATTTTCTAGAATTAATTCGCCAACATGGCAGTCACGCTATTTTCAAACTTAAAATTTCTTCGAAGTCTTGAGCTGAATTTGACTTCAAGTTCCATTTCCAAGCCATTAGAAATACTAGCTAGTCATATTATTTTTCTACAGCAAGAGTTGCATTATCATCTACAAAGTTTGTACTTCAAACTTTATTTAAGTATCACACACATGTTCTATTGTATTTTTGCTTAATAAAAATTGATTTTCAACCCTACTTGATATACATCAGCTATTGAATCAACATTCATTTAACATTTTTATTGGTTATTTTAGGCTACAAGAAATTTATCAACACCTTCTATCACATGCATTATTACATAAACATGATGCTCATGACATGATTTAGTAGTTTGTTTAGGGCGTAACACCGAGGGTGTTACAGCTCTACCCCCTTAAACAAAATCTCGTCCCGAGATTTAAAGCAAGAGCCAAAGGGAAAACACGATTACATTTCATAGACCTGAAGGTACACAGGAGGTTACACGGCTTCGCCCATTAAACCACGCAAGGATTTAGGGATACATGATTAAGAACAAACCTAGTACAACCAAAAGCTTAATCCAGAAGCCGAGATAGACGAGGACAATGGAGAAACAATAAGAAAATGATTATCCAAAACATGACGTATGTCCAATAGATCTAGAAACAGGAGACTGAGAACTCAAACATCGTGAACCCTAAGACCAAACTAACCAACGGTAGACTTTGAACTTCCTCGACGAGAACTAGATCCCTTCTTCTTCTTCTCGGATTACGCAATCACCTCTAACTGGCGACCCTAGTTTTACGATCGACGGCTGGATCTCGTAGCTCTGCTTTAGATTTGAGGGAATGGGGATGAAGGAGGAGAGCAAGGGCATCTTATAGCTTGGTGGATGGAGGTGGTGGTGCAGCGTTGGCCATGGTGCGCTCCTAGTGCGAGCTTGAGCAGAGAGAGGATAAGGGAGAGGGGAGGGGATTTGCTCGGTGGGGAGGGCATGCGGGCAACCATGTTCCCAAGAGAAGAAAAGGAGAGGAGGAAAGGGGGTCCAGTACGAGAGCGAGGACGGAGATCGAGAGCCGACAGGATGCCGAGAAAAGGGGAAGCGCACAGTGCATGAGTATGGTGGATGCAGCATAATGTCATGGTCACACAAGAACGGGGTACTAGTGGACCCTAACACTGACGGCGTCCGTAGGGCATGTAGCAATAGTGACCTGACGTGCGTAGTATGGGTGAGCTGGACACAGGACTTGGGACATGACATCCACTCACTGCTTTTCCAATCACTCCCAGCTACCTGAAGGCTAACTTTTCCTTGTTGCTTTTCTTTTCCTTCCCTTCCTTGACCATAATATGCGTCGACCAGAGATCACAACATACATGCTTCCTCCAAAACCACATTCTCTTGTTTACTTTGAGGGAACACTATTTCATCAACCCGTTGTGGATTTCCCGTTCGAACACCTGAATATTTCTAAGAATATTTTGTATCAAGAGCGGTATGGCGTTGTAACTTGATAAGGGTGATTGGTCAACAACCTCGATACCAGCGTGTGTCGAGTAGTGTCACCATGTGGCAGCTGTTCCAGAAGGGCCCTCGGTTTTGTCGTGGCACCATAAGCTATTAACCAGGCAACTATTACCAACCTACACGCAATGAAGGCGGTGGGGTCATAGACCATAGAATCAGAGGAGTATTGCAAGGAAAGATTCAGACAACAAGGGTTCCTTTTGCAACAAGGGACAAGAAATTCAAATCCCACAACGGATTTAATTTAAAGAGATTCAAGTGTTCTGCTGGGACATCCACAATTAGTTGATACAGTGTCCTACGTTATCCCATCATGGCCGGTCTGCTGACATCTAAATGGTTGCTCTCTTATAACCCAATTAACATCATCCTTGAAAACCCTAAGCATGTCTAACGAGACCTAAGGGTAGATGGACGCAATAAACACAATGAAATAAAGAAAATGCACATTTCAAACGTCCTTATGCTGGTACAACATATATGCACTCACTCTCCCATTGCCGACACATCTTCACCTTCCCTACGATCGGACGATCTCAACAACTACGGATGAAATACAACGGAAAGATCACAATACTGGAGTACAGCGACAAAAAGCACCACTAACTATGGGTACATCTTTCCAAGGCAACTAATCTACTTTGTCGGACCACACATCTTCATTCTCGGGCTCGGCGGATTCTTTTACCGCCCTAGCTTTGGATCAGCCTCCTCTCTTGGCAGTGGCTAAGTGAGGGGAAGCAAGGGCTTTGCTTCTAGCACTTCTAAGGGTGGAGGTGCTGGCGGTACTGTAACACCAGTTCTCCTTTCCGATAGGTGCATAGGGATTCCCTCCAAGATCAAGGGACCCTGCCTTCCAGCGGCCAGCGTCCTACGCTTAGCCCTAGTGTTAAGGTAGGCCTCTCCCAACTGATGGGCATGCCGATCTTCAGCCTCCTTTAGGGCTTCCGGCATGGCAGTCTCTCGACTCTCTGTAGCTGCCACACTGGCATGCGCTTCAGCAAGCTGCACCTCGAGCATCCTGGAGAAGATCTTGGCTTCCTCGGCTCACCGAAGGCACTTCCTCAGCTCTGAGGCTTGCTAGTCATACTGCTCATCCAGAGCAAGTAGGAACGTGGTCAAGTGCACCATGCTTGGGCTATCTTCTTGCGCATCCTGCCCTTGCAAAGCCTCCATGCGAGCCCTCCATACCCGTCGACCCTTTTCCAAAGGTGGAAAGAACCTCATGGGGGTACGAGCAATGGGCTCTTCATAGATCTGGCAAAGGTGCCGCAAGGTTTTGCGGGCCACAACTTGGTAGGTGTCGACGAAGCGAAACCCGGTTGCGGTCACATTCTAGGCCTCAGTGATGTCAGGGAACTCCTTACTCTTCCCAATATAGACGGTAACTTCACACCGCTCAGTGCCATGCTTTTCATACTCACGGCCCTCATACTTGGGATGATCTTTGACTTTAAGTTTTTGCAGGGTGGCATACAGGATTTTGGGAAAACCCTCAGTGTTTAGGCAGTAACTGCTAACCTAGGCTCCTGCCATCCTAGGTGCGTGGTTGCAAGGGAGGATTGAGCAAAAAGCTTGCTCAAAAGGATGGGCTAGGTGAGCTGGGGTGCACCGAGTGGTGGTACCCATGGCTAGGCCAGCCCCTTTTGTAATGGCAAAGCGGTCAGTGGTCCTGGTGCAGTCCACCTTCAGTTCCTGTGAGGGTAACTACAAATAAACCAGCCAAAAATTTTGTGCGCTCGAGGCGAGCAGTGTCTGAGGCAATTAATGACTAGCACGGCTATAGGGCAAGGGCCCGACAATAGCGCAGAAAGGAGTACGGAGAGACGTGGGTCATGGCAGGCATGAACCATAGGCGAACGCGAACACAGTTCAGCAGTAATTCTCGAACAAGGACCTGTCAGTCGTGCACAATATGACTCGCATGACATCTATGAAGGGCGCATCTACTAGCAATACGGTCATGACGACTAAGGCATTACTAGCGCGACTGACTTAAAGATCTTATACTACATGAGAGTCAGTCCAGCAGAGAAAGCCTAGTTAAACCTATTCCAGATGCTTAACTATAGCAATAGGGCTACTTATATACTTCGTAGTTAAATGCCCTAACTTTTTGCAAAAATATGTTGTCAAATTTTAGTTTAGAAAAGGATTTTGAAGCTTTATTTCCTCATTTATGCTCTGATACCACCTGTGGTAGAACCGCCTAATCTAATGTCTTCCAGAAGTAGTTGTCTTTCATTAGACACTAAGTACTCAAGAGAGAACACTAAACTATGCTGTTCCGTCGAGGACACCCCAAGAGAGAACTCGAAAATCCACATTTTTCCATTAGGATCATAAATGAGAGAATAAAGCTTACAACATTCTTAAGCCATTTCTTACATCACTTTATTACATTAGCAGGATGTTACCTCAATTGATTATAACAACGGATATAACAATGTTATCAGAGTTATAGAGAAAGCAAAGATTCATTTAATGATCTAGTGGAGTATTAACATAGTGGACATTTATATACAAGAGATGCTAGCAGATTTTACATCTTTTCTTATAAAAACCTTTAGTGAGGGTTATAAATAAACACTACGATCGTAGCGTGAAAGGAATCCTCTCTGAGTCCACAAGGAGGTTTCCACACACAAGGGTTAGCTCTATATATCCTTCGATCATATGCAACAGGGGGAATAAAACCCTGAGTACTCGATTGTACTCAGCAAGACTTACCCGACAGGAGGAAAACAAAAGACTCCAAGGATATGCATGGCTTATTTGTCTTGTGGGTTATTGCATCGGTGGAAGCATTACTAAATGTGTGTCCTTATAATCAATTTTATTAGCAGTCATCATTAGTTCATTAACTAACCATTCTATGTAAGCATCTATGCTACTTTCAAGCAGGTGGTAAGCAATCAGAACCATTTCATCACCATTCAAGTTCCAATTCTTACTACGGTGCTAGACCATAGCCAAGTCATTACCGTCTCACAAAAACGGTGATTTGTGAATCAATGTATCCCAGTTGGGTACCCTGAAACACATGCCCCGCTTATACCCCAGGCAGAAACAAGGCCAACCCATTCCACTCCTGTTAAGGGGTCCAGGTCCTCGTCCAAACTTGGACTCCAAGCCCCCACGCTTGAGACTCGGTTCAGCATGGTGCTTAGACCTCCACCTTTCCCCACCTCCAATCAATCGGTCCAGAAAGAGCCAAAACCAATGACAAGAGAGTAACAAGTCTTCCCGCTCCCATAAGCAAGTATCTGCTTAGGATAATAAGTCTGTGACCTGACTACCATCCACAGCAACGGACGGTCCTCAATCGACACAGGCGGAACAAGTGCAATCTGAGCCTTGCTCGAATGCCCAACCAAGTCCAGATCTAAAGTACCATTCCGCCTGGTCTCCAATTATCATTCATATATATTCCATGGCACGGTGGCCAAATTCACTGGCACGGCGGCGTGCCTGGCCGGTGGCAAGAAAAACGCCAAATTGGTGGCCAAAAGTGCTTGGCCGGGCATGGGGAAGGTGGGGCGCCTAGTTGACTTCTTATGCCACCTACTGGTCCGAGGAATCAAACTGTGAAGCCCTGAGCTAGGCGAATTGGAGGGCAGAAAGGCAGAGCTCAAGCCGTGGTCATACCGTGGAGAGGCACACGAGTGAGCACGAGCGGATTAAGACGGTCGGCTCTGATCAATAGCTGTAATACGAGCACATGCGCACAAGTGACGAGACAGTGGAGGGCTTGGCGCGACGCGCTTGAATTGGAGCGGCCAGACCTGAGCAGGGCTCACCGGCGTCGGCTAGCGGGGCAGGGCGAGGCAGGGAGGCGTCCCATCGCCATTGTGACTGGGGTCATCGGCCCAGGCACGATGAGCAGTGGAACACGCTCGGGGGTTCGGTGAGGTAGGTGATTCGAGCGGCGGAAAGAGTGCCACGTCGGCAAGATGAAGGCCGCCGTGACATCGGCTTGGCCCCGCGCATGGCCTGGCCGGCAGCGCACATGCGGCAGAGACAGTGCCATCGGACAGGGCTAGGCAGCGGCGTAGGATTGCAGAGAGCGCGGACGCGACGGCGACGCGACAACGCCGGCAGCAGGGACAAGCCCACGCGTGTGATGGCGAGAAGGGGAGCAGCCGCACCGCAGCGTGAGGCAGGAAGGGCGGCAGCGGGGGCAGTAGCGTGACGGCCAGCAGCTGCAGGGCGATAACAGCGGCCCGCTGGAGCCGGCCACGACCAACCAGTGTATTAATCATTGAACAATTTCTTGATCAAAGTACTGGCATAAGCCTTTGAAGAGTCAGTAGACTGACTCTCCACTTTCTTGAGGTATTCTGTGGCGGTGTCACAATCTAGAATAGACCTCCTTATCGCATCTGAAATAGTGGACTTAGCCACCGTCAAGCACTCGCGGTTTGAAATGTCCCATTTCTTACGTTCGAGATCATATTTGATCCGCACTTTCTGCATGATCTCGCTGCCGAGCAGTGAAATCAGCATCAGTCTCATTTTCTTCCCTTACCGGGTCCACTGGCTTAGTAGGACACGGGAAGGTAAGCGCTAGGTTATTTTCAGACAGCGCAAGTGCTAGCTCATACTTCTCTCGCCATACCCTATAGTTGCCCCCCTTCAAGAGGCGGTATGTACGAGATAAATGCCATTGGGTTGAGTCTTGAAAAACACCATCAGAGATAGCGAGAAAAACATGACATAATAATTGCATGCCTTAATTTAACGTTGGTCAAAATTAAAACATACAACTTTCTTATACACTAATTCTATATTACCTTTGGACAGAAATAGAATTAATGCATGGAAAAACTTATGAATAAACATTATAATATTACTATTATCAACGTTGGTCAGAAAAATAACAATATTATAATTTACTGACTAAAAATGACTGCTCTTCAAATTAAATTCTCCCGTTGGTTCGAATTTAATTAGAAGATAATAAACTTTAATATTGCAGCAGAAAAATAAAAAAATTATTTATCTACTTTTCAGAAGTATTTTACCATACTAATCTACTCTCTGAAAAAATTATTCCGTTGCTTCAAATTTTGACAGAGATTGAAACTGGACAAAAAATGATCAAAATTTGCTTCTGAAAATAATAAAAGAATAACTCAGTATCTACTGTTCATTAGACCTAGCCCGGTGAAACAGTACGTGGTCCAGCAGCGAAAACCCACCCGCGCTCGCGGCCCAACACGGCGCGCGCACCCGCTTCCCCGCGCCCAGGCCGCAACATAGGCCTGGGCCGGGAATCTCCAACCCCGCCTAGGCCAATTTCGGTCCAGCGAACGTCGACCGTCCATCGTGATCCGATGACCATCCGTGCTCCTAGCGAGATCAAAACCGACGTCCACGGCTGCATCCGAAACCCTAAGCTCATTCCAGTCTTTCTCTCCCTCCTCTCTTCTCCTCAGTGCCGCAGCCAGGAAAGTAAAGGAGCAGCGGAGCGGCGTCGCCGCCGGTCCCCTCGTCGGTGCGCACTCGCCCTAGGTTGAGTGTGCCGTCGTCGAGTGGTTTGGGAGACGGTGCCCTAGTTCCCATTCGCGCTGCGGTGGGACTCTTCCCTAAACCCTAGATCCCTTTCTCCTTTGTCAGCCCTCAAAGCAGACCTTGCCAGAGCGCGGCTCCACAGTGGGTGAGCGCCCCACCGTCAAGCGGTCCTGTGACGGTGCCCTCGGCCAGGGTCGCGCGCACGGCACCGAGCACGGCTCGGCCAACTCCCCGCGTGCTGGCAAGGCGGCGGCGGGTGCTTCTTCCCGCGCGCGGCGGTAGCGACAGCGGCAAGGAACCGGGTAGGTCCTCCCCTCGCCGACCTTTGTTCTAGGGTTAGGGTTTGGGTTTCGGGTTGGGGTTCAATCCGATTCACAAGTCGAATACCCTCCTACATTCTTCTACTCGGTTTTCTACCCCGATAAGCTAGATCTACGCCTAGTTAGGCGACTAATACCATTGATAGAAATTACCAGATCCACTAGCCATAGATCTAGCATATATACTGACATTTAGTATAAATAGCAAGCCCTAAAACATGAACTAGTACGGGATTTAGAGATAGAGGGAGAGAGGTTCGGAGATGCAAGCTGTCGGGCTTGGAGTAAGAGGAGGAAGCCATGTTGTCGGTGTAGTGTCCCGACAGCAGTGTCGAACGGCGCGGTGGAGGCGCTGTCACAGAGGCGGCGGTGCAGAGGCATTGGTGAAGCCGGTGGCAGTACTTCAAGTCGCTGGAAGCGCCCCCTCTCTAGATCGGCTAGGGTCAGGAGTGTAGGTGGGGTTTCTGGCGACGCAGGTGAACCTCGTGCCTTGTGCCCCGGCCTCCATCTCCCTTTTTATAGCGCTGTGCGACGGGAGCCTACCAACCATAGTTAGGGTTGGACGCCCCTGATCAGAGCACGCGATCAAGACCCAATTATCCGTTGGGCCAACCGATGGGATCAATCTAACAGCAGGCAGTTTTGTGACAGACCGACTACTATTAGCTTTGTGATGGGTTGGTGGCCACCACTCGCGTGCCTCCTCCGACAACCTCCGCAAGGGCAGCGACATGGGCTGGCCTGAGCGTCTACTGGGCTTAGAGAACCTCGCCGGCGAGAGCGGCCTTCAAGACTTGCAGAAGGTCAATTGATTCTTCTTTATTGAACACTCCAGTTCTTCCGATAAAAGAAACTAAGATGCTCTTGTTTTATTTATGTTGAATCAGAAATGAGAACCTGATACTACCCTGGATGTTCATGTATGAACTGAACCCCATTAAAATTGATTTACATGTTCGTTTGATTTGCGTACCTATTCTGTACCACTGTCTGTTGTCAACTTGCCAACTTAACACAAGTTACAGCACGCGAACAAAGCAAGTTCTGTTATCAGGTTGGCGCGAAATGCTGCAATTTTTCCTTCACTGGACCCTAGCTTACTCAGACTCGGGCCGCCGGAGAAGTCAACTGCAGGTTATAGCTCATCCTTGACATTGTCAGGAGCCGCTACTGTATCCACATCTGATATTTGCAGCTTCTCCTTGATGAGTTTGGCCATGTCCTTGACACTTGATTTCTTTGAAAGCTTGATCTGCATTTCCAAGACAGAATCAGCACATCACTAACGTGTGTCCAAAATCAACTTAACAGCATGTTTGCATTTGTTCCTGTAGACATACCGGGTTGCTTTTGTCTTCAGCAAGATAAAGGAATAGCGTCGGGTAATTGTTCACCTGCTTATAAACATGGACGATTGTAACGCAAAGTTTAAATTTGACAAACCCACTTAGAGATGCAAGCCTGAAGATGCATTAAACTGTGCTTCCAGTAGCCAAAGCAATGTACCCCTAACCAAGAGTTTACATATATTATATTCTCATGATATTTGCTAGCTTTGGCTGGACGTGGTCGATTCAGTTATCTCATACAGTGTTTAAACTGTTTCCGAACAGTAAATAGAAAACTTCCAGAAGAAAAAAAAACTAGCTAACACGTGCAGTGAATCATCCAGAATCTCACCTTCTACACACGGGTCTCATGAAAATTTCAATTTTCCAAGCTATAGTTGCGAGTTAATGCATCAGCACATGAATCATGAACCATGGGTGAACTGTGAACATTTGTGTGCAGCTGGTGTGCCTACGTGTGTGGAGTGTGGGCAATGTCAATACATGTAGCGGGCAGCCTGCATGTGTGCATGCGAGCATGCTGTGTTTTTATAGAGATAGTTACAACCATATAAGTTTATGCCTCAGAAAGTATTCTCCGCACACTTAGACCTTGTTTGGATGTACTCGTATTCACCTCAATCCATGTGTTGGAGTGGATTTGAGTGAAAATTTTATGTCCACCTCAATTCACTCCAACACATAGGGATTGAGATTGGATACGAGTACATCCAAACTAGCCCTTACGTGGGTGAAATGCCCTTGATAAGCATTAATCAAGCTATAGCACAGAATACTGATACTAGATAGAAAATTGCACTGCAAGTCGGCAACTTGTGATGCATGAACATGATAGAGAAAGTGTCAATTATTGATAATTCCATGCCTTTTCCTGGATGATAATGCAAAGATTGACTCACCTTCAATTTGGGATGTTCATTCACAGAAGCATCTATGCGTGCAAATTTAAGATTGTCCAAACCACTAAAATGCTTGGCCAACTTCTCAACATTTTTACTTATCGCTTCACAGTCAACACACCAAGGTGTATGAACCTTTCATTTAAAAAAGGATTGTAAGATCATTTAAAGAACAAATTATGTACATTGAAAATGAGAAGAGATATAACAAATAAAAACACCATATACCTCAAGGAAGACATTTTGATGACTTTCCAGCACAGAAGAATCAAATGTACGACCAACAACCTTTTCAACAAGTCCCTTCTGCACAATGTAGGGTCAAACATACTGCTTAGTGGTTAAGCAAATTTCACAAAAGGAAAATACCCAAAACATTTCAAAACAACAGCTCAGTACCAACATAAAGACCATGTAAGTTGGTTTTCACACACCCCACGCCCGTGAAGCCCCATTGGATGTTGTTTTCCAATTTTAAACATTCTTATGAAATGTCAAGAGGAGATTGTTACTGACAAATGTTGAACTACATATTTCAGAAATACTAAGTTACAATGATGTACCTTATAAGGCCTTAACCTGTGATTATTTCAAAGTTAGAATGTTTCAGGAATTCAATCTCTCTACTACATACACCTTAAAAGATTTAAGCAAATAAATAAAGCTTACCTCTTGAGGCACTGGTTCTGATTTGTGGTACGGCTGCAGTGTGCCATCCAGAAGACTTAAGCAGAACTCCTGTTGTCCAGCAACAATACAGTTAAGTAACTGCCTCGAGTAGTCAGGTAATTCAACATAATATCAAAATAAAAATCTCAATACCCTCAGGTTCTTTGCATTGATATCTGCCTCCATAAGATACTTGGCTCCATTGCTTGTATCAAATGCTGTAACCTGGTGAACTTTCTAATTTTAGTAAATAAAAAAATCTATGGAATTAAACAACATAGAAAAAGATTTGACAATTGTCAGCTCACGTCCCCAGAGTAGTAACTGCTATTATTAACATCCACTACCTTAAAGGAATCAATTATCCAAGTCAGTAACCAATCGGACTCCACCCATACCCACTCATAAGTCGTACATCAGCAATAGAACACATGTGCCCTCATGCATTTACGACAAAAGGGATATACATATTAATTATGAGTCCAACATGAGACTTACAGTAGGCTTCTTTTCCGATTCAAGGCCATAAAGAGTGAGGAATGGTTTTGCAAGGTTTTCTTCAGCAGTGTCCACATATATAAACATTATCTGCAACACGGTGGAAAAAACATGTTTAACCAAAATAGCCATTCAGGTGATGTGATCATGGTCAGAAACAAAATAAAAGCATCGATATGTTGGCACCTTTGTCTTGAATGCTCTGGCTATGTCTTCAACCATAGATTCAAGATCTTCGAAATCATAAGCCTCTGAAAAGGTGAAGACCTAGAAAAAATTTGCGAGAGTAAATCCAACTGTTCTTTCATAAGGATTATAAGTCTACTATAGTTTTCTTTTGGTCATTATACAGTTAATGATTAATTGCAGTGAATGAAATATAAATAGCTGGCACCCTTTTAGTAAATTTGGGCACACTTGGGATCCTAAACATGCGATTGATCAGCAAAGTAGAGAAAAAGGCAGAGTGTGCCAACCTGTAGCTTAATAGGGCTTGAATATACTTTGCCCGAATTGAGCTCAGTGAACACAGTAATTAGGGGAAACTTGTTGAGCCCCACAAACCGCAAAATTGCCCTTTCTTCAAATTCTCCATCTGCAAAGTCCCACTGTATGAGTTACTGCATATAGAACAAGAATTGCAATTTAACCCAGCATATTTGTTTCAGTATGCAGTGTCTTTTCTCCAGTAAGCTTTAGCCTTTATGTCTCTTAAATTAGACAAGAACATCTGGAAAATCCAAAATTACTTAACAAGTGCTTAAGTACTTACCCTAAAAGAGCAAGATAAATTGTTACTATCGGAATTAGGAAGGCAGATGTCATTATAACACGTTGAAAATCTTACTCAAGGATTCCTGATTCACAGCACCAGAATGCCAAAGGACATAAAATACATCCAAATATATGTACAAAATACTTACCAAACTTTTCAAACTTCTCTGGCTCGCTTTTAACGAGGCCCACAAATTTCTCCTCGGATGTAATACCTGGAAACAGAACTTTGGCAACACTCGTATCACTGGTTTCTACAAACTGTACTTCATTGTCTGAGGTTGCAGCCTTCACAAATTCTTCATGTTCTGCTCCCTGCCAAAATATGTATATGCATGAACACAAATTGAACAGATGATAAAGTTTATTTCACAAGTTTTTACATTTCGAGCAAACTAAAATTTGAAAATGACACATTTATTCACATCCATCGTTTCATATTACATCAGTACCTCAAAATTCTTGAATAAACCAAGAACAAAGGTCTGGTCCTTTTTGAGGAACTCCTCAGCTGAATCCTTAGACTGAAGCCTAATGACTGGCACACCAGTCTTCTTTCTTACCCAAGTAACTATGGCGTCCCTATCAACATGAGATGCAGATAATTCCCAGTCATTGGTCAGACGCATGAAAGGACACTCCAGCAAACGATAAATTGGTAATAATAATATAACGAAAAGAGACAAGAGAGAAAGCAAAGCAGCGTTCTCACTTGGTGTGGAGGCCTTGGTAGGCGTGCTCGGTGCCATTGACGAAGAGGAGCACGGTAGGGAAGCCCCTGACCCCGACGGCGGCGGCCGCCTTGGGGTAGCGCTCCCCGTCAAGCTTCGCGAATGCAACGGCGCTGCCCATGGCGCGCAGCGCGGCGGCGGCCTCGGCGAACCGCGGCATGAGCTGCGCGCTGCGCTCGCACCACGGCGCGTACCCGAGCAGCAGCAGCTCCGCGTGGTCCTCCACGGCGCGGCGCGCGTTGTCGTTGTCGAGCACCAGCACCATCGACTGCGCCCACCGCACCGCCTCCGCGGCGCCCCCCGCCGCGTCCAGCCCGCCCCGCTCCGCCTCCTCGTCGATGGCCAGCAGCTCGTCCAGCACGGCCGACTCGTCGTCGTCGTCCAGGTCCAGCCGCGCCGCCGACGCGGCGAGCGCTAGGACCGCGAGCAGCAGAAGCGCCCCGACCCGACGCGCCCTCATCGTGCTCGACGCAATGCGCGGCGCCGCAGCCCTCCCCTTCCCCTCCTCCGAGATCTAGCTCGAGCAGCAGAGCTCGCCCGCACGACGCGCCACCACCACGAGGGGGATCGAAGGAGTCGCGGGGCAGGAGTGCGCGATGCGATGCCGTAAATGGCTCTCGAGCTCGAGTGTTCAAATGGCAAGGCGGACGGGAGGCGTGCGCCGCGACTCCCCGAGCAGGTGAGCACGAGGTGGGGGAACTGGCGAGGAGCAGCGCGGAGGATGACGGGTGGGCCTAGCGGACGGCAGGACCTGTTGTCAGTGGATTGTAGCCTGTAGGGACGCGTGCGAAGGACGTGACGGGGGAGGGAGGGCACATGGGCTGGCGGTGGCCGACGGCGACGGCGACCGCGTAATCGGGGAGGGGGGGCGGCGTAAGCAGAGTGACGGAGCGGCATCTGCATGTGATTAGATTAGGGTGAGGCGACGAGGTCAGCACTTCATCTTCGGATGGACGCAGGTCAAAGGCGCAAAGTGGATTCAGATTTAGATCCAGATCGAGTTGCTTATGTTCATCCCAACATCGTTGTCCCATTTGTAACACAAGATTTCGCCGAAAATGAGTTTCCTACATATTAGCAAATGATGAGCCTGATCCTTTTTAAAAAACAGAATTACTCGTTTGCAGATGCCTGAGAACTTGCATTCTCATCAGTTAGACATGCTCCCGCGTTCAATCTTCCTTGCGACATTGTTCATCTTTCTCTTGGTTAGGGGTTCGAGGTTTGAGGGACTTCCAATGGTTGCGTGCTTAGGCCTTGTTTAGATGATGGTTGGGAATTAATATTTGACACTATTGTATTTTCGTTTGTATTTGATAATTATTGTCCAAAAATGGCTCAAAAGATTCGTCTCGTAATTTACAATCAAACTGTGTAATTAGTTATTTTTTTATCTACATTTAATACTCCATGCATATGTCCAAAGATTTTAATGTGATGGAGAGAGAGTGAAAAAAACTTAAAATCTAAACAAGGCCTTAGAAAGGGAGGACTTGGGGAGGGTGGGAGGCACGGAAGCAAGGCGGTGGTACGGCTTGGCCGGCGACGAGGCCACCACTAAGCGCAAGCGCGGGGCTGGACAACTGGATGGCAAGAGCTGAAGTAGGGGTGTGTGGCAGAACTACTTGGAATAACACATTTTTGGAGGCGCTCGTCTTACACTAGACACTAAGCGCCCTAAAAATAGATTAAAACAGACAGTTCTGTCGAGAACACCCAAAGGAAGAACTCGAAACAATACACGTTTTACATTCAGGATCAATAATGAGTACGAGCTTACAATACTTAGTCCATTTCGTACAACATAGAGTCTTGAAAATTATTTATTACAATACCAGAGTTCAGAGCGCGATAATTAAACAGCGGAATGTAATAATCATCTAACGGAAACGATACATGTATTCATCTGTGCCCACCAGAAGAATCATACACACAAGAGCTAACTCCTCAAGCTACACCTACAACAGGGTAAAATAACATGAGTACACAATGTACTCGCAAAACTTACCCGACTAGTTGGAATATTTTTTTCGACTCTCAAGAATATGATAGGCAATATGGTTTATTCTTTTCTTTTGTTTTGCGAAAAACATTACTAGTAGTTAGTCCTTAAGATCAAATTTTATTAGCGGTCAGGATTATCACATTAGTTAACCAATCTAGGTAAGCACATATTCTACGTTCAAGCAAGGGTTGAGTAATCAGAACCATTTTACCATCTTTAGTATTCTATTTCTTACTACGGTGCTAGGCCATAGCCAAGTCGTACCGTCACACGAAAACGAAGATTCGTGAACCAATGTATCCCAGTTGGATACGCCGAAACACACGCCTCGCTTGTACCCCAGGCACAAACAAGATTAACCAATTCATCTCCTATCGAGGGATCTAGGTCCCCGTTCAAACTTGGACTCCAAGCCCCCACACTTGAGACCCGATCTTAGTATGGTGCTTAGACCTCCACCTTTTCCCGCCCCTAATCAGTCGGTCCGAAAAAGAGCCAAAACCCACGATAAGAGAGTAACGAGCCTTCCCGCTCCCATAAGTAAGTATGTGCTCAGGATAATAAATCTATGACATGACTACCATCCACAGCAATGGACGGTCCTCAATCGACACGGACAGAGAAAACAATGTAACCAAGCTAAACCCCATGGCCGCAGGACACAACTTGTTACACCCACCAATAACCCATGCCATATCTCTGCCCGGAGACCATTTTCTTTTCATCATTTTATTATGAGAGTAATAATAATCATCTATTGTGAGTAACGGCAGTTACTCACGCTACCGACAACCTAAGCATAGCAGTTACTCGAACCTGCACTAGTAGAACTCATAGGGTAAATATATATATATATATGTGGTTTCCATAAAATTTCGTGCAATGTAAATGCACAACACATATATATACGGTGAATATGAAAAATAGAGGTTATACACCGGGGCTTGCCTTGGGTAGGCGCGGTGTCAGCCGCGTCAGTCAGTGGTGGCTTCAGGACCTCCTCCTGCATGAGAATCTCCTCCTTGTACTCTTCGATGATCTCCTCGAACTCGTGCTCGCCGGTGGTCACAATCTCCGTTAACTCGTTCTCTATATGCATGCGATGATGATGCAATAATTTAATATTTAAACAACAACTTTTAAAATAAGAACACATAGGCTAAACTAACAAGCTAGCTCTAATGGCTAAGATACTAAGCTAACCATCAGCTCTATCAAATCAAGTGTCAAGCTCACCCTAACAAGTGTAACACCCCGGTGTTACGATCTTATTTAGCACCACGATTTAGGCTTAAGAAAAATTTCCGAAACGAATTTCTCAGGTTTTTAATTTAAGTCGTACTTGAGGCGATAAGTGAATCTTGTGTGACTTAGTTTCACGGACTTGAATCAACGTCCAAGTTAAATTACTCAGTGCGTAGAAATATTTAGGAATGTCAAACGACGATGCTATCGAACGATTTGATCTTTAAGGTTCGGCATGACTAGCAACTTTTATAATAGAATAAAAGTCTTTAATAAATAGAAGGAGAGCTATATATATATATATATATATAGACTCACGGGTCTATTTTTATATGCATGAACGGTGATGAGAGTTTCCCATTTAGCGGTGGAAATCTGTCCTCTGTGCAAGTTGACCTCGCTCTCTCTCACGCGTCTGTCTTTCGTATCTCCTTGACTTGGCCTCTGCCTGCCCCTGTCTGCTCCTGTCATGTCTGTCTCCGATTGTTTTTTTCCACGCCAAGCTGCTATCGCCTGAGCAAAACTCTAGCTCACCGAGTTCCCACGCCTCTGTCTCGGCCTGTCTTGTTTGTCTCTGACCTTGCTGGTCTTGTCTACGTCTGCTTGCCTGTGCTCCACTGTTCTCTCGAGCGAACAAGCAGGCCGGTCATCTCCGAGCTGCTGCTGTCTCCTACCTCGGCTTCTTGAGGAAGCCAGGCCGTGCTCGCTTTGCTCACCAGTTACCACACATCTCACGGTCTTTCCCTGCTTCCTGCCTCACGCGCGAGCAACCGCACGGTCCCGCGCCACCTCCCCATCTCTCGTGGCCGGAGACGTAGCACCCACCGTGGCCGCGCTTCATCGCCGACCACTGCAGGCAAGCGCGCGAGCCACTCGACCCACGCTGGTTCGGCTGCTCCATGGCGCAGCTCCTCCAGCGCCGGTGCTCCGTGTTGTTCCACGGCCGTCTCGTCGCCGTCGCTCGGCCGCAGCGCGCGTGGGCACCGAGCCCTGCTGCTAACCGCGCGCGACTACGCCTGTGGCCCTCGAGTCCACGCCGGGCCTGCGGTTTCTAGGCATTGTCTCCCTCATGCGCCTGCTAGTCCCGCTGCGTGGTCCGGTGCCGCACCCGCACCGCGTTTCCATCCGCACTGAGCCTCGGTGCCTCGCTGGCTGTCTGCACCGGTGTCGGCCTCTCCCACGCGCTTGGTCCACCGGTGCCTGGGAGTCCGGTTTCGCCAGCACCGCAGCCCCGCAGTCGCCTCTCCTTCTTCTTCCACCGCGCGAGAGCGCCCACGCCCTGGTCCCCGCGCTGGACCGCTCCACCTCCGGCTCGCACTCACCATCGGCCGAGCTCCGTAGCCGCAGCGCCTCGCCCCGCCCATGCCGTGTACACTGCTCCTCCCTGGCGCCTTCGTCGTCGTCGTCGTGCCGCACCACCACGCGACCAGCCTCGCCGAAGAGCCGCCCCCACGGCCCCGCGTTGGTCTGCACCGCGGCCCCTGCCCTGGGTCTGCTACGTGCGCTCTGTTATGAGGTTGAAGAAGCAAGGTGAGGAGGGCATATATCCAAGCAAAAGAATTATACGGGGTCCTTTTTACTAAATACATGACTCAAGTAAATAGTACCAATGTCCTGCGGGGTAAATTTGAGATAGTCCAGGGGCCATTTCGTAAGTTGTCGTCGAAGCTGTGCGCTTGGGCCGCGCCCTCTCTGCGCGTGGGACATCCGTTTTGGTTCTTTGGTCTGCGGTCTTATGTTCTTTGGGCAGACATCTTTGTGGGCCGTCCATGCCCGCGCCTGGACCGCCATTCCTTGTCATGTATTTGGGCGCTTAGGCATGGCAGCGCCTCATCTGCTGCTATGCTCCCAATGGCTGCGCTCGCCAGGGCGGTTTGGTGGCGTTGTTTTTTATTTTCTAAAAGTATGTGTTAATTTAGTCTTGGAAATAAACTGGTAAAATTCGTAGTAAATCATAGAAAAATCATAAAAATACCAAATCAGCTTTGCTAGTCTCCTAAAATCATGACCTACCTGCTAATATAATTTGTTCACGTAGTGGGATAATATTCTTAGGAGCTACATAATTAAATTGGGATACCTGATATTGTAAAATATAAACTTATAGGAAGTGTTGTGATAAATTGGTAATAGTATTGGGTCTGAAATCTTTACAGTAGGTTCGTTGGCCTTGTTTAGATTAGGGTTAGGAATCAATATTTGGCACTATAGCACTTTCGTTTGTATTTGACAATTATTGTCCAATCATGACCTAACTAGGCTTAAAAGATTCGTCTCGTAATGTATAATCAAACTGTGTAATTAGTTATTTTTTTATCTATATTTAATACTCCATGCATGTGTCCAAAGATTTGATGTGATGGAGAGAGAGTGAAAAAACTTGCAATCTAAACAAGGCCCTAGCAATATTAGCTGCTCACTGGAATTTTTGTAGCTCCAAAATAATTAGTTGCTAAATAGGTAATGATGTCCTACTGCGAGTAAACATTAACGATAGGATAAAATAAAGAAACCACTTGGGTTTATATAGCTGAAATACTATTTGGGAAATAACGTCTTATCCGACAACGGGAATATGTAGCCAAGTGCGGTCGTCGTTAGAAGTAGCTCATTAACTTGAGAGGCGTAAAGCGTATTTATACGAGTCACGATTGCAGTTAATTAATTATATCTTTGCATGGCATTACATTGCATATCATAATAGGGACGTCGGTGGATCACAGAGTCAGTGGGAGTTGCTGGAGAAATAGTGCTTGTGGAGATCATGTCACCATGATGGAAAGCTAACTTCTGATTATATTTTACCCAGGCAAGCCCCGGTGCATAACCCCTACCTTCAGCAGTTTAAATTATATTTGTGCATTAAGTTTCAAGGAGTTGAATGAAACCCACTTGCATATATATCTTTATCCTATGAGTCTTACTAGTATGACATGATCGTGTAGATTGCTATGCTACAGGACTCCGGTAGAAGTCGAGTGATTGCCTGTCACTCGCGAGATACAGGAAATATGTTACTATATGATTATCACCTAGAATATATAAAATGGTGGAAAGAAAAATGGTGACTGGGGGATATGGTTTGGGTATTGGTGGGTGTAAGAAGATGTATCGCCACGGAGGCGGGTCATAGCATGGTTACACTATTTTTCCCTGTCTGGTCGGTTAAGGACCGATCGTTGCATATGACTCTAGGCAGGTCAAAGACTTATTATCCCGAGCACATACTTGTGTATGGGCGCTTGGAAGACTTGTTGCTCTCTTATCGCGGATCCGACTCTTTTCCGGACCGACTGTTAGGGTTTTATTTTGGTGGAGGAGGTCCTTGCACCGCGCTGAGTCCGGGACTCAGGTGTGGGTGCTTGGAGTCCTAGTTTGGACGGGGACCTGGACACCCGGGACAGGAGAGTGATGGGTTGGTCCTACTTGTGCCCGGGGTACAAGCGGGGCGTGTGTTTTCTGGGTACCCAGCTGGGGGTATTGATTCGCGAATCGCCGGACGATCCGGTACGGCTTGTCTATGGTTTAGCATCGTAGTGAGAACTGAAAGATGAAAGATGGAAAGAGGAAATCTGATTGCTTACCACCTGCCTGAAAGTAGTACAGGTGCTTACATAGAATGGTTAGTTAATGAACCAATGCGGCTATTAATAAAAATCAAATATAAGGACGCACGTTTAGTAATGCTTCCTACAAATGCAACTCACAAGCCAGATAGCATTGCATATCCTTGGAGTCCTTTCTTTTCTCCTGTTGGGTAAGTCTTGCTGAGTACAATTGAGTACTCAGGGTTTTATTCCCCCTGTTATAGGTGACGGGTGGATGCTAGAGCAGACTCTTGTATGTGGATACCTCCTGGTGGGCTCAGCGAGGATTCCCTTTACGCTGCGATCGTAGTTTTTATTTATAACTCTTACCAAATGTTTTTATAAATAAAAGTTTATAACATATTATCATAGTTTGTATATCAATACTTGATCATGTCATTAATAGATGTTTATTTCCGCTATAACTCTGTTCACATGTTTATGTTCCGCTGTTCAGTTAAATTGTTCATAACTCTGATAATATGAATTCATTCTGCCGTTATATTAATAAATATTATACTCTGATGATTGCATTAAAAGTGATGTAAGAAATGGTTTAGAATGATGTAAGTTTTATTCTCTCGTTTGTGATCCTGATGGTAAAAATGTGGATTTTCGGGTTCTTCCCTGGGGTGTGCCCGACGGAACCGAGTAATTTAGTGTTTTCCCTCGAGTGCTTAGTGTCTATTGGAAGATAAGCACTCCTATGAGGCATTAGATTAGGCGGTTCTGCCACAGGTGGTATTAGAGCGCAAATGAGGAAATAAGGCTTCGAAAACCTTTCTAAACTAAAATTTGACAACAAATTCTTTTCAAAAAGTTAGGACGTTTGTATGCGAAGTTATATAAGTAGCCCTATTACTATAGTTATGTATCCAGGATAGATGGCACTTTGCTGGCTTAGATAGGATTAATCAAGTTTCTGCAGGTACACTAACTCGAGCATAGTCCGATAGTATCGACTAGTTACAGGGAGAGAACGAGGTGCCAAAAATCTGAGAACGGTTGCCCTATATGTTGGCAACAGTGAAAGGACGTATAGGACGTGCATTCATGCATATCCCGTTTGTGCATTGTAGCGCTCGTTTTGCTTGCAGATACGTCCTCCATAGGTGTCATGCGTGTCGTATTGTGCACGACTGGCTCGTTCTGTTCTAGAGTTAGGTCTGCACTATGGCTTCGTGTTTCGCGTTCGCTCGTGGTTCACGCCGGTCGTGACCCACGTCTCTCTGTATCCCTTTTCTACGCTCTTGTCGGACCCTTGCCCTGCAGTCGTACTAGTCAGTAATGGCATCGCACGTCGCTCGCCTCCAACGCGCAGAATTTGGTCGATCTGCCGTAGTGATCTCGCGCGGGAACCCTGGTGAACCACGCCAGGACCACTGAACGCTCCGCCTTTATAAGCAGAGCATGACTTAGCCTTTTGGTACCACCACTCGGCGCACTTTAGCTCGCTTAACTTTTCCTTTGAGCCAGCATTTCGCTTAGCCTCCCTTGCAACCACCGCCAGAGATGGCAGGAGCCTGAGTTAGTACCTATTGCCTGAACGTTGAGGGTTTTCCCAGAATCCTGCATGCCACCGTGCAAAAGCTCGGAGTTAGAAATCGTCCCGAGTATGAGGGCCGTGAGTATGAGGAGCATGGCACCGAGCGGTGTGAGGTTACCGTCTACATCGAGAAGAGTGAGGAGTTCCCTGACCTCACTGAAGCCTGGAGTGTGATCGCAACCGGGTTTCGCTTCGTCGACACCTACCAGGTTGTGGCCCGCAAAGCCTTGCGGTACCTCTACCAAATCTATGAGGATCCCATTGCCCATACCCCCATGCGGTTCTTTCCTCCTTTGGACAAGAATTGGCGGGCATGGAGGGCCCGCATGGAGGCTTTGCAAGGACGAGATGTGTAAGAGGACAGTCCCACCATGGTGCACTTGACCACGTACCTGCTCGCTCTGGATGAGCAGTACGACCGTCAAGCCTTGGAGCTAAGGGCGTGCCTTCAGCGCGCTGAGGAAGCTGAGATCTTCAACCGGATGCTCCAGGTGCAGCTCGCCAAAGCGCATGCCAGCGCTGTAGCTGCTGAGAGCCGAGAGGCTGCCATGGAGGAAACTCTAAAGGAGGCCGAAGATCGGCATATCCATCAGCTGCGGGTGGCCTATCTTGTCACCCGGGCTGAGCGGAGGACGCTGGCTGCTGAAAGGCAGGATGCCCCGATTTTGGAAGGGATCCCTATCCACCCGCCAGAAAGAAGAAGAACAAGTGTTGCAGCACCGCCCGCACCTCCACCCTCGGAAGTGTCCGGAGAAGAACCCTTGATTCCTCTCGCTCAGCCATTGCCTCGCGAGGATGTAGACAAGTTGCCTTGGGATGTTGTGCCCGTAGTAGTAGTGTTTTTCGTTGCTGTCCCCGGTATTGTACTCTTGCCATTGTTGTCGTCCGTAGTTGTTGAGATCGTCCGACCATAGGTGAATGCTAGGCCGTGAATGTGAGCCTGAATGCCTGTACGTTGTACCCATATAAGATCGTTGGAACATGCATTTTATTTATTTCAGCTGTGTTTATTGCGTTCATCTACCTTAAGTTCGTTAGGTGTGCTTAAGAGTTTCATGGGTGATATCAAGTGGGTTACAAGAGAAGTTGCCATTCGATACCAGCAGATCAGTCGTGATTGGGTGTTATTGGACACTGTATCGACTAATTGTGGATGTCCCAACAGAACACTTGAATCTTTTTAAAACAAATCCATCATTGGATTTGAATTCCTTGTCCCTTGTTGTGGAGGGAAACCTTTGTTGTTGAATTTTTCCCTTGCGATACCCCCTTACTCTATGGTCTATGACCCCACTGCCTTCATGGCATGTAAGTTGGTAATAGTTGCCTGGTTAATAGCTTATGGTGCCGCGATGACACCAAGGGCTCCCTATGGAATAGCTGCCACATGGTGACGCTGCTCGAGGCACGCGCTGGTATCGAGGTTGTTGACCAAGTACCTTTACCAAGTTACACCGCCATACCGTTTTGTTTTAAAAAATTTTCTCCTTAGAAATGTTCAGGTGTTCAAACGGGAAATCCATAATGGAGTGATGTAGAAGTGTTCTCTCAAGGTACA
The DNA here is from genome assembly GCA_904845875.1 of Miscanthus lutarioriparius. Lineage (NCBI taxonomy): Eukaryota > Viridiplantae > Streptophyta > Magnoliopsida > Poales > Poaceae > Miscanthus > Miscanthus lutarioriparius. The sequence goes on along the minus strand of CAJGYO010000019.1, from coordinate 70,042,492 downwards.
CAAGAGATGGTTTGGAGAAAGAAAGTATGACATGATCTGGGTTTACAGAAAAGACGGATGTGGTCAAGAAAGGAAAGAAAAAGAAGAGTAGTAAGGAAAGTTAGCAGTGGATAGTCGGGAGTAATTGAAAAGTCTGAGTGGACGTCTTGTCCCAAGCCCTGTGCTTAGTTGACCGCACTACGCATGCTGGGTCATTTCGCTGCATGCCCTACAAACGCCGCCTGTGTCGGGATCTGTAGCATCCCGTTTTCGCGTGGCCGTGGCATCATGCAGTGCTCACCGTCTTTGTGCACTGTGCGCTTCTCCTTTTCCCAGCATCCGGTCAGCTCTCGACTCTCACGCCTCGTCCCTCATACCGGACCCCTTCCCTCTCCTTTCCTTTTTCTTTTGGTGACACGACCGCCCGCACGCCTACCTCGTCGAGCGGACCCCCTCTCGTCTCCTTTATTTCCCCCTCCGTCGCTCACGCAGGAAGCGCAACATGTCCAATCTTGTCTCCACTCCGGTGTGTTGCTTCCCACCTCCGTTCGCCTATATAAGATACCCTTGGTCCTTGCTCTTCTTCTTCATCCCCATCCACTTTAATCCGAGTAGAGCTACGAAATCCAGTTGATGTTGTGAAGCTAGGTTCGTTAGTCTGAGGTGATAGTGTGATTTGAGAAGAAGGAAGGATCCGGTTCATCGAGGAAGTTCAAGTTCCCTTTTGGGTAGTCAATCTTAGGGTTCACGATGTTTGAATTCTGGGAGTCCTGTTTCTAGATCTTATGGTGCTATGCCATGTTTTGGATAATCATCTTCTTGTTGTTCCTCCATTGTCCTCATCTATCTCGACTTCTGGAGTAGGTCTCGGTTGTACCAAGTTGCTCTTAGCCATGTATCCCTAGATCCCGTGAGGTTTAGTATTTGAGTTCGTGTAATCTCTCGTGTAATCCTTGATCTACGGAATAGAATCGTGTTTCCCCTCTTTTGGTTTGTGCTTCGAATCTCGGGATGAGATTCTTTTTAAGGGGGTTGGTTGTAACACCCCGGTGTTACGATCTTATTTAGTACCGCGATTTAGGCTTAAGAAAAATTTCCGAAACGAATTTCTCAGGTTTTTAATTTAAGTCGTACTTGAGGCGATAAGCGAATCTTGTGTGACTTAGTTTCGCGGACTTGAATCAACGCCCAAGTTAAATTACTCAGTGCGTAGAAATATTTAGGAATGTCAAACGACGATGCTATCGAATGATTTAATCTTTAAGGTTCGGCATGACGAGCAACTTTTATAATAGAATAAAAGTCCTTAATAAATAGAAGGAGAGCTATATATATATATATAGACTCATGGGTCCATTTTTATATGCAAGAACGGTGATGAGAGTTTCCCATTTGGCGGTGGAAATCTGTCCTCTGTACAAGTTGACCTTGCTCTCTCTCACGTGTCTGTCTTTCGTATCTCCTTGACTTGGCCTCTGCATGCCCCTGTCTGCTCCTATCATGTCTGTCTCCGATTGATTTTTTCCACGCCAAGCTGCTATCGCCTGAGCAAAACTCTAGCTCACCGAGTTCCCATGCCTCTGTCTCGGCTGTCTTGTTTGTCTCTGACCTTGCTCGTCTTGTCTACATCTGCTTGCCTGTGCTCCACTGTTCTCTCTAGCGGACAAGCAGGCCGGTCATCTCCGAGCTGCTGCTATCTCCTACCTTGGCTTCTTGAGGAAGCCAGGCTGTGCTCGCTTTGCTCACCAGTTACCACACATCTCACCATCTTTCCTTGCTTCCTGCCTCATGCGTGAGCAACCGCACAGCCCCGCGCCACCGCCCCATCTCCGTGGTCGGAGATCGTGCGCCCACCGTGGCCGCGCTTCCGTCGCCGACCACTGCAGGCAAGCGCGCGAGCCGCTCGACCCACGCCGGTTCGGCTGCTCCATGGCGCAGCTCCTCCAGTGCCGGTGCTCCCTGTTGTTCCATGGCCATCTCGCCGTCGCTCGGCCGCAGTGCGCGTGGGCACCGAACCTTGTTGCTAACTATGCGCGCGCGCCCGCGGCCCTCGGGTCCACGCCGGGCCTGCGGTTTCTAGGCGTTGTCTCCCTCATGCGCCTGCTAGTCCCGCTACATGGTACGGTGCCGCACCCGCACCGTGTTTCCATCTGCACCGAGCCTCGGTGCCTCGCTGGCTGTCCACACCGGTGCCGGCCTCTCCCGCGCGCCTGGTCCACCGGTGCTCGGAGTCGGTTTCACTTGAAGACCGCGCCCCCATGATCGCCTCTCCTTCTTCTTCCACATGAGCGCGCCACGCCCCAGGTCCCCCTGTTGGACCGCTCCACCTTCGGCTACGCTTTTCGCCGTCGGCCCGGACTCACCAGCTTCGCAGCGCCTCGCCCCGCCCGTGCCATGTGCGCTGCTCCTCCCTGGCGCCTTCATCGTCGTCGTCGTGCCGCACCACCACGCGGCCAGCCTCGCCGAAGAGCCGCCCCCACGGCCCCGCCGTCGTCTGCACCGCGGCCCCTGCCCTGAGTCTGCTACGTGCGCTCTGTTCTGAGGTTGAAGAAGCAAGGTGAGGAGGGCATATATCCAAGCAAAAGAATTATACGGGGTCCTTTTTGCTAAATACATGACTCAAGTAAATAGTACCAATGTCCTACGGGGTAAATTTGAGATAGTCCAGGGGCCATTTCGTAAGTTGCCTTCGAAGCTGTGCGCTTGGGCCGCGCCCTCTCTGCGCGTGGGCCATCCATTTTGGTTGCTGGGCTGCGGTCTTGCGCTGCTGGGCCGCATGTGCCTATGGGCCGTCCATGCCAAAGCCTGGACCACCATTCCTTCTTCTTTGCACGTATTTGGGGGCGCTTGGGCCAAGCGCCTCTCTGCCATGCATGCTATGCTCAGTGGGCGCGCCCCATTGTGGGCAGTTTGGTGGCCGTTGCCTTTTTATTTTCTACAAGTATGTGTTAATTTAGTCTTGGAAATAAACTGGTAAAATTCATAGTAAATCATAGAAAAATCGTAAAAATACCAAATCAGTTTTGCTAGTCTCCTAAAATCATGACCTACTTGCTAATATAATTTGTTCACGTAGTGGGATAATATTCTTAGGAGCTACATAATTAAATTGGAATACCAGATATTGTAAAATATAAACTTATAGGAAGTATTGTGATAAATTGGTAATAGTATTTTGTCTGAAATATTTACAAAAGGTTCCTAGGCCTTGTTTAGATTGGGGTTAGGAATCAGTATTTGGCACTGTAGCACTTTTGTTTGTATTTGACAATTATTGTCCAATCATGGTCTAACTAGGCTTAAAAGATTCGTCTCGTAATTTATAATCAAACTGTGTAATTAGTTATTTTTTTATCTACATTTAATACTCCATGCATGTATCCAAAGATTTGATGTGATGGAGAGAGAGAGTGAAAAAACTTGCAATCTAAACAAGGCCCTAGCAATATTAGCTGCTCACTAGAATTTTTGTAGCTCCAAAATAATTAGTTGCTAAATAGTTAATGATGTCCTACTGCGAGTAAACATTAACGATAGGATAAAATAAAGAAACCACTTGGGTTTGTATAGCTGAAATACTATTTGGGAAATAACGTCTTATCCGACAACGGGAATATGTAGCCAAGTGCGGTCGTCGTTAGAACTAGCTCGTTAACTTGAGAGGCGTAAAGCGTATTTATACGAGTCACGATTGCAGTTAATTAATTATATCTTTGCATGGCATTACATTGCATATCATAATAGGGACGTCGGTGGATCACGGAGTCATCGGGAGTTGCAGGAGAAATGGTGCTTTTGGAGATCATGTCGCCATGATGGAAAGCTAACTTCTTATTATATTTTACCCAGGCAAGCCCCGGTGCATAACCCCTACCTTCATCAGTTTAAATTATATTTGTGCATTAAGTTTCAAGGAGTTGAATGAAGCCCACTTGCATATATATCTTTATCCTATGAGTCTTACTAGTATGATAGGATCGTGTAGATTACTATGCTATAGGACTCCGGTAGAAGTCGAGTGATTGCCTGTCACTCGCGAGATACAGGAAATATGTTACTATATGATTATCACCAAGAATATATAAAATGGTGTAAAGGAAAATGGTGACCGGGCAGGGATATGGTTTGGGTATTGGTGGGTGTAAGAACTTGTGTCGCCGCGGAGGCGGGTCATAGCATGGTTACACCGTTTTTTCCTGTCTGGTCGGTTAAGGACCGATTGTTGCATATGACTCTAGGCAGGTCAAAGACTTATTATCCCGAGCACATACTTGTGTATGGGCGCTTGGAAGACTTGTTGCTCTCTTGTCGCGGATCCGGCTCTTTCCGGACCAACTGTTAGGGTTTTATTTTGGTGGAGGAGGTCCTTGCACCGCGCTGAGTCCGGGACTCAGGGGCGGGGGCTTGGAGTTCCAGTTTGGATGGAGACCTAGACACCCGGGACAGGAGAGTGATGGGTTGGTCCTGCTTGTGCCCGAGGTACAAGCGGGGCGTGTGTTTTCGAGGTACCTAGCTGGGGGCATTGATTCGCGAATCGCCGAACGATCCGGTACGGCTTGTTTACGGTTTAGCATCGTAGTAAGAATTGAAAGATGAAAGATGGAAAGAGGAAATCGGATTGCTTACCACCTGACTGAAAGTAGTACATGTGCTTACATATAATGGTTAGTTAATGAACCAATGCGGCTATTAATAAAAATCAAATATAAGGACGCACGCTTAGTAATGCTTCCTACAAATGCAACCCATAAGCCAGATATCATTGCATATCCTTGGAGTCCTTTCTTTTCTCCTGTCGGGTAAGTCTTGCTGAGTACAATTGAGTACTCAGGGTTTTATTCCCCCTGTTGCAGGTGACGGGTGGATGCTAGAGCTGACTTGTGTGTGGATACCTCCTGGTGGGCTCAGCGAGGATTCCATTTACGCTACGATCGTAGTTTTTATTTATAACTCTTACCAAATATTTTTATAAATAAAAGTTTATAACATATTGTCGTAGTTTGTATATCAATACTTGATCATGTCATTAATAGATGTTTATTTCCGCTGTAACTCTGTTCACATATTTATGTTCCGCTGTTCAATTAAATTGTTCATAACTCTGATAATATGAATTCATTCCGCCATTATATTAATAAATATTATACTCTGATGATTGCATTAAAAGTGATGTAAGAAATGGTTTAGAATGATGTAAGTTTTATTCTCTCGTTTGTGATACTAATGGCAAAAATGTGGATTTTCGGGTTCTCCCCTGGGGTGTGCCTGACGGAACCGAGTAATTTAGAGTTCTCCCTTGAGTGCTTAGTGTCTAATGGAAGACAAGCACTCCTATGAGGCATTAGATTAGGCGGTTCTGCCACAACAAGTGCCTTATTTCATAAGTCAATATTCTTCTTTTATTCATATTAAAGGTTTAATGGATATTTACCTACCCTAATAAACAAGCTATCTTAGGGCTACAAAAATTACAGTAAACACATAATAATACAATGAAGTTACTGTAAAAATTTCAGGATTAAAGCTATCACCAATTTATCATAAAAATTCCTACAATATTTATCATACTAATATTAAGTACTTTCAAATGATTTGATAGGCCTTAGCATCAACATAGATATGTATGAACTAACTACACTATTAGGTAGACAATAATTTTAGGAACCTAACAAAATTAGTTTCATAATTTTTGGACATCTACACGAATTTATATTAGATATACAAGTTTAGCTCAAAAACTAAATTAGAAAAGCGACAACTAATTCATTTAGAAAAAAAAGAAAGACGATTTCACTGAGCGGCCCACATATGCACGGCCCGTGCGAGGCGGCCCACAGCAAGGAAGCCCGCACGCACTGGCGCTTTTGCAGAAACACCCCCGCGCTATCCTCTATTAACGCAACGACTATGCACACTATTTCTACATACAGCGTTTATGCAAGAAGGCCCTCGTATTAACCCGTCTTCGCATCAGAGAGGTCCCCAACGCCTCCGCGCTCGATGGCGCGGCATTAGTTGGCACTAGGCCGCTACGCCGGCCAACTAGGGACCCCCTCGACCCATCTAGAGGATCGATGCTCACCTACAGGCCAACGCGTAACACTTGGCAGCGATCCGAAGACTGGAGGCGAAGTAGGGTGGCTCCCCCACGGCGGCGTCCAATCTGCGGCGACGACGACAGCGTTTTGGTGAGCCACAACACTAAAGGAGCAGGGACTCACGATGGACCTAGCCGAGGTGATGGTCCAGCCGGAGACTGCCCGAGTCAGGCTGGCCACGCGCGACCAAGTGGTGCGGCGGCGCACCATGGCTGGCACAGCCACATCAGCGGCGTCGGGGTGGTGGTAGAGGTCCTGCCAGCGCGCGTAGGGTGAAGAGGGAGTCAAGGTGAGGCTATTGATGTAGCTGGTTGAGCCCAAACAACAACTGGAGCAGGTTGTGTAACACCCCTGGTGTTACGAGTTTGCTTAGCACCGAGATTTAGGTCCGAGAAGGATTAGCCTAACAAGTTTCCGGGTTTTAAAAATTGATAACGCACGTGAGGCGAAAAACAATTTCTAGGAACAAGGATCAAACATAACTTGTATTTAGTACTTAAATAAAAATTGAAGTATAAGTTTAGTAGATGGAGATGCAACTTTAACTTTTGAAAAATAGATGTTGTTAACTAGTGTTTTGGGAGCTCAAAAATCAAATTTGATGTTAAGATAAGCTCTTTTCGTTAAGTCGCCAAACACTGGAACTATTGTTAAAATACCATTTTTGATGAATTATATATAGCAAAATAGTTAAATGGTGCTCAAATATTTTGCTCCTATGGATTAGTATAAGGTATGGACTATTGCATGAAGTATTTGTTGGTTGAAGTTAACAAGGTTTAGACCTATTAAAAATTGCGACAAAAGTGTTAATGTCTGTTAAGTCCAAATTGAACCCTTGTCTTTTCTGAGTCGGAAAAGAGTGTTGGACAATGGAATTTCGGCGTTTAAGTTCTAACTAAAATGCTTAAACTCTAACTTTATGTTGTCATATTGTTCGTTACCTCTAAGTGAGTACTTTAGCATAGTGTAGTTCATGGATGAGTTGGAGTTGGTGTGGCGGCACAAAAATTGCCCTAACATCACTAGAACGCGCTATCGGTGTTGTGTCGGGCTTCGATCGTGAACCGGTGTTCAGCGCGACGAGCTCATGTTGGCATCCTTCTATCCCCCTCTTTGGTTGCTCTTTGGCCATGGAGATAGCTTTGCTAGGTCACAAATCATGTTGACTTGAGGCTAGGGGAATTAGTTGGGCCTCAATTGTGATCGTTGGTAGTTTTCGCTTCGCTTTAAAATGCGTGCACGTCACCAATAACAGTCACTCGGTCTGAGTTCACGGTCACTGTGGGCACAACACTGTGGCGCCGGGCTCGTGTCACGACCAAGCTATGGTCGCTGTCTAGCTCGTGCGCTAGGCCAATGCCACGCTATGCCCTGGCCTTGCGTTGGCCGACCCTATTAGCTCCGGTCTGGTTCCACTACCGCGGTGTGCGCGCGCTAGCATCCATCCGCCGAGCTGTGCCCGTGGTCGAGATGGAGCTGCGGCTATCGCCGCCTTGCAGACGTGGCGCTTGCCTCGCCCTTCATTTTACCTACCGCGTCGAGTCTCTGAGCATGTGCCGCTGCCCGTCGCGTCTGGGTCAACCGACCCCAGTCATTGGGTGACGGTGACGCCTCTCTGCTCGCCCTGACCCGCTAGCCGCCATGGGAGATCCCTGCTCGAGTGGGACCGCTCCAATTCAAGAGCATCATGTCGAGTCTCTTGGTCTTGTTGTCCATGCACGCATGCTTGTACTCCTGCCATCAATCGGGGCTGCCTTATCTTAATCTGCTCGAGCTCATTCGCGTGACCTCCCCACAACCGCGCTAAGCGTAGAGCCACCGTTCCTCCTTTCAATCACCAGCTCAAGGCCTCCCAGTCCAATTCCTCATACCGGTGAGTAGCTTAGCAAGTTAGCTAGGTGTCGCATTCTCATCGAGCCCAGCCTTGGTCTGTTAGTGGTCAATTTCAGTCTCTCCTCACCGTCGGTCATGCGCGGCGCCGTGATCAGTGGGTTGGGGGTAAGATCGTAGGAGTGGTAACAGTTCAATTGCTCATATCCCGAACTCGCCTTGACTCCCTCTATCCGTGGCTCACACTATTTTAGTCAGGGAACTCGTCGGCGACGTGGTGACGCGTCGGTGTTCGGCTCGGGGCGTCGCCGCCATGTTCGAGCACACGTGGCTGGACCACCTCTGCTTTTCCTTGCTTCAACCGTCACTATAGTGTGCACCACGGTGAGCTACTGATATTTTTCCACCATCTCTACCTTGCTGTGAGGGCGTAGGCTCGTCGGAACAGTCGCGGCGACGCCGTGGATAGTCGCTCGCCGCTACAGCTCACACTAATGCGTCTTTGAGTCCCCAACCATCGCCCATCATAGTGCGTTTAGCCGTAGATGGCGACCGACCCGCTAAGTGGGTCCGCGTAGGCCTCTGGTGGCCAGCGTGGATGCCCAGTGTCACCGCTCGCCGCACCGCCGTGCATGGGTTGATCGGGGGTGCGCGCGGGGAAATTTGGAAAATCCAGGGGGGTTAAGTGAATTCACCAGAGAAAGGAAGAAATATTATTAGGACCTAGTTGTGGTTCGAGAAAAGTCTGAGGGCTCATTCGCTAAAGTGCCAGCGCGGGCTCCCTGTCGTGGGCCATCTCGCACGTGGGCCGTGCTCCTCGCTAAGCTGCCGGGCTGCCGAGCCGAATGGTGGCCACCGGCCCTTTTTCTTTTCTAAGCATTTTCTAATTTAGTTTCTAAGGTAAACTTGTAAATTCAATCTAAATTTGTGTAGTTGGCTAAAAATTGTGAAACCAATTTTGTTAGATTTCAAAAATCGTGATCTATCTTCTAGTATATTTTGTTCACATAATTTTATAATAATTTTTAGGAATTGTATAATCAATTTGAAATACTTAATATTGTAAGATATAAACTTGAATGAATTTTTGTGATAAATTGGTGACAGTGTTAGCTCTAAAATTTTCATAGTAAATTTCTAACATTATTAGGTGCTCACTGTAATTTTTGTAGCTTCATAATAATTAGTTTGCTGAGGTAGCTAAATGAGCCCTAGTTCGAAAATATATAGTTAATCAATAAAATATCGAAACACCTTGGGATTATAGAACTAAAACACTTGTTGGGAAACAATGCCTTATTCAACAACATGGATACGTAGCCTACCATGTTAGAGCTATCTCGTTAGCTTGCGAGGCATAATCGTATATTTAAGAGTTGCGGTTACCGTTGATTAATTGCGTCTCTGCGTTGCATCCACGTATATCATAATAGCAACAGCGATGGATTAAGGAGTTGACTAAAGTAGCGGAAAGGACGGTGCCTTGATGACCGTGTCACCATGATGGAATGGTAACTTTTGATTATATCTTACCCAGGCAAGCCCCGGTGCATAACCCCTATTATTCTGTACTTTATCTTATGCTTGTGCATTAAGTTTTATGGAGTTGAATAAAAACCACTTACATATATATATATATAGGATAAGGATATATATATATATCCTTATCATATAAGTCCTACTAGTATGTCAGGATCGCGTAGATTGCTATGCTATATGATTCGATAGAAGTCGAGTGATTACCTGTCACTCGTGAGAGATAGGAAAGATATTATTGTTGTTATTATATTACTGTCACATGGAATATATATGAATGATAATTGGAGACCGGGTAAAATGGTACTTTGGATCTGGACTTGGTTAGGCATTCGAGCGAGGCTCAGATTATACTTGTTCCACCTGTGTCGATTGAGGACCATCTGTTGCTGTAGATGGTAGTCGAGTCACAGACTTATTATCTGAGCACATACTTGCTTATGGGAGTGAGAAGGCTCGTTACGCTCTTGTCGTGGGTTCTGGCTCTTTCCAGACCGACTGATTGGAGGAGAGGAAAGGTGGAGGTCTAAGAACCATACTGAGACCGGGTCTCAAGTATGGGGGCTTGGAGTCCAAGTTTGGACGGAGACCTGGACCCTGTGACAGGAGTGGAATGGGTTGGTATTGTTTGTACCTGGGGTACAAACGGGGCGTGTGTGTTGGCGTACCCAGCTAGGATACATTGATTCGCGAATCGCCGTTTCTATGAGACGGTATGACTTCGCTATGGTCTAGCACCGTAGTAAGAACTGGAACTTGAAAGGTGATAAAATGGTTCTGATTGCTTACCACCTGCTTGAAAGTAGCATAGGTGCTTACATAGAATGGTTAGTTAATGAACTAAAGAGGACTGCTAATAAAATTGAATATAAGAACACACGTTTAGTAATGCTTCCGCAGAAGCAATAACCCATAAGCCAAATAAACCTTGCATATGCTTGGAGTCTTTTATTTTCCTCCTATCAAGTAAGTCTTGCTGAGTAGAATCGAGTACTCAGGGTTTTATTCCCCTTGTTGCAGGTGATCGAAAGATTGTAAGGAAAATGGACCCTAAGCCCATTTACTTTGGATTTTGGTGCTTGGTGACCAACACAATCAAATTGGACTAATGAATTTGCAAGTAATTGTTATGTAGTTCAATAGGGTGCAAGACATGACTTGGAAGAAGGCGACATGATGATCCCACGATCAACACCATAAGCAAGACCCTAGAAGCACAAGAGAAGACCCAAGATATCAAGCAAAAGTCCAAGCATAAAGATGGGAACCAAGCCGAACGCAAGATCATGAAGAAACGAGCCCGACAAAGGTGACCGGACGCGACCCTATGAGTGATCGGACGCGTCCGATCAAGTTGCGTGGCAACAGCAAGCGTCAGCAGGCGACCGGACACTAAAGAAGAAACATGACCGGACGCGACGATGGCACTATTCATCATCTCGGCAACACCTTCAGAGCGACTGGACATGGCGGCACTAGACGACCGAACGCACGAAGTGCAGCGTCCGATCGAGTCCAGAGAGGCTCCAGAGCGGCACCAGCATGACCAGACGCGTCTGATCGAGTGTGACCGGACTCGGCCCAGAGTTTGATCAACTCGCACGCTCCAACGGTCGGGACGACTAGACGTGTTTGGTCAGGACAAAAGCAGCGTCCGGTCAGTAGCAGAAAGCTGAGTTTCATCCCCAACGTCTACTTTCTCAGTGGGGCTTATAAATAGACCCCCAACCAGCCATTTGAGAGTGTGGAGCTGAGGAAACATACCAAGAGTGTTGATACACCATTTTAGTGATCTCCACTTGCATAGTGCTTAGTGATTCATTAGGGTTGATTAGACCACCACTTATGCGCTTGCTCTAGGTTTAGGCCTAGTGTTTAGTGAGGTTTGCATACCTCTTACCACTCGGTGCTTGTGCGCACCATTGTTATACATCGGAGTGTCTTGTAGTCTTGCGAGATCACACCAACCGCGTTTGTGCTGTGGCCGTCACCGTGTATCGAAGGGAACAAGGCCCGTGGTGGTTCGGCCGAAAGCTTGATAGTGAAGACGGTGGGGAGCGGTCCAAGAGAGGCTTGCCGGAAGGCACACCAGAGACCCACTTGTGCGTGGAGAAGGCCTGGGGCTATCCACGGAGTTACCCGACCGGGAGCTTGGTCCTTGCGAGGGATTCCTTGCGAGGGCTCCAACAAGGACTTGGGGAAGCTTGCGCGCTTCTTGATACCTTGGTAAAAATATCGGAGTCATCGATGAGAGTTTGCATATCTCTACCTTACTCTTTAGCTTCCTCATTTACATTGTTTGCATAACTCCTTTTACGGTAGAGATAGCAACACACTAGCAAAACCGTAGTTACACATTTAGATAGTTTATCTTTTGCATAGGTTTTGCTAAGGTTATGGTCCCCTACAAGTGGTAGAGATAGCAACCCCTCCCTCTTAGGTGTCACGGTCCCCTACAAGTGGTATCAGAGCCGGTTGGCTCAATTTGGACCTTTGGCTTCACCACCGTTGAGTCGATGCTATTTAGAGTGGTTGGGAGGGATACCTCTAGGCCTCCACACTTTGACGGCACTAACTTCCCTTACTATTAAGCTAGAATGGCTTGTCACCTTGAGGTTGTAGATTTGGGTATTTGGAGAGTCACTCGTGACGGGATGAAACCCATTAAGAATTCCGATAAACCCACAAAGAGTGAAGAAAAAGAAATTCATTTCAATGCTATAGCTAAAAATTGCTTGTTTGAATCTTTTAGCATAGATGTGTTTAACCAAGTGTTCACTTTAAATATGGCACATGAAATTTGGTTAAAAATCCAAGAGCTCCACGACGGCACAACTAATGTTCATGAGCAAAAACATTGTCTAGTTAAACAAAATTATGATTCCTTTAAAATGAATGATGATGAGCTTGTTCGTGATAAGTATTCTCGTTTGAATCTAATTATCAATGAGCTCCATTCAATAGGATTAATGAAGCTAGATGATGCAGACATTATGAGGAAGATCATCTTCGTGCTATCACGAAAGAAATATGCAAGCATTATCACCATCCTTCACAACATGGAGAACTTAAGCACCATGACCCCGGCCATAGTTATTGGCAAGATAGTGGTATTTGAAATATCACGTAAGATGGATCAAGAAGAAGCCTCTTCATCAAGCAAGGGCAAACCTCTCACATGTAGTGAGAAAAAGACGATGAAGGGCAAGCAAGTTGAGACAAGCTCAAGCTCAAGCTCCTCAAGTGAAGATAAAGAAGAAGAAGAAGAAGAAGATGATGATGATGAATCAAGTGATGATGATCAATCTTCCTCCTTCACCTCCGACCTTGATGAAGAATCAATCAAACTTATCAACAAGGTGGAGATGATGATCCAAAGGCTCAATGTCAAGAGTATGCCCATCCAAATTCAAGATCTCATTTTTACCAATCAAAGAAATGAGCAAAGAAAGAAAGGATGCTATGGATGCGGTGAGTTGGGGCACTTTGTGAAAGTTTGTCCAAACAAGCCTACACCCAAGACAAAGAAGAAGGCGTGTAAAGACAAAGCCCTCACATCAATAAGGTCATGGAATGATTCTTCAAGTGAAGAAAAAGACCACCACAAGAGGTGCGGGCACAAGCACCTCACGTGTGTGCCTTATGGCACGAGGTAACAAAAAGCCTATCCCTAGTGATAGTGACAATGATAGCGATAGTGATGATGAGCTATCTTCTTATGATGAAGTTGTGCAAGAAAATCTTAACTTTGCTAAAGTTTGCACTAGTCAACAAAAGAAGCTTGAAAAATTAAAAGAAAAACTAGATAGCTCTCAACAAGCTTATGCTACTTTGCTTGAACAATATGAAACTTTTGCCAATCTTAATATGGAGCTATCTACTAAAATTGAGCAACTTGAGACTAGTGCAAACACAAATAATTGCACAATCAATGATAAGCAACTTGTAAAGAAAAATAAAAAATTAAAGGAAAAGTTAGCTAGCTCACAAGATGCTTATAAAAGTTTGCTTGCTAAAATAGAAACCATGTGCAAACATTGTAATGAGCTAACTAATAAAGTTGCTAATCTTAAAGCCGTTGGTATAACCCCCACCGAGGCACCTAAAAAGAAAGGTTCAATTTTTATATGCCTAAAAAGGATGTCTCTACTTCTTGTAATGATTTATGTTTAGACTCACCCTTGTGCAACTAAGTTTGTGTTGAGAAAGTTGTTGTAGAAACATGTACACAAGAGGTCGCAATGGAGAATGAGCAACTCAAGCAAGAAGTGGCTCGCCTCACCAAGAACTTGACTCAAGTGAAAGGCAAGACGGAGAAAACCCAACTTCATTAAGATAACACCGTCAAGGGAGTGAAGAAGTTTGATAAAGGACAAACCATGGTTTGCTATGTATGCCACAAGGAAGGCCACAAGTCCTATGAGTGCAATGTTAAGAATGGGGGAGGAGCTAAGAAGAAAGAGAAAAAAAAAAAAGAAAACAAGCAAGCTCTCCAACACCTACACCAACAAAGTGGACAAAAATGCCTCCTCACCTTACCTCTTGAAGAAGAAGAAAAATGACAAGATGGTGGCCATCAAGGTGAACAAGCAAGCCAACAAAGGGGCCAAACGCATTTGGGTGCCAAAGGAGATCATTTCCAATATGAAGATCACCAAAAAGTTTGGATCCTGAAAGGGAAGTGATAAGTCCGATAGACTTCGGAAAATTTGGAGACTTGGCAAAGTATGGGTGTATTTCATGGGGTGCATCATTATGGACAAGTTAATTGCCAAGTGGGTTAGTGAACACTATGAACCCAAATTTCTCTTCTCATGTTAGGTAACTAGATTTAATTTTTTGCAATTTCAATTAGCATCTAGTTCCTTTTTCATGCCTAGGTTTGCATTTGCATGTTTAATCTTTTGTCTTGCATACACTAGGTATATCTTATGGTAGGCTTGCTCGGTTTCACTCTTAACCCTTGGAGCAAACCTACTTGGTTTAAATTGTTTAGGAGCACGGCACATAGCTTGTTTTACAATTGTTCATCTAATATGTGTCAAAGTCCAAATTGTAGATAATTTGTCCCGAATATCATTTTTGAAAATGATTCTCACATTCATATGATGTCATCTTTCAAGTGGTATTTTTTATTCTAAAATCAATGTGCATGTCTCCTACAAGTATTCCATACTTGTGTGCACAAATAAAGGAGGAGGTTACTCTACAAGTTGGATGCTTTGAGACTAACACATTTTCAAGCTTATCATGTGTGTAGTAGTTTCATTGTAAGGAAAATAGAGTCCCCGAAGTTAAGCATCATACTTCAAATATCCACCACCTATTGCAAGTGGTATAAATCAAATTGGTTTCCACATGTGGTATTTCTAAACCGATATCATCATGTTGTTTTCAATTTTGTATTTATATGCTTTCTCCATGCATTATATAGATTAAACTCCCTTGAGCATTAATTTGCCAATTATGCATAAACTACATTCTCCATCATATGTATGCATATATTTAGGGGGAGCTTAATCTATGTCATGTGAGAGTCAAATTTTGTGACCTATTCCACTCCATATACAAAGGATCACAAACTTTGACCCTCCCTTGTGCTACTAATGTCTTCCTTTTCGGTGTTTGATTCCAAAGGGGGAGAATTTATATGACCAAAAGCAAGCCCGATCATAATAATTTACAAGTGGTAATGGTCCGAGAAAAGGAGGATAGTGGATTATGGAGTTAGGGGAGGCTTAAATCCATAATGCCACCTAGGGACATTTATAAGGGTAAGATAAGTTTTCAAAGATGTTTACATGTGGTATCTTTTAGCTTTACATGTGATATCCTTTAGCATCATATAACCTTGTCCTTTGCATTGCATCCTAGCAAGTAGATAGTTTTTAAATTCCAAATTTTTTATTATTTGCTTGCTTTGGATGTGTTGTCATCAATCACCAAAAAGGGGAGATTGTAAGAAAAATAGACCCTAGGCCCAATTATTTTGGATTTTGGTGCTTGATGGCCAACACAACCAAATTGGACTAATGAATTTGCAAGTAATTGTTTTGTAGTTCAATAGGGTGCAAGACATGACTTGGACAAACGCGACATGATGATCCCACGATCAACACCATAAGTAAGACCCTAGAAGCACAAGAGAAGATCTAAGATATCAAGCAAAGTCCAAGCACGAAGATGGGAACCAAGCCAAACGCAAGATCTCGAAGAAACGAGCCCGGCAGAGGTGACCGGACGCGGCCCTATGAGTGACCGGACGCGTCCGATCAAGTTGCGCGGCAACAGCAAGCGTCAGCAGGCGACCGGACGCTGAAGAAGAAAAATGACCGGACGCGACGATGGCACTGTTCATCATCTCGGCAACACCTTCAGCGCGACCGGACGCGGCGGCACTGGATGGCCGGACGCATGAAGTGCAGCGTCCGATCGAGTCTAGAGAGGTTCCAGAGCGACACCAGCGTGACCGAACGTGTGCGATCGAGTGTGACCGGACTCGGCCCAAAGGCCGATCAACGCACGCGCTCCAACTGTCGGGACAAGTGGACGCGTCCGATCAGGACGAAAGCAGCGTCCGGTCAGTAGCAGAAAGCTGAGTTTAGTCCCCAGCAGCTACTTTCTCAGTGGGGCTTATAAATAGACCCCCTAACCGGCCATTTGAGAGTGTGGAGCTGAGGAAACATACCAAGGATGTTGATACACCATTTTAGTGATCTCCACTTGTATAGTGCTTAGTGATTCATTAGATGATTAGCATAGGTGCTTTTGCGAAGTGTTTAGGTTGATTAGACCACCACTTATGCTCTTGCTCTAGGTTTAGGCCTAGTGTTTAGTGAGGTTTGCATACCTCTTACCACTCGGTGCTTGCGCGCACCATTGTTGTACATCGGAGGGGCTTATAGTCTTGCGAGATCATACCAACTGCGTTTGTGGTGTGGCCACCACCGTGTACCGAAGGGAACAAGGCCCGCGGCGGTTTGACCGAAAGCTTGATAGTGAAGACGGCGGGGAGCGGTCCGGAAGAGGCTTGCCGGAAGGCACACCAGAGACCCACTTGCACGTGGAGAAGGCCCGTGGCTATCCACAAAGTTATCCGACCAGGAGGTTGGCCCCTTGCGAGGGATTCCTTGCGAGGGCTCCAACGAGGACTAGGGAAGCTTACACGCTTCTCGATACATCGGTAAAAATACCGGAGTCATCGATAGGAGTTTGCATATCTCTACCTTACTCTTTAGCTTATGCATTTATATTGTTTGCATAACTCTTTTTGCGGTAGAGATAGCAACACACTAGCAAAACCATAGTTGCACATTTAGATAGTTTATCTTTTGCATAGGTTTTGCTAAGGTTAGAATTATAGGCCATAGTTTAGAGTTAGAGGTTTAAGTTTCTCTAATTCACCCTCCCCCTCTTAGGCGTCACGGTCCCCTACAAGGATACTTTGAGCTGACTCTTGTGTGTGGAAACCTCCTGGTGGGCTCAGAGAGAATTCCTTTCATGCTACGACCGTAGTGTTTTTTTATAACCCTCACTAAAGGTTTTTACAAGAAAAGATGTAAAATCTGCTAGCATCTCTGGTATAAAAATATTCACTATGTTAATACTCCACCATATCATTACATTAATCCAGCTTTCTCTGTAACTGATAATATTGTTATATTCCGTTGTTATAATAAATTGAGGTAATATGTTGTACTGTAATAAAGTGATATAAGAAATGACTTAAGAATGTTGTAAGTTTTATTCTCTTATTTATGATCCTGATGGAAAAATATGAATTTTGAGTTCTCTCTTGGGGTATGCTCGACGGAACTGCGTAGTTTAGTGTCCTCTCTTGAGTACTTAGTGTCTAATGGAAGACAAGTACTCTTGAGAGGTATTAGATTAGGCAGTTCTGTCATCAGGTTGCCACCCACAGCGGCCGAACATGGCCTTAACGGCTCGACGGTGGGAAAACTCCAAAATTAGAGCTCGACTGGGCGCCATTCAAGGCGGGGTGGGAATGGGTAGCTAGGCAGCTTGGTGACTGAGCCAGCGACGCGATGAATCGACTCGAGGTGATCTCTCCCTGACGAATTTAATGGTGCGGCTCGGCCATTGTAGCAGAGAGGGAGAGAGAGGTAGGTGGGCTCAGCTCGGCCTCGTCTTGGGGCGACGCGGTCGACGTGATCTAGAAGACACATGCACGCAGATTCTATGGACAAAACGCATGCGTCCACGATCGGACACACTGCTTGCGGCCGTAGTGCCATAAATGACAAAACGACGACGATCACAGCCATGTGCGCGCAGCAATGGCGGGCATCGGACCAGGCCAGCAGCGGCACAAAAGTGAAGGAGAGAAGTGCGAGTGCGCGATGGGCGGCGATAGCACTAGCAGCTGCGCTGCCTTGTCGGAGGATAGCTGGCGAACTGCCAGCCGGTCGACTCGGTGAATCTTCCACGGTGCAAGCGAGGAGGCAGCAAACGCACCGCGAGGCGGCGAGGAGCGCGCAGCGGTAGGGGTACTGACGGCGGGGGGCGGGTGGGCGGGTGCCGCCAGCGCGGTGGCAATGACTAAGTAGGAAAGGGCTAAGCGGCCGGCGCTGCGCCCAAGGGTGACCAAGCCACGGCCAGACAGAATGTGGCCTTGGCCGGCTGACGTGCGGCCACGCACGGTGACCCCGCACCCAGGCCCGACGGCCCGAGCCTGAGTGCGTGCATGAATTTGAAAGGGTCCGTAAAAACTAAACGATTGATCTTAGAACCAAGCCACCTTCACCGTGCTCAAGAGAGTATATTAAGCTACCCCTGAGAACTAAAACATGGTACTAATCTTTAACTAGATTTCTCGGAATAATTTCGCAAACCCGGTGTTGCCAAACTGTTTTTAAACTTACGAATTTTCTAAGTCTTTAAGCTAGTTTTTTATTTCAAGTTCTATTTCTAAGCTATTGGGAACACTAGCTAGCAATGTTATTTTTATACAGCAAAGGTTGCATTGCCATCTACAAAGTTTATACTTCAAGCTTTATTTTGGTACCACACACATGTTCTATAATATTTTTGCTCAATAAAAATTGGTTTTCAACCCTACTTGATATACATGAGCTATTGAATCAACTTTCATTTAGCATTTCTATTATTCATTTTAGGTTACAAGAAATTTATCTACACACTTTATCACGTGTATTACCACATAAACATGATGCTCATGACATGGTTAAGTAGGTTGTTAGGGTGTAACACCGAGGATGTTATGGGGTGAGGGTGCAGTGACCTTCGGCTCTAGCTCTAAGTTTAGCGCATCAGGAGGAAGTGAAGGCAGGCCCGACAACGGGGATGGGAGGTAAGTTTAGCGCGGCGGGGGAAGTGGAGGCGGCCCGACGACGGGGATAGTAGGAGGTTGGCGGTAGGCGGGGGGCAAGGGCGTGGTGAGCTTCAACGATCGCTCCGAGTTTAACACGGCGGGGGGCAGCGGAGGTAGATCTGGCGACGGCGACGCCACCAAGGACGGGAGGAGGCTGGCGGTAGGCGGGGAATAGAGGAATGTTGAAAATGACTCTGAAGCCGTACAATGAGGATCCAACGGCTGCCATTCGTCGCCCGATGGAAAGGCAAAAAATGCATGCATCTACCGTGGAGCACCCCCTAAAAAAACGTTTCACTAACTTTCAGCAAATCCTGTCTTGCTGAAAATGATTACGGTGCTCTACGTTTAATTGTTGTTATCTCAAAAACAACAAGGTGCGAAACTGCAGATAAACACCATTTTACAACCATCCGTCTCCACGATCACACTAATAAATAACAAGATAGATGAGCAAGAAGTTGACGATACTAGCGAACCATATACGTGCTCTTATTGTTCATCATCAACAATACAAGTTTAATGCAGTTGATGAAGTCCAACTTAGAGACGGTGAGAATCATGGGCAAAGACACCCTTTTTCTGTGAGAACAAACACATATTTGCAAACAATTCTTGGCGCAGAAATTACAGTTACCTCTCCCCAGATACAGAGGAAAACATTTCAACATTGATTAGGTCTATCCCTCTCCGAAGAGGAAAACATTTGGAGCACATTTCAACTCTCCGAAGAGATGGAACGAACATTTCAACGTTGTCTAGCAGGGCTTTCCCCTCTCCGAAGAGAAGGAGCCCTTCCAGAAATTCTCAGTGGCCCAGAGGGCCAAAGAGGGGGTTTGGAAATAGTTTTCAACCAGCAATTGACGCGCCTCGGTATGACCTCATAAGCTGCGTCATTGCCCCAAGCGCAAAGATAATTTGATCAAGTAGCCCACCCCCAATTCTTATACCCGCCTCCCCGTGCCTCTCCGTCTCTCCCCTTCCGAGGTGGGACTAAACGGAACAACCAGCTCCGACCTCCCGCACCGCCTCACCCTCACGAGTTGGAGTTGGGACTTGGTGCTGGGCTCGTCTCGCGCTATATTTCTTCATGGGCCCAATCCGCATCCGCTCTGCTCCCAGCTTCCCTCAGTCGGTCATCATGGGCCCGGGCTTTCACAAAATCCAACGATCCAGTCAGAATGGGAGGACGAATAAAGCCCACTTAATAATTTACTTTTATTACCAGTGGTAAAAACGTCTCCGGCGCTGCAATTTAGGAGCAGTTGGATTCAGCCTCTTGTGTCTCCACGCCCCCCCTGCCCGCAACCAAGCGTTGCCGGCGACCAGCCGCCGGAGATCGGCGGCTATCCATCCGTCCATCTCGCCGCCGCCGCCGCTTCCCGTGATGGAGAAGCGGCTAGCGTACGCGGCCTTGCTCCCACTGCTCCTCCTCACGCTCCGCATCCTGCCCCTGCCCCTTCCCTCCGGCTCCCCCAACCGCAGCAGCGGCCGCGTGGGCGACGAGGAGGAAGAAACCCCGCCCGCGTCGTCCAGGCACGTGGTGCGGTTCCTGGAGTACCGCCGCGCGGAGGAGCACCGGGAGTACCTGGACGCGGGGCTCCGCGGCGCCGTCGCCCCCGCCCCCGCGGCGGCGTGGCGGTGGGTGGAGCGGCGGAACCCCGCGGCCGCGTTCCCCACCGACTTCGCGGTGCTCGAGATCCGCGACGCGCACCGCGACGCCGTCGTGGCCGCGGTGCGGGCGCTCGGCCGCGTGCGGGACGTGCACGCCGACGCCACCTACTCGCGGTCCCCCCTGTCGGCGTCAGCGGGGGCGCCGGATCGGCCGCGGCCGCCCCGGCGGGGGAAGCTGTTCACCGCCATGTCGTTCGAGGGGGAGGATGAGGGTGGCGGAGAGGGAGAGGCGGGCAATTCGTCTTCGGCTACTTGGGGGCGGAGGCTTCTTTTGCAGGTACACGACCTCTGCTCATGTTACGAACACCAAAGATTGGTGCAAGATTGTTTGTTTCTGTTGAGCATGTCTTTGTATTATGGCTTTGAATGCCAAATGAATAACCGTTTCGTCTTTCAGTGAAAAGCATTGGACCTGTTAATCCAAATGATGTTATTCATTGTTTTGATAATCAAGTGTTGGCAACTTAATAACTTTAGTATTAGAAGAATGGAGTTATTCCATATAGCTTCTTGATACTTGTTTACGGATATGGTCTCAGATTGTAGTAGTCTAAAATGAGTGTAGTGTACAGCTCTGAAATTATGAGATTTCTGAAATAGCATTGCTGTATGGCACTGATTTCCAACCCGGTTCATCAATGTTATAAGTAGTTGAGTGTGATACATTGAAAGCTACCAGCACCATATGGATAAGTATGAAGCTAGCTGCTATCATGCAAAGTTTTGGATTAGACTGTTGAATGCTTTATATACGTAGAACATCAAAACTTTACCTATTTTTTTGGCATTATCTTTGGAAATGGAAAATTTATATTCATCAGAGTGTCAGGTTCATGTTGAAGATATATTGTCTTTTTGTCAAATATCAGTTTTAATCACTACAATGCTGTTTCAAGCATTTCTTGCAAACTGCAAATTAGGACAATCCATCATGAAAGACACAAAATAATGAGCACCTATCTTTTAAAGTTTTAATTGCTCGGTCCATTTTGGGGATTGCTACTTTTCTGATATCAGCATGTTGAGGTGAAGTTCAGTTACCCATTGTGATTTAATTATTTAATGGTAGTTTCATGGTAATCTGACAGTTGACAATATTCATTTGACCGAGCTTCTTGACTATAATTGTAATTTTCATGTATATGATCAAAGGATATATACAATCACAATATTAATAACCAAACTCGATTGATCATTATATGATTTATGCATATGGATTCTTCAATACAATGTTAGATAGATCTGATAAATCTCCACTGTCAATGTCCATAATTTGTCGGTTGACATGGACCTATGCTTTCATGTTTTAATAATATTATATAATATTTGCATTTGACAGAGATCACAAGTTACATCACTTTTTGGAGCTGAACGATTATGGGGAAGAGGCTTCACTGGCAAGAAAGTCAAAATGGCCATTTTTGACACTGGTATTCGGGCTGATCATCCACACTTTCGCAATATTAAGGTATACTGTTACATTTGTTTTCATCGACAATGGTCTTAACATACCAGTATAAGAAGTTCAAAAGGCATGAATTTGGAAGGTAATGAAGCAGACCTTGAAGTAAGTGCATGCTGCTGGTCTGGTCTTGACTCTTGAGGCCCTGTTTGGCACCACTTATTTTCATGCTGCCTCTGCCTGCACTGTGCCCTCCCTCGACGAGATCCTTCACTGCTGCCCGAGCTAGAATCAAGATTCTCGGCCCGCTCGCTTGATGCCTGCGCCACCCATTGTTGAGATTTGTTTCGCCTGAGGCCACTTCTCTAGCGAGATTTGCTTTCCTGAGGCCCCTCCACAGCCCAAGCTCTTGGACTCTGTGGAGTCATTCCACTGCTGAGAAGCTTCCCCTCACTTCTACTCTGTTGGCCCCCACTCCTGCTATGGCTCTATGTGTGTGCTCCTCCCCAATCACAACTCGAGTCCGCTCGAACCCAGATGTCGGAGCCCTCTGCGGCCACGATCGAATTCCCACTTGATCAAGCTCTTGCCATGGGAGCTGACGACTGATCCAGGGTGGTGCAATGCGACTGCCGGCAACCACCGCTCCAATCGGCTGAGAGGGATGAATGAGGCTGAGCTCTCAATGACACCTGGGTCCCACAGGCGAGGTCCCATGAAAAAGCTGGAGAAAGCTAGGCTGCCAAACTATAGCTTTTATAGCCTTTTAGGCTCGTAGCTTCTTCAGAAACCTGCTTTTCACAGCAGCTGTCTGTAAGCTAGTTTATGCTGTTATACATAAGTTTAAATTGTGCTGAACAGGGCCTGAATAACATTTGTAATATCGTACCACTGTGTGGTGTCATTTCCTTCCATTTTTCTTACCACATTAGCACTTTATCTGTTGCATTGATTCATGTCAAAATCAAATAGTCATGTATTGGAACTGTAGGAGCAAACTGACTATATATAATTCCCTCATGGAAAAACAAACCAGAACTTTCTGCCAGATTAGACGATGATGCAGAAAATCTTAATCTCACATTGTTTTTTGAAATTGCATCCCCCAGGATTCTTCTTTTCTTGAAGCAAGGTGAAAAACATTACTTAAGAGGCTAATTTTGTAGGAGCGCACAAATTGGACAAATGAAGACACACTAAATGATAACCTTGGGCATGGAACATTTGTAGCAGGAGTTATTGCTGGACAAGATGCAGAATGCCCTGGATTTGCACCTGATACCGAGATATATGCTTTTCGAGTCTTCACAGATGCTCAGGTACTGGATTTGGCTGAATATGCAACTTTTGGTATTATCAAATCCTACTACCTTCTCATAAAGTGACACTTTGGATATCTAGAAGGTCTTCAAAACACAACTTTCAACAACTTCTGTCACAAAAGAAAAAGAAGTCCAACTCTAACATCTTTTTTGTGAATCATAGTAAACTTATAGTATCATGAACGTACTAGTTTTTTGACAAATGTACATAGTACCATTCCATTGGAGTGCATACTGGTAAGATTTTGAGAATTTTGTCTTGTTCTCAGTGCAGATATCCTACACATCATGGTTCTTGGATGCATTTAACTATGCAATAGCTACCGGTATGGATGTTTTGAACTTGAGCATTGGTGGACCTGATTACCTGGATCTCCCCTTTGTGGAAAAGGTACAGCCTGGTGATGATTTTACTATTTTTCATTATGCTTTCACACATCTCAACTGTTTTTTGTAGCTACCTGATTGTTCTGATAGTTCTTTTTATAAAATATGATAGACATTTGCTTTAGTTTTGTTTTTATATTTGTAGTTTTTATGAATTTTCCTTGCTATCCATATTTTCTGCCATTGAGCGCAAAAAAGGGCCCCTGTAAAACCAACATAAAAACTATTACTATATCACGTCTGCTGCTTAATGAGTGGGAAAAAAATCCTTTTGTTAACAGTATTTTAAACAGGGTCTCTAGTGAAACTTGAAATTTTTATTATGGACTGGTTTTGTAGGTCTGGGAGCTCACAGCAAACAACATTATTATGGTATCAGCTATTGGAAATGACGGGCCTCTTTATGGCACATTAAACAACCCAGCTGATCAAAGCGATGTTATTGGCGTTGGTGGTATTGATTACAATAACCATATAGCTTCATTTTCCTCTAGAGGCATGACTACGTGGGAGCTTCCTCATGGGTATATTCTCTATCTTGGTGGTACATTTTTCGTAGTATCTCACTGCTGGTTCTTTTTTTTTATAATTTTATCTTGGTCTGGTTTCATCATTTCTGTAAAGGCAATAGTGATTGGACTTATATTGAAAAAAGAATTAGCTTTCATGGCCGCTACTCACATGTTGCATCAATGTGCAAAGCATATGAAACTGGTATCATGATTGTGTACAGTCCCATGCATAGTCTTCTTCAAAATTCAATTGGATGTTTTTAAGTTATGTTTGATGGTATCCTCCCACATATAAGAGGTACTTTTGAGGTCCATTCTTACCAAACTTGACTATCTGCAATCTGCACATTAGAACATAAGATGGTCCTCTGCTATTTCTCATGCTTGAAGTAACATATGACATCTTAATAATTTCTTTTGTGGGTATGCTCCGTTCCTTTTATCTTATGATAGTTCATTGGAACAGTGGAATTGTTGAAGCACGATTCAGCTATTACTTATATTTGTGCATGGTTTTTTATGAGAATTTTGCTTCATAAGAATTTAATTTTGAGTTTTGTTGGCGCATGATGAGAAGCTGTTTCTTTGCTTCCAACTTGTGACATAGCCTTAACAAGCTCGTGTTATTGTTGGAAAAATTGGAGTACTAATTAACTTTACAACGCAAAGGTGAATACATATTGTATAATGTAAAAAGTTTGACCTTTCAGAGTAACCATTGTCTTTTACACACGCTCATGTCACTCATTGAAAAAATAGCATTCTCAGAAGTATGTATTCTATTCTGCAGTTATGGTCGTGTGAAACCTGATGTTGTTGCATATAGTCGAGATATAATTGGATCGAAGATCAGCACAGGCTGTAAGACCCTTTCGGGCACCAGTGTAGCAAGCCCGGTGGTTGCTGGTGTAGTATGCTTGCTTGTTAGTGTTATACCTGAAGACAAGCGGAAATTGATCCTTAACCCTGCTGCTATGAAACAGGCCCTTGTTGAGGGTGCTTCTAAACTTTCAGGGCCGAACATGTATGAACAAGGTGCTGGCAGGCTTGATCTGTGAGTTCCTTATCCCCTTTTTGGATACCTTTGTCATAAATTACCAAATCAGCAATTACAAGGTCTGTTTCCTGTTGTCAGATATTTCTGGCCTGCTCGGCTGTGCTTCTGCAGCTGCCACTGCTAGTTTTCTTCTGTGAAGAACGGTAGCTGCAGGAGTGGTTGCCGCAGCAGCAGCTGCCGCGCAAGAACTTCCAATTAGTGCTTTCAGATTTATCTTATTCCATATCTCCATTGTTTTATGACATTAAGGGTGTATCCGTTTAGGATCCAGAGAAGGATCATATTGATCTTTTGCTTTCCCTTGCATTGCTCAACATCATACTCATTGTACCATTTGTTTCCAGCTGGCAGTCATATGAAATCTTGAAAAATTACCAACCATGTGCAAGCATATTTCCTACTATGCTTGACTTCACCGACTGTCCATATTTCTGGCCTTTTTGTCGTCAACCTATGTATGCTGGAGCTATGCCAGTAATCTTCAATGCTACAATTCTGAACGGGATGGGGGTGATTGGTTATGTAAAGGATCAACCTTTATGGCAACCTTCTGAGGATATTGGCAATCTTCTTAGTGTGCACTTCACCTACTCAGATGTCATCTGGCCTTGGACAGGATATCTTGCTCTACATTTGCAAGTTAAAGATGAGGGTTCTCAGTTTTCGGGCATAATAAGTGGCAATGTTACTCTGACTATTTATACCCCAGCAGCTCATGGAGAAAGCAGCCCACAGAGTAGTACATGTATTCTTCACTTGAAGATCAAGGTAGTTCCAACACCTGTTAGGTCAAAAAGGATACTGTGGGACCAATATCATAATATTAAGTATCCCTCGGGATATGTTCCAAGGGATTCCCTTAATGTTCATAATGATATCCTTGACTGGCATGGTGACCACTTGCACACAAACTTTCACATTCTGTTCAACATGTTAAGAGATGCAGGGTACTATATTGAGACACTTGGATCACCACTTACTTGCTTTGATGCTAGCAATTATGGGACATTGCTTATGGTGGATCTTGAGGACGAATACTTTGATGAAGAAATTCAGAAACTTAGGGATGATGTTATACACAAGGGACTTGGTATTGCTGTTTTTGCTGAGTGGTACCATGTTGATACAATGGTTAAGATGACATTCTTTGATGAGAATACCCGAAGTTGGTGGACTCCAATTACTGGGGGTGCAAATATTCCTGCAATTAATGAACTTCTGGCACCATTTGGCATTGCTTTGGGGGACAAAATACTTACTGGTGACTTCTCAATCAATGGTGAGCTGACCCACTATGCTTCTGGAACTGATATAGTTCAATTTCCAGCGGGAGGTTTCTTGCATAGCTTCCAGCTCCAGGAAAACTCCAAAGACGGTGCAAGATCACATAGGAACACTGGATACAGAAAGCACCCAGGGGAAAAGCAAGGTTAGTGGATATGGCCTTTTGGTTCAGTACTTATGAGTTATGAGACCATCTCTATATCTGCGGGTGCAAGGTTCTAAAGTAAATGAAGATCTGCGCTAACTTGGCATTTTTTTAACTCACTGTTGCCTAAATAAAAAGTTCGGTTGTTTATATTACTCCACATATCAGTTTACTAAAATGTATTATTCCAAAATTCTAAAGAAAATTGCAATGTAAGCTTTTGTCCTAATGGAAGTACTCAGTTAGTTTGTACAATTTAAATTTGATAAGTATGGTAGAAGGGCGGGCCTGGTGCAAGCGGTAGAGTCTTACCGTCTGTGACCGGAAGGTCCCGGGTTCGAGTCGCGGTCTCCTCGCATTGCACAGGCAAGGGTAAGACTTGCCACTAACACCTTTCCCCAAACCCACACAGAGCGGGAGCTCTCTGCACTGGGTACGCCCCTTTTTTAAGTATGGAAATGGTAGCTAATCAGCCTGTTTGGTTGGCTGGTTCGTATCGTTGCTGGTTCGTTTACGTGAGAGAGAAGTACTGCTGGCTGGTTCAGATGAACAGTATTTTTGTGAGGGGGCTGGCCAGCCCAGCCCCAGCCAGCCAGCCCAACGAACATGGCTAATATCTTTAGTGATGAGAACTGATAATAAATATATATCCCTTCAAAATAGACCGAATGCTAACGAGCACAGTTAGCCATTTGGTGTTCAATTCTTCTAGTGGATTAAATATGTTTTGGTCACGTTGTATGACTCAATAATCTTGTCTGATGGTAATGGTACTGTTTTACATTATTATATAAATATATTATATTGCTGTATGTATTAATATGTAAGGCTTATTGTTTTCTCTCTCTTGTAGCTCTCCTCAATTCTTGGAGTGATGGAAGCAGGGGAAGGGAGGATTGCAGTCTATGGTGATTCAAATTGTCTTGACAGTAGTCACATGGTAACAAACTGCTATTGGCTTTTGAGGAAAATATTGGAGTTCACTGGCAACAGAGTGAAAGATCATGTCCTTTTCTCAGAGGCAGCACAGTTAAAGTTTCTAGTTTTTGAAAATATCCATCAGCCATCACGTAGAACGGATGTAAACTTTTCAACATACTCAACAGTTGTTGGCAAGGAATTGATCTGCCACCAAGATTCCCGGTTTGAGGTTTGGGGAACAAAAGGTTATGGTGTCCAACCAACAGGCACATCAAGAAAGCTTCCAGAGTACCAGATGCATGAAAGTTCTAGTTCTCCCAATGTAACAATACAAACTACTGACAGTATACAAGATAAAGTTGAAAGGCTTCAAAGAAATCTTTCGACACCTAATGCTGCTAAATTTGATGATAAAAGAGATTATTTTGGATTTATTGGTCATGAGGAGGTATGCATCTTGAACTTTGACTTCTTTAACTGGATTACAATACATGAAAAATAATTGATTTGCTTATATTACTGAAAGAATAATTGTAACTTAAGGGACCAGTTTGAGCTTTACCATCATAGTTCGCACTATATATGTACTAATCCAACAGTTTTTACTGATAGAATTTGATTAGTATTGGAGTATAAATTCTACATAGTAGCAGATCATGCTTTTAGCTCCAGATGATAACATAGAGCCATTAAAAAGGATTTAAGCCCCGTTTGGTAGGGCTCCTCTCCGGCTCGGCTCCGGCTCCTACAGAGGAGCCCTACCAAACAGTTTAGTAAGAGGAGCCGTTTGGAGCTGTTTTTCAGTGAAAATGGAGGATCCCTACCAAAGAAGGCCTAACTATAGTATTTCTAGTCTAGTGAAAAAACAGAAGGTTGTAGTGAACAAATATTTCCCCTATGTAGGATGTCAATGTATATGATAGAAAGAAGTTCAAGTGTTGTTTCTTGTAGGAGTGTAGGTCACAGAGTTGTGTAGAAGTTTATGCATTCAATAATCATGTCTTCTTAAGCGGGAAGCAGTTACTAGCAATTTATCCTCTGGACAGTGCTGGAATATGCTAATTTTTGTTTTGCAGGTTGACATAGGAATGTTAATGGCAAACCAATGGATGGTACCTTGCTTCTCTGCCACTGCTTGTCAGTAACAAACACTAATTGACTAAGTTATGAATACATGCTGTGTTATTCCTTTCCTTATTCCTTTCTCCAACATGCAGGCCTTATGTTGTATCTTAGTTGTAGAATGCAACAAAAACGCCGCCGACGAAGGAAAGGATCGGTGGCTAGTGCTAGTCGGTTAACAAGTATGGTATAATGCGGCATTGGTGGGGTGCTGAATAGGGGTTTTAGCAGATCTAAGTTTCAGGCCTCCAGCCATGATGGATAACCAGGAAGCTGCCATCTGAGCAGCATGACAGAATTCTGCGCAGCATGAGTAGCCGGAAATTCCTGGTGGTTCACCAAGACACATTTTAACTCAGCAACTAGAGGCGGAACTTAAGAGAAAGCTGACTCGTCACTTCTGTGGACACATGGAAAGCTGCTTGTCTGCCCAGATTCAGCAGTTTGTAGCATCTACTGTTGTTGCTTGTAGTCGCTCACAATTTTGTTCACACCACACATAGCTAATATGTAGGGGAGAAGCTAGAGCTAATTATTTGCCATCTCCTTGGGATATGGGAAGGGATTTGGGCTTCTCTGTAGATCCATGAGCCCTTGAGGGCAGGGAGACTTTCCATGAGCTTGGCAGGTACAAAGGAGGCTTAGGCTTATTGTAAAGAAATTTTTGTATTGTTAAAAAAGAAGCAAACCTGATTGAAACAAAGTGCTCTCGGCACAATGGCACCTTTGACTTCTGGATCTGTTTGGACTTTGGACACAAATGTTTCATATTACTGCTCAGAAGTCAGAACGTGTCTGGCGAGCAGACCAAAATTTCAAAATGTTAAACATTATTTGTGAAATGTTCTATGATGTAGTTGCGGACCCAAATTTCAAAATGTTAAACATTATTCATGAAATGTTTACAAGGGATGTCATAAACATTATTCATTTGTTCACTTTAATTTACAAGAAATCAAAAGGACCTCATTATTTGCTCATTTCAATCATAGTAAGTTCAGCTCAACTGAGCTCGAACCTACATAGTAGGGTTTCGAAAAACAGCTAAAACAAAGGCTTCTTGCCGTTCAGAAGAGCCATGAGATGCTCGAAGACATGAGAGCCGCCGTCGCGGATGCCCGAGTGCATGTACTCGTTGGTCACCCAGAGCCGGATCCCCCCTATCTGGGAGGCAGTCTCCTTGGCGATGTTGAAGTTAACGTACATGTCCTCGTAGTATACCGCAGCCGCGACGGGAACCTGCAGGATGCCAATGCGATGAACAAACTAATAAGAGTACCCCACACGCGCTAATTTTCTAAATTTATATAAAACGTGTAACAGACAACAGCATATGCAACTGAAATTCTTAATAGTACTCTAGAGTCGTCTGGAGACTCTGCACCCTTCATGGGAATTCAGATACTAAAGTTGTTTAAAAAGGATTCCAAGTGCTGATAATAAAATTAACAAGCTGCAATCCCAACCGGAGTCAGCTGGAAATACCGAATTTTTTTTCTGGACTTTAAGTAATATGATCATGTATATATCAAATATACTAGATGGCAACTTTTTTTACAGTATGAATTATGGTATGATCCTTATGAAGAAGAACGTACCTTATTGTTGTTCAACATGCTGACATCATATAGTGGAGGCCAGTCTTCCTTCTCAGCCAACAAATGGGCAGCCTCCTTTAGGTCTCGTAGAGCAGGGATCTCATCAAACAAGCAAGTAAACACCATCTGTGCAACAAAAATTGAATACAGGAATTTTAGAGAATTTTAGGGAAGTGTATGTAAAAAAAATGCAGTCAGATGGCTGACAGCTTCTGCTTATAGTTTATCTCAAAATGAAAGAATAACACATGGCAGGTTATTGACATTGCACAAGCTCCTTTTTAACTTAATTTTACTCAAGGGTTCAGCAAGATGTCCAAACAAGTACCTCTCCAGTAAAATACACAGCACGGCCTTCTTCTGTAGCTTTAATAGGATCAAACAAACTTCCATATTCACCATGAATCTTTTCAGCAGACCATTTTGATGAAGAGCCCTGAATCCATGACCATAAACAAAATAAGACTTCAGGAGTGTCGTCGTACCATGAATCAATCCATGACATAGTAAGTACTAGTCTAAGGTTCACAAGTTACCTCACAGTAGATAGACTCGTGTAGGAGGGCATAAAGAGGATTTTGATCAAAACCTAACCACATTTCAAACTAGAGAATATAAAGTTAGGTTATCAGCATTGGAAATATTAAAATGTAAACACTGTACAACAATAAGAGTAATAGAGATTTCACCTCTTTTAAGAAGTAATAGCTAATGCTCTTTTTAGCTCCAGCGACAAGTACAGGATCCCACACCCTCTCAAGCCTGCACTGGACAAAATAGCAAGACATGGTGCAGATCAGATAAATTGTGTTCTTCCCTGGATCGTGAATGAGAAGATCAAACGTGTTTCTTACAGATAATGCAGCCTTTCAAATCCACCACCAGAACCCAGACCTGACAATCCAAGACACTGCAGCATCTTAGGGGTTAACCGGCCACCAGATGGAAGAAGAACCTGCAAAAGCAGTGCTGCATAAGAACAAGTTTCCAACATCACAGATATATTGACTGTTAAAGTGACTTACCCCTCCCCCTTCAGATTCACTTAAGTATCTTACAACCTCATGAACGACTTGTATATCTTGGGGATACCTCTTATAGTATTTCTCGTTTTGCTGTTGAACCTGTTTAAAGCAGGCTCTGTACACCGTATCTGCAGTGCAAGGTTCTCCCAGTGGTGGAAGCCCTCCAGTCAAAAGAACAGATTTCAGGCCTTCTGGAGCAAAACTCAAATATGTAACGGCACAAAATCCACCATAACTCTGCAATTAAGAACATGTAGATGGTGCCATAAGGAGAGTGCTACATCCCCAAAAGAATATATGACTTTGTGAATGAAGAACAATAACTAAACACTGGGTCTTTTTAAGGCTTTATCTGCAGAGGAGCAAAAGTACAGATAAGTTAGCCTTACCTTTCATGCCCCCATCACATGCTTAATTGATGTTAACAACTAACAAGAAATCATCAACCTTATTTCCACTATTAGAAGTTCAGAATCAAGTTGAGGAGCATTTGTCCCATAGTACAAATACTTCTTCTGTTGAAATATTTAATAGAGAAGAGATAGAATATATACATGTCCCCAAAGGCTTATGATGATATCATTGATCTACTAAGTGCGTGTCAGATAACACACCTGTCCTAGGACTGTCCAAGGCTTAGCATCTGGTACAAGACGTAGACGAATAAATTCTGCATCCTTAACTATATTATCCGCCCTGAAATGCTTTAGGTACTCCACCTGCTTTGCAGGAGATGTAATTTGCGAAAGAGATGATGGAGTCAACGGTGTGGACAATCCTGTTCCCCGCTGAAAACAAGAAGGATGTCAACACAAACAATCCAAGGGGAAGGGGAGAACGAACAAGGATGGAGAGAACTCAGGATCTACCCAAGAAATTCTACCGTGCATTTTTACCTGATCTAGCAGCACAACACGGTGGTCTTCACAAGCTTTCTTTAACCACCCACCTGCTTCCGTGGGACGGGGGCTCTCAAATCCAGGCCCTCCTTGTAGGTACAACAAATAAGGCAGAGATACGTCTTCTTTCCCAGCTGGAACAGTTCAAACATGAGGGTCATTAATTTTCAATAACCACAAGCACGTCTAGCTCTCCCAATATGATAAGGAGCAATTCATCACATACATACAAGCCTAAACCAGTAGATACATCGCATCAGCTAAATTTAAATTGTTTCATGAAGTGACTTCACCAAAGTCTTTTCTTCTCCCTTACATTTGCAGGTTGCGACATAGTTTCCACAATTGCATTGGTGACAAAGATCTACTAGTCAGTTCTCCAAACAAATTTGCTCCTAGTTTGTCAGAAACATATACCTAGAATTAAGTTAAGCAGGCTGGCCTGATGCAGTAGCACCGAAGAGCCACTGCCATGATTCTTGATTCATGTCCAAATCTAGTGAAATACGTCCGTACTTCCCAAATAACACACATACACATCGTTCCAATTTCTACCGAAACATAACGTAACGAACGCAACACACCCACACATGCACCCAGCAAAAACTACAGGCCCAACACTAACACTACGCGGACGGTGGATCGCAGTCGGGTGAGGGGAAGCAGGCAAGAGCGACCTACCGGCGACGACCTCGCGCGCGAAGACGGTGATGGTGTCCCCGCGGTCGGGGCTGGAGTGGTCGAGCGGGACAGCAAACCGGTGGTCGCGGAGGCTGAGGCCCGGTACCGCGTACCACGCGCCGGCCTCGTGCTCCGTCCTCTGCGCCGCCGCCGCTAACGACGACATGGCCGCGGACGCTCTCCTCGGCGCCGTGATCCGGCACGACGAGAACAGGAGGCAAACGGCGGCGGGGACGCGGCGGAGGAAGGCCGGGTGGCGGCGAAGCGGGAGCGCCGCGGCGGCGGGGACAGCTGTGGCAATGGCGGTGGCGGCCGCGCAACGGAGTCTCGCTGCGGCCATGCGGGGCGGCCGTCGATCCGATATATAGCGGGTGGGATCAGGGGATGAATCAGCACCTATTTGAGCCGGAAACAGCAGCCTACGTCTACACATGCTAGTGAAGTGATACGGGCACATTTTTGGAAAACCAAAATGAACCAGGGCTTTGTTTAGATTCTAAGACTTTCTCTCATCACAAATCTTTTACACCATTAAATATAGATAAAAATAATTAATTACAGTTTGATTGTAAATTACGATTTAATTTTTTGAACCAGTTGTGCCATGAGACAATAATTGTTAAATACAAATGGAAATTCAAATTCGATTCATCATTTTGTGCGTTGAAATAAATTGGTTCCTCCTTTTGTTTGGTCTCTATTTGTTTTTTTTAATGTTTGGTCTCTATTTGTGTCTCCACCTTTTAATGCATGTACAAGCTTTCATGCGAAATACATTATTACTCCCTCCGTTCCAAATTATAAGTTACTTTAATTTTTATAGTACATTCATTTTACTATGCATCTAGATATAATAATATGTTCAGATACATAGTAAAATGGATGAACCAAAAAAATCAAAGTGACTTATAATTTGGAATGGAGGGAGTAAAATTTAACTGAGTTTGATGTTCGCCATTCCGGCAAAACTGACAAATCGGAATGCAAAACCGAAGACAACGCAGATGGGGCAACCCGATACAACAAATTTAAGAAAACTGTCGGCGCCCAGACATCCTTGGTATTGATCCTTTGGACGGTATCATGGACCGAGCCGATTCGTTTCCTCGGCGCACGTATGCACTCCCCCATGCCTATTTTTCACGCACCCACCTAGAGACCGTTAGCGACCTACGCCCGCCGCTCCTCGCGTCTGGATGGATGGCTACGCAGCCCGGCCCCGTCCGCCTCGCACGCGCACCTTTTCCCCGTCGCTGCGCCCCGCTCCTTCCCTCGGACCCCTCCTCTCTCTTTGCATGGGTGGGACTCGGGAGTCGACCCCCAGCTCACTGCGCCCCCATCTGCCGGTCCCCAGCTCTGTCGCGCCCCATCCCCTGGCGCCTGGTTCATGCGCCTATCACTCATCGTGCCCCCATGAAACACTTGCAACATGAAACACTTGGATGCAACATGTATGAATCATATGCAACATCTATATAAAACACTTGCAACATGTGTGTGAAACATATGCAA
The DNA here is from genome assembly GCA_904845875.1 of Miscanthus lutarioriparius. Classification (NCBI taxonomy): domain Eukaryota; kingdom Viridiplantae; phylum Streptophyta; class Magnoliopsida; order Poales; family Poaceae; genus Miscanthus; species Miscanthus lutarioriparius. The sequence continues at coordinate 70,008,153 of CAJGYO010000019.1, read as the reverse complement.
CATTCAGATAAAACACTTACAACATGTATATGAAACATATGCAACATCCAGACAAAACACTTGTTGCAACATACGTCTGAAAACATTTTTCAAAACACTTGCAACATAACACTGAAAATACTTGCAAAAATATGTAACATATGCAACATCCCGGTCTACTTTTACAACATCCATATGTAACAATTGCAATATATCTCTGAAACATCTGAAACACTTGAAACATATATTTGCAACATAGGAAAAATGAAGGCTAGGGCCGGTCGATTCCGGTCATTGAGGTGAGATCCAGCGGCGGCGTGCAAGCACCACCATCCAGCACCAGCAGCGCCGGCCATGGCTCAGCCTGGCGGGTGGTGCGACGCACGGCCGAGGCAAGGTGCGAGGCGCGGGTGGGGTGCATGACGGGCGAGAGAGAGGAGCGAGCGGCGCAGGGTTGGGGGCGCGGTGGGAGAATGCCGCAACAACAAGCGGAGTGAGGCGCGGCGTCCGGATGAGAATAAGAGATGAAAATGAGCAGAGAATAAAAAAAAGGCAAAGGTGTAATGCACGTCACGTCATATGTCCGTCCACATGTCGCATACGGCTTATAGGATTACGGACGTTAAAAACGATTTGTAAGAGGATTACCGCAAATTTGAAAACTACGATTCCGAAATATTTTCTGGGGTAAACAACTTAAAGCTACCAATTATGACCGCTAGATCTTTGACTATAGAATTTTTTACGCACGCTTAAGCCCCCCACCCACCGGCCTTTTTTTTTGTCTTCACCCCATCCGAAATATTTTAAGTTTGCACAAATTGGTTGATTTGCACCTGATATGTTAACAACTGGATACTACTTTGACTGGTTACTTCATTTCCTTCGTGGTACCAGCACAGGAACGAAAGCATATACACTAGTACATTGTTCATATGCGCTAGTTAACCGTTTATTTTCACCAGCATATGAATCGGTTCAATCACAGGAAAAACATTGGAATAAAAATTCCCACATTCCAAATTGGGTCTAAAAGTGATTGATTACCTGATCTACTAATTTAACATCATCAGAGTGCTCTTTACAGCACTGGTCGTATGCTACGCTGCCAACTATAGTAGCTGATTACAAACACGTGTGTGCTAGAACCGGTTACAAACAGGTGCGTGGTAGATAAGCCGAGCACTATCACTACTCCACTAATCGCTAGGCTTCCCTACATACACTAACTTAGATCATCATAGTGCCGAAACGAGCCAAAAGAATCAAGTAAAATCTCTTGATAAATTAGCTGCCCAAGCCCTGCCTGATAATTAACACAACACCGCAATGCCCGGCAGTTACTGAGGCCTTCGCACGCCTGAAGTGCTGGGAGGCCGAGGCTGACCCTGCTGCTGCTCCGACTGGCCCCGATAGTGCCGAATCGCAGAACTGTAAGCATTACCTGTCAGACTCCCTCTCATCTGTCCCGAGGGGCGCCAGCTCTCATCCACAGGGAGCTCTGGTGGAAGACCATGTGGAGATCCAGCCTGAGGTGTGCTTGGAACAGTGGGTGGTACACTGGGTGGTTGCAGATGTGGTGGCGCCCGCTGTAGAGGCGAAGGACTTGCTGCCCGTGGCACTGGTTGCGATCTCAGTGCCTGGCTTTGCTGCGCAGGAAAGAGATGGCTTTGGATGTCTGCTTGGGTTGGTCGGACATGTGCAGCAGAGGTGGTTTGGCCTGCGGCAGCCAGTGCCGTTTGGTTCATGTTCATCCGTGTGTGCCGCAGTGGATTGAGAGTCGGAGTCTGTTGCATAGGTCTGTAGGCGTTCGCTCCTCCAGCCTGTCCTGAAATTCCTGGTGGTGGTCGTGTACCCATGAGGTGTGGCGCAGGCAGACCAACAAGTCGACTGGGTAGATGGCTCGATGTGTTGCCAATGTCCTGCCAACAATTATGATTATGTCAATGCATGTTGCTACTATGATATATAGTAAAAAAATAGCGAAGACCCTTTCGCCCTGTCATAGACTGTCACTGGCTGCTGGTGCTGGACTCAATCAACAGACATAAATGCTTAACTACATCAAGTTTCAGTCCTAGCGCCACCAACATCCTTGCTAGTACAGCAACAACCAGTCACATAGTATATGCTGACGGCAATACATAGCAAAATAGTGTGTGATTCTTATTAGTTGTTACCAGTTTCTATGGTTCCTTTGACCCCTTTTTCTGAGTATGCAAGAAAACTGTCATTGTAGGAACGCTTGTAGTTGTAGTCTTGTAGGGATACAACACTCCACATACCACCTGTCGGTGCGAAAAGTGATCAACAAGTAAATATTTATAGTTTTGCCGTGCGTTGTGATCGGATGTGGCCTAGCACTCAATGACACAAGATTTATACTGGTTCAGGCAACATGTCCTACGTCCAGTTTCGGTCGGTCGGAGACTTTAATCCTGAGCCCAGGTGCTCGAAGTTTGCTGTGGGGTTACAAACGAGTAGGAATAAAAAAGGGGGTGTTAAAGGCCTAGTCGAACTCTGGACCGAAGGGTTGAGAGTGACGGGGGCTCTAACGTGTGCTAAGTATTGGAGCGTATGCTCTGTGTAGCTTTAGAGTTCTAGAGCTATTGAGCTATTCGAGTTCTCAGGTCGAGTGCTCGAATCGTCTAGCTTCTCTTTTTTGAGGAGAGCCAGAGAGCCAGATTTAGAATAGCCAGCAATCAGGATCGCCAGATCCCCTTTTTAGGAGAAAGCTCATCCCCTTTGTAGTCGAAGGGGATGGGCTCTTACAAGTTAGAGAAAGAGAGAGAATGTATACTATGCTACCTAGTCTTGTTGCCCACGCTGTCGGGTACGAGACGGTCGTCGACTCCCACAATACTGTTTATGTCCAGATGCATGTGGCAGGCTCTACTGTGTTCGTCTGGTACGGCAAATGTCGGCGCCTACAATACTGTTTGGGTTCTGACACGACTAGAAGGTTGCATAGTGCCTTTCTGGCATGGTCTAGTGGCACCGTCCTTCAGGTGCGCAGGGTATGGCAGGGTACGGTCCTCAGTATTGCGGTTTTGACTTGAGCGCCTCATCTTATCTGCTCCGTCTGATCCCCGGGCCCTCACCGAGCGGATGTCCCCAGTCGGTCGTTCCCAGTCGGCCCCGACTGTGTCGGTCGGGGAAGAGCTCAGAGGTTCGGCGTATCCCCGGTCGGAAAAGGAGGTCGGAGTCGGACTATGTCCCCACCTTGGCCAGGCCTTCCGATCGGGGACCAGATCGTTCTCCCGGCCGGGGACCAGATCGTTCTCCCGGCCCGTCATTATGTATCTAGGCCGGGCCCGGGAGGCGCGCGTTGTCGCTACGCCGTCTGCTGGGCCGAGTTTTTGCTGGGAAGTGGGTCCATTGGGGACCCCGGGTTTATGAACCCGACACCACCACTGCAACAGTTTCTTTGGTCAGTTAGTAAGGAGTTTGTGTTAGTATCATTATCTTCCAGTTGAATCAGGCCAAGGGTTGTCATTCGCTTCTGGGATTTCATTAAAATACTATGTGTAAATTATTACTGTTATGCTAATATTTCAGGTGTTATGCAGATTTTCTCAAAAGGAAAAAGAAAAACAATTCAAGCTAGTGGCAAGGTGGCCTGACATACAATTATGAGAAAGATGAGCTAGCTCTGTTGGTTGAGGGAGTAGATGTATACCCAGACCACCCCAGGTTTAAGTCCAGGTCCTTGTCGAGGCAAATTTGGGTGCCTATTTTCTTCTTAATAAAATGCCACCTAGTTCCTCCTAGGTTGATCTAGTTTTTTTTAATACAAGTATCTAACAACTAATGCAGACGGAATGATGCATTTTAAATACCTTCACTATCCTAGCTCAGATGCACTCATAGCCTTTCCACTTATCACAGAATATACTGGTTGCAACTTTCAAGGTGACTACTGGAAAAATAGTTATAATATCTTATGTTTGATGCTAGTACAGATGATAACACAGTGACTTGAAAAGATGATTACCCGTGCTGTTGACTGTAGGTGCAATGATGCAGCAGCACTAGGAGTCCTTGGTAATGGCCCACTACCACTGTTCATTGGAGCAATGACAGTGTCTGGATTCGTCACTTGATGTGTTTGGTAAGTGGGAGAAGATGGACTAGATAGCGGGATAGGAGGTGGACAATTGAGGATATTTGGCTGCAACCTTGTTGATGACCCAGGATTCTGTTGTGGAACTGCCAATGCCTGGACTCCTATTGGCTCTCTCCTGGGATTTCTAGGTATAGGAAGCCTTCTCACTTCTGATCCATGTACTGGACCTATTTGTGCCTGCAACTGTACAGTTCCACAATGTGTTTCCTGTGAAACATGTTGCATGCCAGATGTTGAAGTAGAGGTTTCAAGAGAAGGAGAGACAGCATCTGTGATAACAGGGCGCAGAACATTTTGAGGTAGAATAGATTCCAAGGTACCAAATGAACTTGAGCCCAGCCCACTAGAAGGTGGTAGTAACAAATTTTGACGAGAAGTGAAAGCCATGTTGCTTCCCCCATTATTTCCATCCCCTCGATACAGATCTTCTGTCTGGACTGCCATAGGGAGATCTGTAAGATAGTCTGACACAGACAAATCTTGACTATTCAACAGAGGCTTAGTATCTTCTGGAGCCGATACCCAATCCATTTGCAAATCACCATCGTCATTGCCATTTATCAGATCTATGACATCTGAAGAAGGTGAATCAGTTTCTATAGAATCTCCAGTCTGCTGAATGGCATCACCTCTATTTCTATCAGATTTTTCATCCTGAGCTGGATCAGCTTTCCAAGATCCATCAGCAAATACAAGGACACCAGTGACATCATCACCAGTCTCTTCTAGTATCTGAGTTAAAAGGAAAAGGGAGGTCAGATAGAAAAAATGAGATGAAAAAATATGCGCAAAATGTAACTTGCCTTCACCATCTTTTGGTCAATACGTAGGTCAGTGAAGCTTGAAGAGGTGTTACAGTATGGACAGCGCCAGTTTGGCTTTCTCGAGTTCATCTCCATGTAATTATCATAATCAAAACACTAAACAATACAGCTATGTTATCATTTTGCAATAAAAATTACAGAATCAATATAAACAAGGCAAGATTAAATAAATACCTGATAGTGCTTGCAAAGACGCCCTTTGATAGGAGTTTTTATGCGCCTAAAACTGCGACAAGAGAAGGCAAAGAAAAATTAAGTTTGACATCAAAAGGCAGATCATTAGTATTTTTACAACCAAATATATTAAATCCATTGGTATATGTCAAGCAGATATCAAAATTTCAAAATGTTACCCAACTATCTAAAACTTATCGAGTGAGTGACAGACAAAGCCAGAAAGTTGTTACATTGTGAATGTATGGTCCAGTATTAAACTGGAGGCTGTGTAGTCATAGTCATTGCAATCATATGGGTTCAAGACATGATTATTTCTTTTGCACTCTTTCCATCACCAACCATATGCTGAATTTTTTTATTCCCAACTAAGTAGACACTAAGACTCTTGGTGGGTTTCAACTCTAGCCTACCCCAACTTGCTTGGGAGTTGGGACTGACATGCTATGTTCATCTTTGCTTTAGATGAACAACAAAGAAAGATTAGTTGTTCATCTAAAGCAAAGATTATTTATCCTCAAGGTACCCTATCCTTTCTAGCAAAAATCCATTTAGACCTAGTCGGTCATAAGTAGTTCCTCTACATATATGTTTAGGGCATGTTTGGTAGAGCTCCTCTAGCTTAGATTCACTGTGAAAGTTGATTCTCTGAGAGAAGTTAGTCTCTAACTGAAAATGTTTCTCTATGATTATCTAGGATAAATGCATACAGTGACTTTGTGCATGGAGTGAATCAGGAAAAGCTACTTTTTCAGCTCCTAGCCCCCTAGTTCATTTCAGAGAATCACTTCACAACATAGAATCACTTCTCAGTAACACCCTGTTTGGCAGAGCTGGATTCAGCCTGGAAGCTACTCTGGGAGCTCTGCCAAACAGGCCCTATATGCATAAGACTTCACAACATACAACAACAACAACAAAGCCTTTAAGTCCCAAACAAGTTGGGGTAGACTAGAGTTGAAACCCAGCAGAAGCAATCAAGGTCCAGGCACGTGAATAACTGTTTTCCAAGCACTCTTATCTAAGGCTAAGTCTCTGGGTATATTCCATCCTTTCAAGTCTCATTTTATTGCCTCCACCCAAGTCAACTTCGGTCTTCATCTGCCTCTCTTCACGTTACTATCCTGGCTTAGGATTCCACTACGCACCGGTGCCTTTGGAGGTCTCCGTTGAACATGTCCAAACCATCTCAACCAGTGTTGGACAAGCTTTTCTTCAATTGGTGCTACCCCTAATCTATCACGTATATCATCGTTCCGAACTCGATCCCTTCTTATATGACCGCAAATCCAACGCAACATACGCATTTCCGCGACACTTATCTGTTGAATATGTCGTCTTTTCGTAGGCCAACATTCTACACCATACAACATAGCAGGTCTAATCGCCATCCTATAAAACTTGTCTTTTAGCTTCTGTGGTACCCTTTTGTCACATAGGACACCAGATGCTTAGCGCCACTTCATCCACCCTGCTTTGATTCTATGGCTAACATCTTCATCAATATCCCCGTCTCTCTGTAGCATTGATCCTAAATATCGAAAGGTATCCTTCCTAAGCACTACTTGACCTTCCAAACTAATATCTTCCTCCTCCCGAGTAGTAGTGCCGAAGTCACATCTCATATACTCAGTTTTAGTTCTACTGAGTCTAAAACCTTTGGACTCCAAAGTCTCCCGCCATAACTCCAGCTTCTGATTCACTCCTGTCCAGCTTTCATCAACTAGCACTACATTATCCGCGAAAAGCATACACCAAGGGATGTCCCCTTGTATGTCCCTTGTGACCTCATCCATCCCTAAGGCAAACAGATAAGGGCTCAAAGCTGACCCTTGATGTAGTCATATCCTAATCGAGAAGTCATCCGTGTCTTCATCACTTGTTGGAACACTAGTCACAACATTGTTGTACATGTCCTTAATGAGCCCGACTACTTCGTTGGGACTTTATGTTTGTCCAAAGCCCACCACATAACATTCCTTGGTATTTTATCATAAGCCTTCTCCAAGTCAATAAAAACAATGTGTAGGTCCTCCTTCTTCTCCCTATACCGCTCCATAACTTGTCTTATTAAGAAAATAGCTTCCATGGTTGACCTTCCGGACATGAAACCAAATTGGTTCATAGAGACCCGCGTTATTGCTCTCAAGCGATGATTGATAACTCTCTCCCATTGCTTCATAGTATGGCTCATCAACTTAATTCCCCGGTAACTAGTACAACTTTGAATATCTCCCTTTATTCTTGTAGATCGGTACCAATATACTTCTCCTCCACTCATCACAACATACAATGTTCGAAAATTGGTACAGTAAAGCCTATTCCATGAAAAGTGCAACACAGTACCTTATAGGGCAATTTAGGGAAACTCTTGATGGTCCCTCAAGTACATCAGAATCTACAAAGAGATCAGTACACATCATAACTATAATGAAAGAAATTATTCAAAAGTCATCAAAGTGAAAATGCATATACTGTATAAACTACTGTCATACAATACATCGATCATGGAAAAATGTATTCCTTACAATTCAAATTATGGCCACACTACATGAAGACAATAGATACAGGAGAACCAAAGAGGGCAATGTAAAAACTCCAAACTTCAACTTTTACTAATCTTGAAATTAGAATTACAATAAGAAAAAGTACTCACAAAGTTTAACTCTTACTATCACTACAAAAATTTCATGCAAGCAAAACATATTATTAAAAAAAACTCGACCGGGGGGGTTAAGACTGCCCCTGCAGCATTTCAAATAAGAAGAAGGATCTTCTCACCCGGCCGAGAAAACCCCCGAACCCCCGCCCCCACCCTTACACGGTGGCTTTCCGTCGCCCAAGTGAGAATTGGGCCAGTGCCCCCCCCCCCATCATTGCTAACCACAGCCTGAAATTCGCTCCCACGGGGAGTCGAACTCAGGACCTGAGGAGTGCCGCTGGGTCACCTAACCGTTTGAGCTAGGCACCCTTTGGCTAGCAAAACATATTATTTTGAACAGGAAAGCAAAACATGATACCAAAAAAAAAACATAGTTATTAAAACTGGACAGACTGGTAGCAGAACTGAAGCCAGATTCAGCACAATTCATGTCATCAAATAGATCTTGTGCTTAAGCCATTTTTTAACGCAAAGAATCACTGAGCCATCTGATTTTGCATGAACCAACTAAACGATCAGCAGAAAATTGGGGTTTTGGTACTTCGATGCAACCACGCTGATCACGTCACCAAGGCAAGTATACTTGGTAGTTGATACTAGGAGAACTGGCTGTTGGAGAGGAAAACTGTTGAACCTGCCTGAGCAGATCAATTACCCATCTAGCTTCAATAACTATGCAAATAAGCCCCTTGTCTTATGGGTTGCTAGCAGATGATCCGGCATTTTTGTATCACCTTTCTATGTCGTTTCATAGGTTCATCTGCTTACAAGCATGGTATCTCACAGGATAAACTGATTGTTCAATACAAGCTAGTTATTTCAGTTTTATGGATCAACAAAACTGAACTTTACAGGTTTCATGTGACCATGGGAAGAACTAGAGCAAAAACACAAGTCTATTTTGCGTAGGGCAAAAAAGCAAGTCTCTAAAATGCTGCAGGATATCACAAACAGGCATAAACCAAGTCTCTAAAAAGCTGCAGGATATCACAAACAGACAGAAATTCAAGTGTATGCCAAAAACCAAATATATAGTCAGTTTAAACAGGTAAACTACACAAGTAACTGTCCACCTACAAACTGAGTCCAGCCCCTGGAAACTGAATCCAGTACCAGACACCAGGCTCATTTTACATGCCTCGTGATCATGCAGAACATCACAATCAATCTTGGGTACTACCTCCGTCGAAAAAAGCTTGATGTTTCAGTTTGTCCTAAGAGTCAAACTATCTAAAGTTTGACCAACTTTATACAATACAATATTAATGTTTATAGTACCAAACAAGTATCGTTAGTTTCGTCATGGAATGTATTTTAATAGCATATATATTTGGTGCCATAATGTTGACAATTTTATCCATAAATTTGATCAAACTTAAGATAGTTTGACTTATGACAAAACAAAAACATCAAGTTTTTTGGGATGGAGCAGTCAGTTATTCACAACATAAGGTCAAACAAAAAGAAAGGGGCAGATAGATGATGCTGAAAGAACTCAAAAGGTGTAGCAAGCATTGAATAATTATAGGAGTAAAAATGATAGTCTATTTTCAAAAAAGAAAATAACATAAAAAAATGTAATGTCAGTGGGCACAAAGAATCAAACACAAGTTTAAATGGATCTACATGTACATTTCAATCGAGAGACTACAAAATGCCATTTAAAAAAATATTTCAGTTTCAGTCAAGAAACTAGACGCATAGCATAAAATAAACTGAACATGCACTCTGCACTGAAAGAACTGAAATGAATTTCACCTACCTGCAGGATAAACAGTGATAGGTTGCGCATAGTCATCCAGTTTTGGAGCACTGAAGGATGTCAAATCGTTCACAAATGCTACAGCTATGATATAATTAGCTGCAAAATTAAAATCAAAAGGCGTAAATAAACAATTGGGGCAGATGGGCAGATTGGTGTATAGTTATAAAGTACATGGTGACCAAGCATACCATTAAAGTATCCAACAGCTTGGATAATGTTAGCCCCATATTTGAGCATTTTGGTGATATCAGTAGGGAACTGGGGTCCTGGTTCCTGTTTGAAATGCACGAGTTGAGTTTTCCAATTAAAAAGACGAAGCTTAATCAGAGGTCCAGAAGGCATGGAAGCCAGGATAATGTAACAGGGCACTAACCATTGAAACATTAGTCCTTCTGTCCACACCCCTCCCATTGACCAAAAAGCTGAACAGAAAAAAGGATCACTCATATTTCTTGGGTTAACATTAGCAGGTGATGAGCATCAAAGCAGAGAAAGAAACGAACCTCACATGTGGTGGGCTTGAAACACATGACGAGGCATCTAAATTTTCCTTTTGTACGACAATTAGTCTCTGGAAAAAAAAAGTAAGACGATCAATTAAGTTACTTACAGAACCTACCTGTAAAAAAAACTAAATAAACGGTCCTGAACTTCAGTCACAAGTATGCCCCAAACTGCAATTAGTACAATGTGCAAATAGCCAAATACAACTATATACTTGGACACGACGAGTGTCGGCTCATAGATAGTCCTTGCATTAGTAAGCGTAGAGGCAAACTCTATGCAACCAGTAGTTTTCAAACTAGTGCAGGTAGTCAACAGTCTTCTGGCTTCTATAGTTTGAAACAGATATCATCGGTAATGCATTTCAGTTAAGAAGATATTTAAGCAAGCTAGATGTTTTCTTTCGTATTACCAGGGAAAGCAAGTGGATAGCAAACATAAACATCATATGTACCCAAAATTACAATCTCCAATGCAGAGTGCACCATTGTTTTTGAGGTGTCGCCTAGGCGACAAGGCATGCTATGGGCGCTGGGCGTCGGGGTCGCCACGACCTCCGACGGTATGGCGTCCGCCTCACTCGATTAGGCGTCGACTAGGTGAGGAATGGCGTCCGCCTGACACCTAGAGCCTTGCTGCAGACGCCAGATGCGAACTCGCGGGGAAAAGCGTCAAAATCAAAAGGGCAGGAATCGACCGCGCGTCCGTGCCAAAAGCAAAAGGGCAGGAATTGACCCGGCATATACTGCTCTTCGCGCGCGAAATCTCCCGCTCGAGGCTTTTACCGCGACTGCAGACGAGGGAGAGGAAGAGAGAAGGGGGCGAGCGAGGGGAGAGGAAGACAGAAGGGGGCGGGCGGACATCGAGCTCCGCTTGGCTGCTCCTCTGCTCAAGTCCACCGGCCGGTCGCCTTGCCACGGAGCCGCCCCTTCATCTCCGCATCTTGGCAGCGACGGCAGCTCTGCATCTCCGCACACCTTTGGGATGAAGTCCGCCTGCTCGAGTCCTTGTTACCACCGGCCGTCCGCACGTGTCGTAGTCGCCCGTCCGCACCTGCCCGCTTCGAGTCTCCGCCGTCGCCCGTCCGCACCTGCCCGTCTGCCTAGTAAGTGTGTTTGCCGCCTCTGGTTTGGTCCCTAAATCTCCCAGCCCTGCCGCCTCCTCATTACGGGTCCCCCAATCTCCCGGCCCGTGCCGCCTCCTCTGTTCTGGTCCATGTACTCTGCTCTGAATATTGCTGCTTTTTTATATTAATATTGGCCTGTTACATACTCACATACGGAGGAGACTAATGCCTGCTTTCTTGGGTTGTTATTTTCTTAGACCTTTATAAACAACACAGGGCACAAGGATCTTTCTTTGATTAGTATAATATCTGCTTGGTTCTTTCTTTAATCTTTACATTTAGAAGGTTCTTCCTTTGATTAGTATGATAATTACTAATTAGTAGTGCTCTCTTAGCCATACAGTATTGTGTTGGGCTCAAGAATTGGGAACAAAGTTGTATGTGCTGCATTAGTATCTAAAATTCTAGCTTACACAACGTCTTCATGGCGCCTAAATTGTGCGTATGGCGTCGCCTAGGCGTCCGCCACAAACGCCTAGGCGTTGTGAAGGGGGTAGGGCACCGTGCCTCGCCACAACGCCTCAAAAACCATGGAGTGCACTGTGAAAATGGTATCAATTACCGTCTCATATGAAACTAAACGTTCAAAAAAGAACGTCATGCTACACGAAGTTATCATGTGAACACAGTGCACAGACCTAATAGAGTTGTGGTTTGCTCAATTCATGTTTGATAAAAAAAAAGAATAGGCAATAAAGTACAAAAATTTAGCAGCTAAAACACTAGCATCAGTACACAAACAATTAAAATAACAGTAAAGTAACTTGTTGAAAGCGCCCATTAGCTAACAATAATGTTTTGCCTGCTGAATATGCATGCCATAACATTTGTTCCCTGAGTCCCCGACTATACTTACAATCTTTTCATCTCGAGATAGGTTCCTCTCAATAAAGAAGTCAGCCATTAATATATCATAGCCAACCTATATAGGGTAGACAAAAATATCAAAATCATGTGTTCAAAGATTAAAAAAAAAATTATCATTAATCAAGAATACCACAGCATATGATGATTTCCAAATTAGATAAAAGCTGACATGGTGAATGATCAACTTTTACTAGGTATTCAGCTTTAAGTTGAAAGAGTAACTACCTTTGCTTCAATAGAAGTGATTAGGCAATCAAACTTCAACCGAGGGTAATACCTATAAAATATAAGTATAAATAAACAACAGGACATGTTTGAACAGATAGCTTGTGCTATAGCTCTAATCTATGATTAAGGATTTCAACCTCCTGAGTTGCTGACATGATTTAATCAAGAGTTATTATAATTAACCTTTCAATATTTAACCAAATTATTGAGACTGGTGCAGATTCAAATTCAGCAGTTTCAAAAAAAAAAGAAGAAGTAATCACCAGCTCTATGTAAACATGAATACAGTATTCCAGTTTTTTAATCAAAACACCATATTAAATATCAGGGATATCTTTGGATTGAAACAAGGGTAGAAATCCACATGTCCATCCATGACCTAGGAAAGCATGCAATCGTATTTTGTACTCTAGTTGAGTTTTGTATCTTGGCTTGTTTTTATTCTAAATTGTGTATATTATGAAAAATATGCAATGCTAACGGCAAGTTTTCATTTCATTTTTAAGCACACACATTTTGGATTCAAAAATCAGATATTGAGGGTTCACAGCCACTTGGACTAAAATATTTTGCCCAGTAAAAAGATATTAATACATTTTTTTAATATGTAGACATTTCATAGTATAATAACGTGCCTTGGCATTATTTGTGATATAATTTCAAGCACAGCGCTGTCACTAGCTGCCTGGCCTGTGGATGTGCAGAAGTTGCCAGAGAGCTGCATACCAAGGGGAAAAACACAAATAGTCAAGGTATTGTCTGAAGGCCGTCCCACCACAAGAATGGGCCTAAAAAGACAAAAAAAACTGCTCATGGAAAAATAAATATAAAAAATATTATGTGCGCACCTCATTGGCCATTTTGAAAATGTCTCTGGAATCTGCAGGTTGAAACCAATTATTGGAACAAGCATTCTGCAAAACAGCCAGTGTAAATTACTACCTTAACATTGTTTGTAGATTAACCTGCACATTATGCCGGGAACAATAACCTCAAAAGCAGATTGTATAGCTTCGATATAGTTATATATTTATATGCTAAGGAGCCTGTGACATGGAACAACCCCCCACTCCCTGTTCCAGGAACTTCGGCCCGAAACAAGGAGCAGAATGCTGACATGAATGCTGGTGCATTGTTGACTTGACAACCACCAGCCCACCAGGATTAAAATAAATAAGTTACTGAAAATGTACAGTTATGGAACAGATTATTCCTTTCAAACGCTACAAGTATGTGTATGTTTGGAACTCTGATTAGCAAATAAAACGAATTTTGAAAAAATAGGTTGAAAGTAGCAGTTCTTTTCCAATAAAAAATTTGGATCCAGTTTAAAAATTAGCAACTATGTGACATCTCATATAAAACTGACAAGGAACGAAACTTTACCTTGCAAGATATCACTAGTACCATAAGCGATGATTGTATAAACATTTCTCTCCTCAGGTCATATACCTGGCCAACAATGGTAGATTTAAGATAAACATCAAAGAACAATTGGCAGCCAAACCTCAATTTGTGAACAAATTATACGATCCCCCATAATGTGAGTCAAACAGAGTTGAAGCCTTCAAGGTCAAACCTGGTAATCCTACTCAGGGGCGGATATGGGCCTAGACGCCTAGTGCCATGGCCAAAAAATCTCTTATAGTGGACTATTAGCTTCTCAGCGCAAAAAATTACCAATTTACCATAACCACTAGATCACTATTTTAACCAAGTATACATACATCAATCAGGTACCATTCTCCAAAAAAAAAAAAGACTGATACAAAGTGAGAGCAAACAGCATTACCTTTCTCAGAATGTCGGGTATGTCACCGGCCATCTGAGGAATATTACCAGCTGAGACCGCGAAGTCAATCCCTCTGCATGCGCGAAACACGGAATGTGAGTATGTCGTCGATGAACAGCGCGGCAGGCATAAAACCTTAACCACAAAGGGGACTCGAAGGGGGCGGGGGACGGGGGGAGCGGGAGCGGCGGGAACCCTAGGAAACTCGGAATCGCAAGAGGCGGTGCGGAGGCGCACCTGGCAAACGCGTAGACGAGGTGGGCGAACTCGGCCATTGGAGGGACGTTCATGCCGCGCAGGTGGGCCTTGAGGCGGCCGCCGATCGCCTGCAGGCGGATTGCGTTCACGGACAGCGCCTTCTGCTGCTGTTCCTTGTGTTGCTGGTGCTGTTGCTGCTGGAGCGGCGTCGGCGGAGTCGGGTGAGGCGCCGTAGCGGCGGCGGTCGCCATCACCCGAGGGTTTTGCGCGGCCGCGCAGCGCGAGCGGCGAGGGAGCTGGGCGGATGCTTTTTTGGCTACCGGCTGATACAAGAAAGAGGAAAAGGATTAGTAGCACCATTCCAGAGTTGGTGCAGTTGGGGGGGGGGGGGTTGACACTTAACAGTTGGTGCAGCAATCAGTGGGAGGGATAATTAATGGAGGGAAAATCAAAAGCCCTGAGGAGTGAGGACTGACGAGTAAACTTTTCATTGTTGTAATATGATTCTTTTTTTTTTCCTTTCGAACTTTGTGTTCTGTTGGTGTAATGTTATAATCTAATTCAGTTATTGTTAGTTAGGTCACGCACTCACATTCCAAAGGAGTAACACACGTTGTTTACTGGAGTACTCCCTCCATGGCTCCATACCTCATCCCATATTAGATAACGTTTTATATCCGTTTGATGCGAGAATCACAATCACTAGGTAACATGGAGCCTGTTCGGGAGGCCGTATCGTATCGTTGATTATTTACTGCTGTCTGGTTTGGTGTGAGAGAAAAACACTGTTCCCGATTGAAAATTTACGATCGTTTACGAGCAAGCGAACAGGCTGATGGTGGTTTCGCACAAAATCGTTTCAGATTCGATGCACATTTTTTTTCGAATTACATAAGTACAGACGCATACACTCAACACGCACGTACACTCATCTTTATAAGCACACGTACGCAATCTCTAGAAGATGTGGTCAGCATATCTTGAGATTGACGAAGTTACCACAAGCGCCTCGTTATCGATGGGAACATCGCCTGCCACTGAAAGCATAACGCCGTTAAATCCACACAAAGTCGTTTCAGATTCGATACATATTTTTTGCGAATTACATAAATACAGACGCAGACACTCAACATGCACGCACGGTCCGTCACCCCTATGAACACACATACGCAAAGCCTACTCCTATGAACACATTCGAAAGATGTGTCGGTACATCTCGAGATTGACGAAGTCACCACAAGCGTCTCACTGTCGATGCAAACGTCGTCTGCCACTAAAAGCACAACGCCGTTAAATCCTGAAATATATCTAGGAAAATGCGAGCACCTGTATGAAAAGCTCTAGTTTAGTTTTTGTGAATTGATAAAATCCTAAGTACTAACCTAATTTATCTAAGTGATCATGAGATAGGTAGCACTATTCCTAGTGGCGGAGCAATGATGAAGATCATGATGATGGTGTGACCATGGTAATGATCAAGTGCTAGGACTTAGAAAAGAAGAAAGAGAAAAACAAAAAGCTCAAGGTAAAGGTGAAATTTGATATAAGATTTTTGGTTTGGTGATCAAGACACTTAGTGAGTGTGATCACATTTATGATCGATAGCCGTACTATTAAGACGGGTGAAACTTGTATCGAAATACGATTATCAAAGTGCCACTAGATATTCTAACACATTTAAAAGTATTTAGATCTAGTGGAGTGCTAACACCCTTGAAAATATTTGTGAAAATATGCTAACACACGTGCACAAGATAATACATTTGGTGGTTGGCACATTTGAGCAAGGGTGGAGAAGTTAGTAAAGTAAAGGAGGTGATTGACATTGATTTTCAGTGACCGGACTGTAACACCACACTAAACAAACTACCAAATCATATCATGAGCATCATTTTTATGTGATAATGCATGTGATAGAGTGTGTAGATAAATTTCTTACCACCGCCGCCCTACTTGCATTTGCCCGCTGCTTTGCCCCCGCTCCGCTTTTGCTGGTGTTGTGGGCTCGCTACCACTACATCTAGCTAGCTGTGTGCCCTCCTGCTTACTTACTGTTGTGCATTTGCTACCACTACATCTAGCTACTGCGCACATGGGCTAGCCCTTGCTGACCTGCGCCATCTTCTCGCCATTATAGCGCTGTGCCGCACTTGGCTTGGTCTCGGCTGGGGACACACGCGCATGTTCCCTCTGACCACATTAGCCTATAGCACGCACACATGTGCCATTTCGCTAGTAGCCAGCCACGTCCCGCCAAGGCGAGGACGAGCCGAGCCAGACCTGCCCCCCTCTCTTCTCTGCTGCCATGGCCGCCGAGCCACGCCATCAAATTCGGTATGGTTGAGTCACCATCGCCTGATTCATCACGTCCCTAGCTCTGTCATTAAGTCATCTTGCTAACCGACCCCACCCCGTCTTAAATTGTGCCCCGCCGAGCTCCAATTTTGGAGTTTCCCCGGCGCCAAGCCGTTAAGGCCACATTCGGCGGGCGTGGTGGCAACCCTTCCTAGTAACCGTTCGTGCTCAACCAGCTGCACCACTAGCCTCACCTTGACTCCCTCTTCATCCTGCGCTCGTCAGTTGTACCTCTACCATTGTCCCAGTGCCGCTAACGCGGCCGTGTCGCCGTGGCTTGTCATCGAGCTCGCCGTGCATAAGTGACCAGCCCGGCTCAGGTTGTCTCTAGCCGAACCATCACCTCGACCAGGTCCACGGTAAGCTCTTGATGATCACTCGCTAGTTGGTTAGGCCTGTAGCTGCCCTAATGCACCGGAATGACTGCACCGCCACCGCAGAAGGCCGCGCTTGCGCCACCCGCTCCAGTGCGTCATGCTGTCCCTCACCGCCGCTTAGTGTAGGAGCTTAGGTCGTAGATGGCGGTCGACCCTTTAGGTAGGTCCGCGCGAACCCTAGATGGTCGGCGTGGCTGGCCAGTGCTAGTGCTTGCCACACCGCCGCTCACCCTGCCTCAGGGGCGGGCGCGGAAGAATTAAGAAAAACCCAGGGGGTTAAGTGCAAAGGTCAGAGGGAGAAAGAAATAGTGAAAAGACAGTGACGTAGTTTGGAGCAAGTATGAGGTCTCTTTTGTAAAAATGTCAGAGCGCGCGGGGGCTCCCCCGCCGTGGGCCGCGCCCGCGTTGGGCCACGCTGGGCCAGTTCGCTTCCTCTTTTTCGTAAAGAATTAGAAATAGCTTTTTATTTTTAATTGTGAGCTAGTTTTATTTAATTAATATAAAATCGTATAGGTGTCCAAAAATCGTGAAACTAATTTTGTTAGGTTCCACAAATTATTGTCTATTTGTTAGTGTAGTTGGTTCATACATATCTATGTTGATGCGGAGAGCTATTAAATCATTTGAAAGTGTTTAATATCGTTAGGTTAATTATTGTAGAAATTTTTGTGGTAAATTGGTGATAGTTGTGATCCCAAAAATTTTATAGTAGCTTTATTTTATTATTATTACTATATTTTTGTGCCTCTAGACTAAATATTAGGGTAGTTAAATATTTTGTTTAAATCTACATTAAATAGAATAGAAATAAAGGCATACCATTGATTTGCGAAACTAGGTGCTTGTTAGTTGAACTCAATATTGCTTGATGAAGATGATAGTTAAGTATCTAGTCATTAAATAGCTTAGTAGCTTAACATGTGTATCCTTATTTTAAGAGTTGTTGTTGCCTAAATAAGGCATCATCATCGCATGATATAGAGAACGAGTTGGCAAAGATGATGAGAAACTAGGTGCCATTATAAAAGATCGCAATCCCACTGTGTTAAAAATTTGAACTCAATACTTTGCTTGATGAAGATGAATAGTAGTATCTTAGTCATTAGAGCTTAGCTTAGTAGCTTAACATGTGTATCCTTATTTTAAAAGTATTTTGTTAATTAAATACTATGAAAATGTTATCTTAGAAAAATCATCATCGCATGCATATAGAGAACGAGTTGAGCAAAGATTGTGAAAAATTAATAACATATTTGAACTTAATGGCATTTTCGCCTTTTCACACTGTAGTTTCGGTGAGGAGATCGTCGAGGAGTAGAGAGGAGGAGATTCTCGTCTCGAGAGAGGTGACCCTGGCGAGCCGCGAGTTCGAGGAGATTGACGAGGAGGAGATTCTCGTGCAGGAGGAGGTTCCAGAGCCACTATTGACTGACTCAGCTGACACCGCGCCTACCCAAGGCAAGCCCCATGCATAACCATTATTTTTTATAATCACCGTATATATATGTGATGTATATTTATGTTACAGAAATTTTATAGAAACCACATGCATATATATACCTATCCTATGAGTCTTACTAGTGTAGGATCGAGTAGCTGCTATGATTAGATTTATCGGTAGCATGGGTAACCTGTCATTACTCACAAGTAGGTGAATACTACTATTACTCTCATAATAAAATGATGGAAGGAAAAATAGTGACCGGACAGGGATATGGTATGGTTATTGATGGGTGTAACAAGTTGTGTCCCGCGGCCATGGGGCTTAACTTGGTTACATTGTTTTTCCTGTCCGTGTCGATTGAGGACCATCCGTTGCCGTGGATAGTAGTCAGGTCACAGACTTATTATCCTAAGCACATACTTTTTCTGGACTGACTGATTGGAGGCGGGGAAAGGTGGAGGTCTAAGCACTATATTGAGATCGGGTCTCAAATGTGGGGGCTTATAGTTCAAGTTTGGATGGGGACCAGTACCCCATGATAGGAGTGGAATGGGTTGGTCTTGTTTATGCCTGGGGTATAAACGGGCCATGTGTTTCAGGGTACCCAGCTGGGATACATTGGTTCGTGAATCGCCGTTTCTGTGAGACGGCATGACTTGGCTACGGTCTAGCACCGTAGTAAGAACTGGAATATAAAAGATGGTAAATTAGTTCTGATTGCTCAACCCTTGCTTGAAAGTAGAACATGTGCTTACCTAGAATGGTTAGCTAATGAAGTAATCATGACTACTAATTAAACTTGATCTTATGGACGTACTTCTAGTAATGCTTTTCGCAAACAAAAAGAAAAGAACAAACCCAAATTACCTATCATATCCTTGAGAGTCGGGAAACTATTCCACTAGTCGGGTAAGTCTTGCGAGTACATTGTGTACTCAGGGTTTATTTTACCCTGTTGCAGGTGCAGCTTACCGAGTAGCTTTTGTGTGGAGGATTTTTTTGGTGGACACAGACAGATCCTTGTATCATTTCTGCTAGATGTTCATTTTTCATTCCGCTGTTTAATTATCGCACTCTGAACCCCGGTATTGTAATAAATAATTTCCAAGAATTCTTGTTGTATAAATGGACTAAGTATTGTAAGCTCGTACTCATTATTAGATTCTAGAGGTAAAACGTGGATTGATTTGAGTTCTCCCATGGTGTCGGGTTCATAAACCTAGGGTCCCTCATGAACCGGCTTTCCAACAAAGGCTCGGCCCAACAGATAACGTTGCGAGCAAACACGCAACTCATGGCCGGCCCAAATACCTAAACAACAGGCCAGAAGGGCGATCCAATCACCGACCGAAAGGCCTGGCCGAGGAGGAACAGCGCTCGCTTCCGACTCTGGCCCGCCTCTTCGACCGGAGCGCTCGCTTCGGTCTCCAACCCGCCTCCGGATGGCCTCTCCGACCGGAAGGCCTAGCCAAACACCGCTTCTGACTCTAATCCACTTCTCCGACCGGGAATGCGCTAAACCCCTGCTTATAGCTCCTCTTCGACTGGCACAATCAGAGCCGACTGGGACCGACCGACCGGGGACGCCCGCTCGGTAGGGACCAGGAAACAGACAAAGAAAGTAAGGCAGGGTACACAAGTTAAACCGCAATACCAGGGACCGTACCCTGTGCACCTGCTAGACAGTACCCTACGACCTGCCTGGCATGGTAGAACTAAAACAGTGTTGTAGGCGCTGACATTTGCCATACCTGAAGAAGACGATGCAACCTCCCACATGCATCTGACATTCAATAGTGACATCAACAGTATTGTGGGCGCCTACCATCATCTTGTACCCGTCGGCGTGGGCAACAAGACTTAGTAGTATACGCACTCTCTCCCTCTAACCTATAAGGCCATCCCCTTCATCCTATAAAAGGGGATGCGCTCTCTCCCAAAAGGCAGATTCATTCAGATCAGTCAAGTTCACTTAGCACATAGCGGAGCTCCCGTCACTCTCGGCCCCTCTGACCAGAGTCCGACCGAACCTCTTGTACCCCCATCTTTCTCCTTCTCATTTGTAACCCCACTGCAAACTTCGAGCACCTGGGCTCAGGAATAAAGTCACCAACCGACTCAAACTGGACGTAGGGCATGTTGCCTGAACCAGTATAAACCCTGTGTCATTGAGTGCTAGGCCACCTCCGATCACAACGTACAGCAAAACTATAAATATTTATGTGTTGGTCACTTTCTACACCGACAGTTGGTGCCGTCCGTGGAGAAGGCATTGTACGTTCAACACTTTTTGGTCATCGGATGGCCCACTTTTCCGCCACCTTCACCATGGCAGGCTCAAGCGATATGACTCGCTTTGGCTCACGGGAGTTTTCCGCACTCCCACCTGTTGGGATGTGGGTTCCATCCGTCTTCGAGCTGTCCCAGGCCTTCCTCTTTGGAAGCCTGGACTTCGTCACCGACCGGCTCGGCGTGCTACACCTCCGCGAGGAGGTACTTGTTCCGACGCCCATCGGAGGGACGCCCTCCATCAGCTCCAGAACGCACGACGACTTCAACGACGAGGCACCTGCGCTTCATTCCGAGCAAACTCTCTGCTCAAACCCCGCTGTGAGTATTATACGTTCTGTTATTTACTCGCTATTTACTATCTTCCGCCAATTATCCGGAGGGACCGCGTTGTCCACACCACAACCACCATACGACTGGATCCCCTATGGCCTCACATCCCCCGTGGATGTGTATGCCCGGGGGCTCCGAAAGGTGCCGACGCCGCCCCCTCTCGCATCCGAATTCATGGGGATGGCGAGCTATGCTCCCACCTGTTTCCTCGATCTCATGGATGACGATGTTGAGAGTGACAGATCTAGCATCGGCGATGTGGCACCTAGCCACCGTCCGTCTTAGGAGTGCGCTATAGCGAACGCTCCGGGACAGCCACCGGGGGTAGCGGTGTCCTTACAGACTCATGCCCCTCCGGACCCTTGCGCGGGGACCCTCACGCTCACACAAAAGCATGGCGAGGAGCTACGACAACAACAACAGAACTAGCCGCCACCTGCGCCGGTGCGCTCGGCGCACCACACTGTGCCCCATGCGCATAAACCGGTGAGCGGTGCCCGGGGTCGCTCTCTCTGGTCTAGCACAACATCATGGATGAGGGGAACGATCCCCCATAGTTCGCTCGGGCTGACCAGAACATCACAGCGATGGCAATGCTTCTGCGCGGCCTTCTTGAGCCGAATGACCCCCAAGAACAGGCGATCCACCGGAACCTCCGGGCACTGGTGGAAATCGCCACCATTCAATAGACGGAGAGTTCTGCATCATAACACCGACTCGCGGCCTCTCTCCCCACCAGGGGAGTGGGGACGCACCAGACAAATCACTCCACCCGCTCATCGCTACAGCCGCCGAGCGCGACACAGGAGGCCGCATCTGCTCCCTAGCTTGACCTAGCGCCCGCTCCACACCAACCGCCTATACGCGAGCGGCTCGGACCAAACCAAGACACTCGTAGCGTCATCAGCCCGAGCCCAGATGGCCCGGGACCACGGGCCTTTACCCGATGCATCCAAAGAGCGCCGCTCTCGCAACACTTCAACAAAGGTCGAGGCAAAGGCAAGGCCAAGCACAAGGATCAGGACGAGGGCCCCTCCATGCAGAGGGGCAAAAAGAATAGAAAAGATCGTCGGCGATCGACCAACTCCGCATTGGTCGCCATGGCTAATCACACGGACAAGCAGCCCCAGCAGGGCCTTCCGGACCACTTCAACAAGCTCATGAAGAGACCATGCACCAACCACGCCTACCCCATCAAACACCTCTACAAGGACTACGAGGTCCTCAAGCGCCTTCTACGACAGGCTGGCGGGCCGAAGGAAGAAAAAGACGAAGAAGCAGCGGCCAAGAAAGGGGGCGTAGTGGGCAAGGATCTGTACGACTGAAGGTCGAGGTGACCCGACCAGACGCCTACCGACTGAAGGACGACAACGACAACATTCTCACTAACGCTTGGAATAGCTATGTCGTTTCTTCCCCCAAAAATTCAGTCTTACCATTGTTTACTTAATGTTTGCTCCTATAAAAGCGCCCTGACCCGAACACTTTTGGCATGGGTCGCTTAGGGGCTCCACGAGGGTGCACTACCACCTCTCTTTTCGTTTACTATCATATGGTAAAACTCCTTACTACCCGAACAAAAGGGTAGTTCGTTCCTTTAAATTACCTTACGTAGCTTTGCTTTAAATATTCCAACCGATCGCACCCCGCCTCTACCTATGGTTACGAGCAGCTGAGCCTCGCGGGCCACGCCCGGGCTCCTAAGGTTGCCGCCTATGGGACGAACGGGCAAGTGCAAAAAAGAAAGAATAAAAAACAAAATTATGCTAAGGTAAAACTAAGGAACGAATGGGACAAGCTTCCCCGAATGGAGTGATTCCATCACAAAAAACAAAACCGATTGTATTCATTAAGTACACAAGAATGTTTACACGGGGGCTCCCCCATGAACTTAACTTTTTACATCTGCTGAACTACTTATACTTTACAAGCTATTGGGGCTGCACGGCGGCATCGACTACCGGCTTGACCGGCGAGGGAAGGGGCTGCTCGTCCACCGACTGGGCAACATTTGGCTCGTTTGGCGTCAGGGCGATGTCCACTTCCGACCCAGGCTCCACGCCATCCGTAGGCTGGGTGACGTCCTCCTGATGCATGCTTTCAGCCATGTCCGCATGATGAACATCCATTACCTACTACGTGGAGACTTGCTCGGCCAACAACCTTGCGTGCGGTAGCAAGCTCTCCCCAAGCGATTGGATGTCCTCCGTGCTCAAGCTGTCGGCATACCGGCTATAGATAATGGTGAAGTCCAGGTCCGAGTGGTATGTCACCACCGAAGTCAACACCCCCGACGCTCCATAGAACAACTCATGTGTGATGAGGGCCCGGACCTCATCTGGAACCTCCGCCAGGTAGATGGTGGGCGCACTAGTACTTGGCGCTGACCCAAAGACCTCCGAGATGACAAGCTAGGCAACATTGCGAATCTGGTCAAGTTACCCCTCGAGAGCATGTTGCTCTTCAAGGGACTTAGCCAGCGCCTCCGCATTTTGGCCAAAAGTCACCTTGGTCGTCTCCAAGTCCCGCTCCAATGATTCCACCTTTTCACCCAGCTCTGGAAAAAGGACGACAAGCTCAGAATCAAGCTAAAGGAAGAAACCAACACGTCGAAAGCAGAAAAGGTACTTACCGAGGCGGGTGTTCTCGAGGACAGAGAGTCCCTCCACCTGCTGGGTCCGAAGCATGAGCATTTCCTGGTCTACCTCCGACCGGGCCTTTCGCTCCAACCTCAGGGCATTCCACTCTGACTCTAGGGCATTCCGCTCTGACTCTAGGGTCTCTAGGGATATTTGGAGCGCCGCCTCGATGTCCACTAGAGACTTACATAGCTCCACCTCGTTCTCCACTTGGCGGGCCTTCGCCGCCTCAAGCCCCCGCTCAGTGGCGGTCACCCGCTCCGCCGCGAGCTACTCTGCTGCCTGCACCTCGGACACCTTCGCCGCCTGGTCCTAGGACTCACGGCGAGGCTGACTCCAGCTGATGCTCAAGCTCAGCCATCCTGGCGTGCTCCATCCAAAGGAAACAAGACTTGCAGCATGACATCTCCTCCAGACACTGAAAAAACGAGAAGCAAGTATGCTGAGGCAACCGACGAAAAACCAAGGGGTCAAGGTCATGTGCGGGAAACTCACTACCGCAGTGCGGCGCAGGTCAACCTTGACCAACTGCTTGATGGACTCAACCCGCTCATGGGCCTCCTCAAGCTTCATCGATAGCTTGGTGAGATCGGACTCCATGGCAACTCCTCTCCCCCCAAGGATGTCCCATAGCTGACACTCCTATGAATCCCGAAGGATGAACCGAACCTTGGTCAGGTCCTCGGGGCAGGGACACTCCAGGTCACCCTCTGCTAGCCCGCTGGAGGGCCCAGCCTCCAACCGAACTATCGCCAGCTCCCACGACAGCACCGGCAGCTCCACCTCATCATCTGCCTCGTCGTCGGAGGGGATCTCCACCACCTCGGTTTCATGGGCCACCAACGGGCATTCTGACTCTGTCCCGACCACATCTCCCTCTGGCGCCTTCAACTCCGACCGCAAAGGTGAGCCACGTAGCCCTCCACCCGGTGAGGCAGGGGGCCGGTCTCCCTCTCCTCTTCCACCGTAGCCGGTGGAGGAGGGACCGCAAGGGACACCTTCGACGTCACCACCGGGATCACCGCCAACACCATCGCCGCCACTATCGTCGTACTGGCAACCGACCTAAGGGGCGTCGCCCCCAGAAGGGAAGGACTCGCCGTCACCACCCTGCTCTCCTTGCCGCTTGTCACGGCGCGCTGCAAGGTGGGCCTCCAGACCTCCTGCATGGGAGTTGGGGCGATGCTCAACCCCGTCACCGTTCGGCCACTAACAAAAAGTACAGGTCAGTCATACTTCAAAAAGACACAAGAGCAAGATCGAAAAGAAACAAAGAAAGGCATACCGGGATGTAAGCGGTACGACTTTGAAACCCGACGGGCCCACAGGGCGAGGACCGCTCCCGGGCTACAACCCACGCCCCCTCACTTTGGTCGGGGGTGGAGTTGACTCAATTGGCTCCCACCCAGTCCGCGAGTCACCACGATGTTCGGCTCGGGGCACGCCGATCGGAGCAGCAGGCGAGGCATCCTGCCGCTATGAGTCATGCGCTGGCGCCAGCCCCGGCAATGCATGGGTGCAGGCCCGCTCCTCTGACAGCCTGGCTTGCTTGGCCATGTCCGCGGCAGGCAGGGACGAGACCAGCGCTACCGCCGAAGGGCGCAGTGACCGTGTTCGCTTCGCCTCCCATTCGCCGACGGTGTCCGTGCTCGTAGCACGCTTCCTTGGCATGGGGACATCACCGCACCTCTCCGCCTCCTGCTCACTGCCAGCAGACATGGTCGTAGGATCACGATGCTCCGCCAAGGTCGCAACAACCTCTCGGCTTTCCTCCTCCTCGGGGAAAATCATGTCATCCCCGCCTCTGTGGGGTCCTCTGACTCAAGCTCTGACTCGACGTCGCTCCTATTTTCCTAGGCCTTCATGCGTCGAGCAATCTCCTTCTCCTTCTCATTCTTCCACCGAGCCTCCTTTGCTTTCTTCTTCTTCCTAGCATCCGCTGCCTCCTTCTAGGCGGCCTGCCGAGCCACGCCCTCTGCCCCCTTTGGAAGATGCGGTCGGGACTTGTAAGCTTCAAGTCCCTACAAAACAGGCGACTCAAAATAAAAAAAGCAACAAGGCAAAGGGGGAAAGAACACGGAGTAAAGAGAGGGAAGCATACCAGTTTGGACACCACCGAGGTGTTAAGAGGTACGGGCTTTCCATAGACCTTCTCTTTGGGCTTCAGCTGCAGCACCCGGTCGAGGTGACTCCAGACCTTGTCGTTCAGTAGCTCCTCCGGTGACGCACGATCAGGGTTCGTCGGGCCGCCATACTTCCACATTGGCCACACCCTCTCCGCCAACGGAGCAACCCGACGGTGGTAGAGGGTGTGGAACACTCGCACCCCATCAAGGCCATGCCACATGAGCTTCTAGAGCTCCGCCTCAATGATCTCCACCTTCTTCTTCTCCTGACGGGAAGGGCCCCATGACCAACTTTCCCGCTTCTCCGGCCTTCTATCGGTGAACGTTGGGAACGGCGTCTCCACTGGGTTCCTAACATAGAACCACTCCCCGTGCCACCCCTGGTTGGAGTCGCAGGGGATGTACATGGGATATGAGCCCCCCACGCTCGGTTTCTTCTGTAGGGAGAAGCCCCCCACCGACGTGGCCTTGGGCAGATCCCCCACCGACAAAGTTTGCCCAGAGAACAGCCACCGAAAGAAGTCTGCGTGCGGCTCCTTCCCGAGGAAGGCCTCACATACGGTGACAAAGCCGGCAATATGCAACACCCCGGACGAATTGAGGTGCTGCAGCTCTAGACCCCACTCATTGAGGAGCCCACGCAGGAACCAGTGCGCGGGGTATCCTAGGCCGTGCTCGTGGAAGGCGAGGAAGGAAGCCACCTCGTTGGGCCAAGGTTGCGGGAAATCCTCCCTCCTAGGAGCCCTCCAGTGCGCCACCTCCTTCGGCGGCAGAAACCCCTTCATGGTGAAGGCCTCCAGCACCGACTCCCTCATAGTGGATGACCTCTAGCCCGACATTTCACTCTGGGTTCGTGGATGGATTTGTGAGTTTTTTCCTCTCCCTCGCTCTCCCCCTTTTCTTTTCTCTCCTAGGAACCATCGTGGATCTCAAACGCTCTTGGCAAGAAGGAAGATGAGAAGAGGCGGCAGATGAGGAATAGGCGAAGGAACAGGGTGAAAGCCTTCTCCCTTCGCCTACTTAAGGAAAAGGGCGCAGCAGTTGGGGAAGGCGTGCCGATTGGGAAAAGGTGAAACGACGGAGGCGAAAACCCCCCCTTCCCCATTTAATGTAGATGGGATATGATGGGATGCACCCTGACCTATGAGACACGCCTTGCCCGACGGAACGATGCCTGATTAGACGAGATGTGGCCTGGGTATGGCCCAACACTACCGCACAACCACGCGTAGGCGGCTCTCCGCCTCCCCAGGCGAGACTTGGAAAAACTCAAACAACGGGATCTTTGCCAGGAGAGACCATCGGGCTTCCTAAACCGATCGAATGGCTTAGGAAAACACCGAGAGATAGGTAAGGAGCAAAGGGACACCCCATGTAGGCCATGCTGACTCCATCATGAACGATGAGCATAGGTCCCGGTCGGACATTTTCAATTGGAGCTCTTCAAACCCCGTTACTCGAGTCATCAAGGTAACATTACCGACCCCACTATTTCTTTATAGTCATTCATACATCCATACATGCATTCATTCCATACGCCCACGCCTCTTGGACAATTCAAGCCTAAATCGCCCAGGGGCTCGGGAACTAAGGCATAGCACATGCGGCTAAATGCATCACAACACTCCGTGTTGCGTCACGAAGCGGTAGTTGCCTCATTCAACATGAGCAACGACCGACCGGGGTTCAAAGGTAGGTCCACGAAGGGCTTGAGGCCACCTCGCGTCAAATAGAGCCAGGGGAAAAAATGCAGACGAGCCCCATGTGGCCCTCGCCCAGTCTGCCCCAAAGTGGATAGGGTCATCTCAACCTTCTCGTTCGATCCTAAACCTCTATCAAACCAACAAAATCTCCATCAAGGGGAGGCCAGCAGGCCACCCGAGTTGATCTCTAGAACAACCAAGGCATCTATTGGGTTATAGATAAAGGAGCAGTGGAATGTCACAAGAGGGCTATGCTGACCCCATCATGAATGATGGACCCGGATTCTACTCGATCATACCCGTTAGTGAGCTCATCGAGCGCGTCACTTGAGCCCAAGCAATTGAGGCAAGCAACAAAGCTTAGCCCCTCCGGTTGTGAGAAACCGAGGATGGGGTAACGCACATAACTCAAACTGACCCCTACCAAGCCCAACGGGGCTCGGGGGCTCAAGACACCCAAGACGCCCGGGTCTGCAACCCCGAACTCGCCCCATCCCTTGGCTACGCCTCGACTGCACACCAACGCCTGGGTCTGTGACCCGAACTCGCCCCATCCCTCGGCTACGCCTCGACTACACACCAACGCCTAGGTCTATGACCCCGAACTCGCCCCGATAGGATCCACGACTCTGACTCGTTGGATCCCACGGCGCGCACCGACGCCAGGATCTGCGTGCTCTGTCTCGTTTGATCCCTAAACTAACTGCCTCGGCTGTGCGGGCTCCACCAATGCCAGGATCCATGACTCCGACTCGCCCGATCCCACGACGTGCATCGATGCCAGGATCTACGAGCTCCTTCTCGTTCGATACGTAAAAACTAATTGCCTTGGCTGCGCGGGCTGCACCGACGCTAGGGTCCATGACTCTGACTCCCCCAATCCCATGGCATGCACCGACACCAGGATCCATGAGCTCTGTCTTGTTTGATCCCAAAAAACTAACTACCTCGGCTGCGTGGGCTGGGCCAATGCTAGGATCCATGACTCCGACTCGCCCGATCCCACAGCGTGCACCGACGCTAGGATCCGTGAGCTCTATCTCATTCGATCCCTAAACTAACCGCCTTGGCTACGCAACGACGCCTTGGTTGGCAACTCCGTCTTGACTAAAAAACATGCACACATGCCCGCTGACAAAACCCCCCAAATGATCCTACCCGAATCGCTCGAGGGCTCGGGGGCTACACCCACGGGTGCGCTCGTGCGCACCCACTGACAAAACAAAAACTTCCCCCGCTGGCAACACGAAAAACCCCCTAGACGATTTTGCCCAAATCGCCCGGGGGCTCGGGGGCTACACCCGTCATCAAGACAAAAATCCCCCAGATGATTCTACCCGAATCGCCCGGGGGCCCGGGGGCTCCTGTCGGGTTCATAAACCCAGGGTCCCGGCCCAACAGACAACATTGCGAGCAAACACGCAACTCATGGGCTAGCCCAAATACCTAAACAATAGGCTAGAAGGGTGATCCAATCACCGATCGGAAGGCTTGGCCGAGGAGGAACAGCGCTCGCTTCCGACTCCGGCCTGCCTCTTCGACCGGAGCTCTCGCTTCGGTCTCCAGCCCGCCTCCGGACAGCCTCTTTCACTAAAAGGCCTAGCCAAACACCGCTTTCGACTCTGATCCGCTTCTCCGACCAGGAATGCGCTGAACCCCTGCTTGTAGCTCCTCTCCGACTGGCGCAATTAGAGCCAACTAGGACTGACCGACTAGGGATGCCCGCTCGGTAGGGACCAGGAAACGGACGAGAGAAAGTAAGGTAGGGTACACAAGTCAAACCGCAATACC
Organism: Miscanthus lutarioriparius; assembly: GCA_904845875.1. Taxonomy (NCBI): domain Eukaryota; kingdom Viridiplantae; phylum Streptophyta; class Magnoliopsida; order Poales; family Poaceae; genus Miscanthus; species Miscanthus lutarioriparius. The sequence goes on along the minus strand of CAJGYO010000019.1, from coordinate 69,978,851 downwards.
AGGGACCATACCCTGTGCACCTGCCAGACAGTACCCTGCGACCAACCTAGCATGGTAGAACCGAAGCAGTGCTGTAGGCGCTGACATTTACCATACCTGAAGAAGACGATGCAACCTCCCACATGCATCTGACATTCAATAGTGACATCAACAGTATTCTGGGTGCCTACAATCATCTTGTACCCACCGACGTGGGCAACAAGACTTAGTAGCATGCGCACTCTCTCCCTCTCACCTGTAAGGCCATCCCCTGCATCCTATAAAAGGGGATGTGCTCTCCCAAAAGGTAGATTCATTTAGATCGGTCAAGTTCACTTAGCACATAGCGGAGCTCTGTCACTCTCGGCCCCTCTAACCAGAGTCCGACCGGACCTCTTGTACCCCCCCAATCTTTCTCCTTCTCATTTGTAACCCCACTACAAACTTCGAGCACCTAGGCTCAGTAATAAAGTCATCGACCGACTCAAACTAGACGTAGAGCATGTTGCCTGAACCAGTATAAACCCTATGTTATTGAGTGCTAGGCCACCTCCGATCACAACATACAGCAAAACTATGAATATTTACGTGTTGGTCACTTTCTGCACCGACACTTGGGGTGTGCTCGATGGAACTGTCCGATGTAGCTAACTTTCGGGGTGCTTAGTGTCTAGTGGAAGATGAGCACCACCAAAAGCGTGTTATTTCGGGTGGTTCTACCACAGGTGGTATCAGAGCCAATAATGAGTCTACGAGTTTAAAAACTCTTTTCAAAACCTAAAATTTAACCAAAAAAGCTTTGCGAAAAATAGGATGCGACAAATTATCTAAGTAAGTATAAGCCCTAACAATATGGTCTATCTAGGATAATGGCACTAGTTTTATGTAATCAATTTTCTACTGGTACACTAACTTATGCTGCATAAGAATCGTTTAGCGTATGGGAAGTGAGTGTGCGTTGTGCCAAAAATTATATGCGAATGCCGCTATATTCTGGCTTGAGCGAACGAATAGGTCGATCCATGCATCATGAAAAGAGAATCTTGCTTAAACTAAACTCCCCCACACATATAATTTTGGGTAGTAAATTGATAGGATAATAAATAAAGAGAAATGCTTTAACTCTTAAGGAAAAGTTCTCGCTTGTAACCATTTGTTGGGCCTTATCATCTCTCTAGCCGGTTGTTTCTAAGTATGAAGGTTTGGTCTCTAACGGTGGGTTCCTATCTGTTTACAGATGAACTTGAGGTCTGGTCATGGGAGCACCAGTGCTGGGATGGGCCGTGGTCTTGGTGAAGGCCAGGGTGAAAATGGTCGTGGCGATGATCATGGCAATGCCAACGGGGAGAGCCACGAGGCCCCACTCCTTGGTCCTCCTCCACCACCACCACCGCCTCCGATGACCCATGCCGAGATGATAGCCAAGATGTTGGCTGCTCCTCGTGAGTCGGCCTGTGCCTTAGAGATGCTGGCATAGGCTATTGGTGGCTTCGCTCGTGGAGGCCCGGTGGCAATGGCGGGAATGGGGATGGTGCCCGCGGTCCTGAGAGGCCTTGTTCCTATTAGGACTTCTTGGGGACACCCACCCATGTTCACGCTGACTAGGGAGCCTCTAGATGCGGAGCATTGGCTTTGTATTCTAGAGCAGAAGTTTAGCTGCTCAATGTGATCGATGAGCAGAAGGTGCGCTTTGCCGCACAACAACTTCTAGGATCTGCCAGTGCCTGGTGGAACACTTTCAATGACATGCAGCATATGGACCACCATGTGACTTGGCGGGAGTTTACCACTGCTTTTTGTCAGTACTATATTCCTGCTGGTTTGCTAAACAGGAAGCTGTCTATGTTTCTGGAGCTGAAGCAAGAAACATGACTATGATGGAATATGTGAACAAGTTCAACCATCTTGCACAATATGCTAGGACTCATGCAGATATTGATGAGAAGAAGATGGATCATTTCAATCATGGTCTCTCTTGCTTCTTGCAAGAGAAGCTGTATATAGGGGGATATCAGACCTTTGGTTCTTTGATAAATGCTGCCATTGCTATGGTGGGACTTTAGCGTGACTCTCAGGCTGAGTGGAAGCGCAAGAGGGTGGTCACTGGGTCTTCTAGTGACCCATAGTCATAGAGGATACATGTTGTGAGGAGGGTGTCCTATCACTCTCTAGGTGGACAGTCGTCCCACCAGACTCAGCAGACTCACCAGGCACCTCCCACTCAATACCGTGCACCTACTCAGCAAGTGCAGTAGCCTCAGGGACAGCAGGTTCCACCTCGTTAGGGATAGGGGAACAAGCCGAGTGCTTGCTTCAAGTGTGGCAAGGAAGGCCACTATGCTTGTGAGTGCCCCTAGAACCAGCTTACTCAGTCTTCTCAGCCTTCGGCCAACTCTCATTTGGTCAAGAGGACTATCATCAGAAAGAAGGTGCCCGTGAGCCACTCAAGACAGGTCAACTTGACTAAGGCTGAGAAGATCCCGAAGGGAGAGCCTGTGATAGCTAGTATGTTTACCATTGATTTCCACCTAGCATATGTGTTATTTGATTCTGGTGCATCACATTCATTCATGAGTATGGGGTTTGCACAAACGCACAATATATCTACTATGGCTATTCCTATTGCCTATAGAATTAGAACCCCGGGTGCGTAATTGTGTGTTAAAACTCAGACAGACACAGTGAGACTAGTGCTAGCCACTCACTCTTATCGTCTCTAGTTCATGGTGCTGCCTGGGCAAGGCATAGATGCAATTCTGGGAATGACCTGGTTGAAAAATTATAGGGTACTCTTGAACCTAGGCCTTCTTCGAGGATAGAATGTCTCTCCTTACCAACTCTCAGTTTTGGTCAAGCTAAAGGATCTTGTCTCTACCTGTGGTTTGTGAGTTTCATATGTCTTTCTGAAGATCTACCTAGGCTACTACCGAATAGGGATGTGGAGTTTTCCATTGAGTTAGAACCTAGAAGCTGCTCCTATTTTGAGCCTTACCGCATAGCTCCAAAAAGAATTGGGTGAGATGAGAAACAATTAGAAGAATTGTTGGAGAAGAGTTAACTAGTTCTTCACCATGGGGTTGTCCAGCTACTTTTTGTGAAGAAGAAAGATGACACTCTTAGGATGTATGTGGAGCCTTTCAATGCGGTAACCATTAAGATCAAGTATCCTTTATGATACTTTGTATACATTATGTTTACCAAGGTGTTTTTAAAGATTGATCCGGGTACCAAATTAAGATAGCATATAGTGTTATTTGACTCTATCAATACCTAGTCATGTCTTTTGGTCTCACCAATACTCCTGCATTCTTCATTCATGAACTCGGTCTTCATGCCGAATTGGACAATTTTGTAGTGGTGTTCATTGATGATATTTTGATATATTCCAAGAACAATGAAGAACATGCACACAATATATCTACTATGGCTATATGCCCTGAGTTTTGGCTAGATAGTGTAGATGTTGATGTAGACCATCTTTGTGGATCCCGCAAGGTGTGTATTGTGATCCAAAGCTAGTCTAGGTCGTTTCTTGGTCTTTGGGTTTTATGCATTTATACAAGTTTTTCAAATAGCTCAACCAATGACTAAGTTGCTCGAGAATGATGTCAAGTTTAGCTGAGTATGCTTGAAGAAGCTTTCCAAGCACGAAGAAATTTCTTACCTCTGCTCCTATTCTTGCCCAACCAAATGTTGATAGGCCATTTGATGTATCCCATGCCTCATGATTTGGGTTGCATGCTTATACAAGATGGACGATGTAATAGCTTATGCTTCACGTAAGTGAAAAACGTTGAATTATCCACATATGAATTTGGAGACATTGGACATTACCATTGGGAAATAAAGTACATATTTTTACGGATCACAAGAGCCTCAAATATATTTTCACTCAATCCGAGTTGAATATGAGTTAATCAAATATTACAATTTAGAAGTTTATTATTACCCTAGAAAAGCTAATGTGGTAACTGATGCCTTAAGTCGGAAGTCGCATCAGGTTGATGAAGAATCTTTGCCCCTCACCCACTCTAAAGTGTTAGCCCATATTGCACTAGTCTCGGATTTACTTGAGCAAATTATTATAGAGCAAAGGCAAGATGCTTTGGAAATCCCTCATATCAAGAAGTTAATTGCCGAAGGGAGTGGTCCTCATTTCAGTATTGATGATCAAGGTGTGGTGAAGTTCAAGAACCGATTGGTGGTTCCCTCAAGTGATGAGCTTAGGAGAAGAATTTTGGATGAAGCTCACAACTCCAAATTATCCATTCATCCGGAAAGTAACAAGATGTATCATGATTTGCGTTACTTGTATTGGTGGCCAAATATGAAGCAGGACATTACTAAATACATCTCAGAATGTGACGTCTGTGGAAGGGTTAAGGTAGATCATCTGTGTATGCCCAGTTTTCTACAGCCCTTGCATATCCCTGTTTGGAAATAGGAGGATATTTCCATAGATTTTGTTCTAGGTTTTCCCCGCACAACAAAGGGGTATGATTCTATTTGGGTCATTGTGGATTGCCTCACCAAGTCTGCTCATTTTCTTCAGGTGGATACAAGGTATTCAGCCAAGAAGTAAGCCAAGCTGTATTTTGATCGGATTGTAACCCTACATGGAGTTCCTCTTACCATTGTTTTTGATAGAGGGTTAGTATTTGTCTCTTGTTTCTGTGAGCAACTCCAGAAATGCCTTGGTACTCGCCTCCTATCGACAAAAGATGCTCGACAGTCCTCTGAGGGGTATCCCACGAAGGTGGATTGATCGGAAGAGGTGTGCGTAATCAAGAACAAGAAGGCAACAGAGACACAAGAGTTAGACAGGTTCGGGCCATCAGCACGACGTAATATCCTACTCCTATGGTCTATTGGTTTGTATTGGTTATCGTATGATATTGCATGTATTTTGAGGGGGTCCCTGCTCGCCTTATATTGTCTAGGGGGTAGAGTTACAAGTTAGTTAGATCTAAAAGATAACCGAAAAGTAATAATAGATTACATGAATCATGGGATCGAACATATCCTAACAGATATCAAAGCATCTTCAGGATATCGCCCTTGATGCCTTGCGGTACACGCCGAGCAATGTCATGCACCATAGGTCTTCGTCTTGTGGGCTGGACCGCCCTGGAGCGCATCCCATGTAGTCTATGATGGGTATCTAGGGTCGTACCCCCCACAACTAGTCCCCAAACGCCTTGTATCCATTGTGCAACGCCGTCTTGAGCTTATTTGAGCAGATGTAAACAAAGCCGAGCAGTCAGACTCATAGTTCGACCACTCTAATGAGTCGCTGAGCAGTTGTGGACCGTCACCGAGTAGAGTATCCCAAGTAAGGCTTGCCAGAAGGATGTAAGGTGCTCAAGTTCAAAATTAAAAATTTCCTCGTTGTGAATCAAGTGTGCCCACTTAGAGTCCGACCACGAGAAAGAGAGATAATCTTCTTCAACTTCGGGAGGCACGGAGTCTTCCAGATTAAAGAAAACACACTCACCACAAGGTGAAGTGTGCCCACTTAGTCCCTGAGCCTGGCAGTATGTGACATGGTCATGTGGTGCCAGGGTCCAGAAAGTAGAAGAAAGGCAGAGAACCAGCCGAGTAGGCAACCAGTCCATGAGCTGAGCCCTAAAATGAAAAGCGCACATTCACCGCAAGGTGAAGTGTGCCCACTTAGTCCCCGAGCCCGACAGTAGGTGACGTGGTCACGTGGTGCCAGGGTCAGAAACAATAGTAACCAGAAGAATCCCTTAGTGTGGTGAGAAACCGAGTCATAATGATGATGTACTCCCTGAGCCATAAGTGGAAATCTCGAATAAATTAGGAAGTACCAATTATTCAAATCGTGGAGAAAAAACTGGAGTAATGGTTGTACAGTAGAAATTACTGAGCCTTGATGGTATTGCGGAGAAGTCAGCGAATATTCGGTGTGTAGTACCAAGTTGCGTCGAAGAATAGGCGATATAGGCCGTAGTTGCGCGGAAGCCTAGATAACGGCCCACCACGCCGCTTTGGGGAATTCGGAAGGGCGTAAATCAATATGGTGCGGTTTCCCAAAAACCCTTGAATGCGAAAAGTGGATACAGTTTCTTTATAACTGCGTCGCCGCACTCCGCGCTCCCACCTTTGCCACTTCGCCACTTAGTCTTCCTCGTTAGCCTCGCGCTTCCCCATTCGCATTCACACGCGCTTTGCTGCTAGGGCTAAGAAGCTTGCAAAAAAAGGCCAGCTCCGATCCAGATCTGAGGGATGGCACTGAAGAGGGGAGGTGGTAACCCAAAGAAGGCAGCCGCCAAGGCGAGCTGTGATAATGAATGGGTGCCTTCACTCTTGGGGGAGATGGAGCTCAATGAGATGGTGGGGGCGGGTGTTCTTCCTGACCGTATCACCGTCGGATGGTGTCCGACCGACTTTGAGCCCTATTCGATGCCACACACCAACGAGCTTGTTGTGTTTGAAGATTATTTCTAGCGTGGATTAGGACTTTCGGTACATCCTTTCTAACAGGATCTGTTGGAGTTTTGGGGAGTGAGCTTGTGTAATCTCCATCCGAACACTATTTTGCACATTTCTATGTTTATCCACTTCTACAAGGCCTATCTTGGCATTCTTCCCCATTTCAATCTCTTTCGACACCTTTTCTGGCTCAAGAAGAAAGGAGGGGGTGGTTCCAAAGTGGTCGGTGGTGTGTATCTATAGCTCCACGATGGGATGGTGGGCGAATACATCACTATGCCCACTGAATACCTCGCTAAAGGGGTGGAATGTCAAGTGGTTCTACATGAAGCAAAGTCATCCTACCATCCGATGCGATGTCGACTAGATTTCAGAGAACCAGAGGAGCTAGTCGGAGAAACCGACCATTGCTGATATGGAGCAGGTGAAGGAGCTCCTCGAGCTAATAAGGGGCATGGAGATGAATGGGTTGGTGGCGGCGGTGAGCTTCATAGTGTGCCACGTCCAGTCCTATAAGGAGAGGGCTCATCTGAGCTTTGACTTCAAGGGAGATATTGACGGCACCCGGGAGAGGATCGGAGAGACTAGCGAAGGAGGCTATGCTACGTCGGGCCGGTGAACTATTTGCTCCAAACATGCCGTTCAACGTGCCAGGGCAGTCGAAAGCCTTCAACTGCATGAACCCACCTCCTTGGGTAAAACTCTCGACTGTTGTTCCTAGTGTTTTTTATCTCATGCCGGTGCCGAGCAATGGACTGATTCGCTTGTGGAAAGATCCATTTGTAGGAATGGGTGGTGTACTTCTCGAGCGTGCCAAGGAGAGATTGGCCAAAGGCAGTGGACGCCAGGCCGACCACTCAGCCAGAGGAAAGTGCTATCAGCGCCTCGTCCGAATCCAGAGGCGGAGGTGCTAGTCGGAGGAAGAGTCCCCCCGGTATCAGAGAAGGTTCGAGGAAAAGCACGGCATCAGATGAGCCGGCCTGAAAGAAGAGAAGAACAACGAATGTAGCTCCCCGCAAGCCGAGCAGTATATCGCTTGGTGGTGGTCAGACCGCTCGGATGCAGAGCACGGCGATATTCGAGTGGTCGGATGATGACGAGGCTCTAGTAGCTCCCCCTCTGAGCACTAAAGCGTCATCGCGCAACATGCGCACGGAGGTGCAATCGAAGGGAGGGGAAGGAGTCCCCGAGCAGCAGGCAGAGAAGACACCGACAGCAGGGACCGCAAGACCTCCGGCCCAGGCCACGTGGGTTGACCTCAGAGCAGTGCCTGGGTGCTCAAGGAGGCAGCACCAGTTCAAAACCGTCTACTGGGAAGCTGATGTGTAAGTATCTTTGCCTTGGGATTGGTAGCTTTCCGATTTTTATAGTTGCGGTGACCGATGAGCTAAACTGATGTAGAACGGGGCGTGCGGAGGACCTGAATCCTTCAGGCTAGACTGGCGAGTAGCCGAGGGCTGTTCCTGATGTGGAGACATTACGGGCAGACTCCGTCCTAGAGTCCCTAGGCGCTCATCGGTCTACGGAGGAGTAGACCACCACTGCTGATGGAGTTGGCGGCGGAGAGCGGTTGGCGACGATGGCAGGCGATTCGATGGAGATGCCAGTAGCAACGGTGGAGCCGTCGAGTCTTTGTAGGCGAGCGCAGGAGCTACCGACGTCATGCCGGAATCGGCAGTGCAGAGGCCGGCCGCGTCGGTGGAGCAAGCAGTGCGCCCTGAGATGCCGCAGGGCGTGGTCGGTCGCTGTGTGCGGCCACCGAGCCCCCAGGCAGCACCACCGGCTGTAGAGGAAGAGGACAAGGTCAAGGAGATTGAACGTGAAGAATCATGACCGCATGCCATCCGCATCCTCCGCATGCGTTAGGTTCTGCGCATGGGCCAGTTCGCTTCCTGTTTTTCGTAAAGAATTAGAAATAGCTTTTTATTTTTAATTGTGAGCCAGTTTTGTTTAATTAATATAAAATCATATAGGTGTCCAAAAATCAAGAAACTAATTTTGTTAGGTTCCACAAATTATTGTCTATTTGTTAGTTTAGTTGGTTCATACATATCTATGTTGATGCGGAGAGCTATTAAATCATTTGAAAGTGTTTAATATTGTTAGGTTAATTATTGTAGGAATTTTTGTGGTAAATTGGTGATAGATTTGATCCAAAATTTTTACAGTAGCTTCATTGTATTATTATGTGCTCACTGTAATTTTTGTAGCCTTAGACTAGACTAAATATTAGGGTAGTTAAATATTCCTTATTTAAATCTACATTAAATCTTCAATAGAAATAAAGTCATACCATTGATTTGCAAAACTAGGTGCTTGTTAGTTGAACTCAATACATTGCTTGATGATGATGATAGTTAGCTTAGTATCTTAGTCATTAGAGCTAGCTTAGTAGCTTAACATGTGTATCCTTATTTTAAAAGTTGATGTTGCCTAAATTCTAAATTGTTGCGTCATCATCATTGCATGCATATAGAGAATGAGTTAACAGAGATTGTGACCACCGACGAGCACGAGTTTGAGGAGATCATCGAGGAGTACGATGAGGAGATTCTCGTGTAGGAGAAGGTCCTGAAGCCACCGCTGACTGACTTAGCTGACACCGTGTCTGCCCAAGGCAAGCTCGGTGCATAATCCTTATTTTGATAATCACCGTATATATATGTGATGTGCATTTATGTTACAGGAATTTTATGTAAACCACATGCATATATATACCTATCATATGAGTCTTACTAGTGCAGGATCGAGTAGCTGTTATGCTTAGATTTATCGGTAGCGTGGGTAACCTGTCGTTACTCACAAGTAGGTGAATACTACTATTACTCTCATAATAAAATGATGGAAGGAAAAATGGTGATCGGACAGGGATATAGTATGGTTATTGGTGGGTGTAACAAGTTGTGTCCCGCGGCTACGGGGCTTAGCTTGGTTACATTGTTTTCCCTATCCATGTTGATTGAGGACCGTCCATTGCTGTGGATGGTAGTCAAGTCATAGACTTATTATCCTGAGCACATACATGCTTATGGGAGCGGGAAGGCTCGTTGCTCTCTTGTCATGGGTTCTGGCTCTTTCTGGACCGACTGATTGGAGACGGGGAAAGGTGGAGGTCTAAGCACTATATTGAGACCGGGTCTCAAGTGTGGGGGCTTGGAGTCCAAGTTTGGACGGGGACCTAGACCCCGTGACAGGAGTGGAATGGGTTGCTCTTGTTTGTGCCTGGGGTACAAACAGGGCGTGTGTTTCGGGGTATCCAGCTAGGATACATTGATTCGCAAATCACTGTTTTCGTGAGATGGTACGACTGTAACACCCTCGGTGTTACACCATAAATCATTTACTAAAACATGTGATAAAGTGTGTAGATCAATTTTTGTAACTCGAAATGATCAACTAAAATGTAAAACAAAAGTTGATTCGATAGTCATGTTATATCACTTAGGGTTTAAAACCAATTTTTATTAAGCAAAAATGCTATAGAACATGTATGTGATACTTAAATAAAGTTTGAAGTACAAACTTTGTAGATGACAATGAAATACTTGCGGTCAAAAAAAGATATTACTAGCTAATATTTCCACTACCTTAGAAATCACAAACGGAAATCAAATTCGGCTCAAAACCTTAGAAATTTTCAAGTTTACCAATAGTTAGAAACTGCTATGTTTAGTAATTTATTGTGAGAGATTGGGTTAAAGGGTGGTGTAGTGTTATAGCTTGATTTGGTAGTCTCTTGTGCCATCTTGAGCATGGTGAAGACGGTTTAGGTTTAGGAGCAACCGTTTGGTCGTGTTGAACGCTTTAAAATTCGTGTGTCACTATCTCGGGTTGGTTGGTGCGGGTGCGCGATCACCGCGTGGCCTTCTCACGCCGCGCACATTGCCATGTCCTACATGGTCAACCATGCCACCATGCTTGTCCGGTCGAGCCACCTGGGCTCGGCCGAGGCCGACCGTAGCGAGCCGCTAGCCCCACGCCCTGTTGCCCTATCTCACACTGCCGTCTTGGGTGCCGCCACGGTGGCGCAACATTGCCGTCGCGTCCACCCTGCCGACGCTCCTCACATCGCGATGCTACCGCTGCCATCGCATCATCGACACGTCCATGCCTATCCACTACATCTCTGCGCTGTTGCTGACCCTATGCGTGTCGCCTCAGCCGTGCGCGCACACGTGGGCGAGCCGCTATCTCCATGCTATTTATGGCACTGCAGCGCGTAGGCCACGCCAGTCAGACTCGCACACATTGTCCGTAGTAGCCAGCGCATGGGCCCCCCGAGCTTGCCACTCGCGTCCTGCCAAGGCTAGGACAAGCTGAGCCCACTGCCACGCTCCATTTCTCTCTTTCTCTCTTCTCTCTCTGCTTTCTACCGCCGTCGTGTCGTGTCGCGGTGAGCCAGAGAGCGGGCAACTCTCATCAATTCCTCGTGCTCGTGTCTCCATCTTCACATCCCTCTCCAGCCGACCCCACCCCGCCATGATTGTGGCTCAGCCGAGCTCCAATTTTGGACCTTTGCCCACCACCATGCCATTAAGGCCGTCACCGCCCGTGTCGTGGCCAGCCCCCACCACATCAACCCATGCCAATTCCTCTGCACCACTAGCTCGTCTTGGCACCCTCTTTGTCATGCGCACGCTAGTCATAGCTCTAGTGCCGCTTCCTCACCGCTGACATAGCCGTGCCTTTGCTGTCTGCCATTCACCTCACAGCGCGCACTTGGCCAGCCTCGCTCGGGTCATCTCCGGGCAAGCCAGCTTATCGGTAAGGTCACTGGTGAGTTGTCATTGCTCACCCGCTACCCTTACCGCCTTGTTGTTGCTGCGGCTCACCAGAACACCATAGTCATTACCGTAGGGTGCCCGTCGTCGTGGAGAGGTCCTTCTACGGCATCCCGGCTCGTGCAACCACCGCTCATCGTCTCGCGTTGAACCCTAGGTGAGCGTTGGCCTCATAGATAGGTCAGTGTGGGTCCCGTGTGGCCAGCGCAAGCGCTAGTGCCATTGCTCACCGCGCGGGGGAGGCCAAGGACCTTGCCGTTGTAAAGAGGAGAAAGATCCGAGGGTTCTGTTGCAAAGTCACTGTCTGTAGAAATAGTATGTGTAGTGTTTGCGCTATTGTTTGATAATGTGAGGGCATTTTTGCAAGAGTGCCGGAGCGTGCAGGCTTCCTCATTGCGGGCCGCCTCGCATGTGTGGGCCGATGCCGCGTGGGCCGCACCGTGGGCCACCGTGCACGGAGTCGCCGAGGGTGCGCGGGGGTGAATTAGGGAAAGTCCAGGGGGCTAAGTGAGAAGTTATGAGAGAGGGGGAAATAGTGTTAGTACTTAGTTGTAATTTAGGAGAAGTGCGAGGACTAGCAAAACCGTCAGCGCGCATGGGATTTTCCCGCCGTGGACCACCTCCGCGCCTGTGGGCCACCGCGCGTGTGGGTCGCGCGAGAGAATACATTTTTCTTTTTCATAAGGAATTAGAAATAGTTTTTTAGCTGATCTTTTATAAATCATATAAAATTATATAGATATCCAAAAATTGTGAAACCAATTTTGTTAGGTTTTCTAAAATTGTGCTCTATCTGTTAGTGTATTTAGTTCATATATATATATACATGTTGATGCTAGGAGCTATTAAATCAATTGAGAGTGCTTAATATTATTAGGTTAATTATTGTAGTAATTTTTGTGGTAGATTGGTGATAGCAAAAACCTTGAAATTTTTATAGTACCTTCATTGTATTATTATGTGCTCACTATAATTTTGTAGCCCTAGAATAGGCTACTTAATATGGTAGCTAAATACCCATTAAGGCTAAATGAATAATGGCATGATATTGGTTTATAAAAATTAAGCACTTGTAGGGTGAGCTTGAAATCTAATTGGTAGAGATAATGATTAGCTCAGTACCTTAGTCATTAGAGCTAGCTTAGTAGCTTAGCATGTGTATTCTTATTTTAAGAATTGATGTTGCTTTAATATTAATGTGTTGCATTATCATTGCATGTATGTAGAGAACGAGTTGGTGGAGATCGTGACCACCGGCAATCACGAGTACGAGGAGGTGATCAAGAAGTTTGAGGAGGAGATTCTTGTACAGGAGGGAGCCCCAAAGCCACCAGTGACTGACTTTGCTGACACTCCGCCTGCCCAAGGCAAGCCCCGGTGCATAACCCTTAATTTGAATAATCGCTGGATATATATATGTGATGTGCATTTACGTTACAGGATTTATATTGAAACTACATGCATAGATAAACCTAACTATGAGTCCTACTAGCATAGGTCGAGTAGCTGCTATGCTTAGGCTATCGGTAGCGTGAGTAACCTGTCGTTACTCACAATAGGTGATTATTATTATCACTCTCATGATAAAATGGTGAAAAGAAATTGAGACCGGGCAGGGATATGGTATGGGTATTGGTGGGTGTAAGAGGTTGTGTTCCGCAGCCAACATGGCATAGCTTGGTTACACTGTTTTCCCTTTCCATGTCGGTTAAGGACCGGCCATTACATTGGATTCTAGTCATGTCACAGACTTATTATCCTAAGCACATACTTGCTTATGGGAGCGGGAAGGCTCGTTGCTCTCTTATCATGGGTTCCGGCTCTTTCTGGATCGACTAATTGGAGGCGGGGATGGTGGAGGTCTAAGCACCACACTAAGTCTAGGACTTAGGTGTGGGAGCTTGGAGTCCAAGTTTGGACGGAGACCTGGACCCCTTGACAGGAGAGTGGTGGGTTGGTCCTACTTGTGCCTAGGGTACAAGCGGGGCATGTGGTTCACGAATCACCGTGTAATATGGTACGACTTGTCTATGATCTAGCATCGTAGTAAGAACTAGAAGATGAAAGGGAATGAATGGGTCTGATTGCTCAACTCTTGCTTGAAAGTAGAATAGGAGCTTACATAGAAAGGTTAGCTAATGAACTAATCATGACTGCTAATAAAATACTTACATAAGGATTCACTACTAGTAATGCTTTTTGTAAAAAGGAAACCCAGCAAACCATAAAGCTTATCATATCCTTTGGAGTCAGAAAATTATTCCCACTAGTCGGGTAAGTCTTGCGAGTATATTGTGTACTCTGGGTTTATTTACCCCTATTGCAGATGCAATTTGAGGAGTGGCTGTTGTGTGGAGGATTCTTCTGGTGGGCACAGATGGATCCTTGTATCTTATTGTTAGATGTTTAATTTAATTCCGCTGTTTAAATTCCGCACTCTAAACTTGGTATTATAATAATGTATTTCTGAGAACTCTTGTTGTATGAAATGGACTAAGTATGGTAAACTCGTTCTCATTATTGGATCCTAGAGGAAAAACATGGATTGTTTGAGTTCTCCCTTGGGGTGTGCTCGACGGAACCGTCCAATGTAGTCAGCTTTTGGGGTGCTTAGTGTCTGGTGAAAGATGAGCGCCTCTGGAAGTGTGCTATTCTGGGCGCTTCTGCCACAATGACTTGGCTACGGTCTAGCACCATAGTAAGAACTGGAATATGAAAGATGGTAAATTGGTTCTGATTGCTCAACCCTTGCTTGAAAGTAGAACAGGTGCTTACCTAGAATGGTTAGCTAATGAAGTAATCATGACTGCTAATTAAACTTGATCTTAAGGACATACTTCTAGTAATGCTTTTCGCAAACAAAAAAAAAACAGCAGACCCATATTGCCTATCATATCCTTGAGAGTCAGGAAACTATTCCCACTAGTCGGGTAAGTCTTGCGAGTCTATTGTGTACTCAGGCTTTATTTTACCCTGTTGTAGGTGCAGCTTGAGGAGTAGCTCTTGTGTGGAGGATTCTTCTGGTGGGCATAGACGGATCCTTGTATCGTTTCCGCTAGATGTTCATTTTCATTCCGCTGTTTAATTATCGCACTCTGAACCCTAGTATTGTAATAAATAATTTCCAATAACTCTTGTTGTATGAATGGACTAAGTATTATAAGCTCCTACTCATTATTGGATTCTGGAGGTAAAACATGGATTGATTCGAGTTCTCCCTCGGGGTGTTCTCGATGTAACTGTCTGATGTAGCTAACTTTCAGGGTGCTTAGTGTCTAGTGGAAGACGAGCACCTCCAAAAGCATGTTATTTTGGATGGTTCTGCCATACGGACGCTGCTCTCGTCAGTGACTGGATGTAGGCTTGTGGGTTCGGTTAGTAGAGGCCGAGGCAGTGTAACCTAGGGTATTGCACCGGACGCTATGAAGGGTCCGGTCGAGATGCACCGGACACGTCCAGTCATGATTTGGCCACTCTAGAACCTCTCTGGAAGTGACCGAACTCTAGGCATAGATGTGTCTAGTCTTCTCAGCAAAGCATCCAGTCACGGCATAGCAGTGGCATGCGTGCATGGCTAACTTGGCACCGACGTTCGGTCGCGACTTAAAGCGCACGAGAACGGCTACTAGCCGTTGGCATCGCGTGGCTGGCATTTGAAATGGGGGTGACACGTGGATGGCATCGGATGACCGAATGCTAAGGCATGTGTCCAATCACATTAGATCGGTGCATTCGGTTGCCCTGAGTTGGGCTATAGTGAGAGCCCAACGACTCTATTTCATGAGGGCTTCTATTTAATCCCCATGGTCGGCTCAAGCTCACTCTCTTGGCCATTTGCATTGACATAGCAATCTTGTGAGCTTAGCCAAAGCCCTCCCACTCATCTCCATCATAGATTGATCATCTTTGTGAGATTGGGAGTGAATCCAAGTGCATTGCTTGAGTGATTGCATCTAGAGGCACTTGGTATTCGTGTTTCGCTGTGGATTTCGCTTGTTACTCTTGGTGGTTGCCGCCACCTAGATGGCTTGGTGCAGCGAGGATCATTGAGTGGAGGAAGGCGCTTGTCTCTAGCTCCGATCATGGTGATTGTGAGGGGTTCCTGACCTTTCCCCGGTGGAGAGCCAAAATGTACTCTATTGGGTTGCTTATGGCTTGTGTGATCCTCATCTTGTGTTGGTTGTACAACACCATATTGAGGGTTTGGAGCATGATGCCAATTAGCGCGTGAACCTTCAAGTGAGTGTATCACCACAACGAGGAGTAGCTTGTTGGCAAGCAAGTGAACCTTGGTAAAAAATCATTGTGCACCTCTTATCACTGGGACTCTGTTGTAATTGATTGGCTTCATCTTGTGATTGGCACACATCTCTACACGACGGTATAAACATCTCAACCACTTGTGTATTTACATTTATAGTGTAGCTAAGCTCTTTAGTATAATTAGTTTTGAGAGCTAGGTTGTGTCGTATCTAGTGGTTAGTGAGTCTCTTTAGTTAGTCATTGAGAGCTCACTAACTTAGTGTAGTGACATAGCCTTTGTGTGCCTAGATATCATAGAGACTAGAATTGTGGTAGGTGGCTCGCATTTTAGTAGGCTAGCGCAACATTTGCTTCACCTCATAATTGTCTAACCATTTTGTTTAGTGTTGTTATAGAAATTTTTATAGGCTATTTACCCCCCTCTAGCCATTAGGACATTTCAAGTGGTATCGGAGCTGTGGTCACTGTGATTTGAGGCTTAACAACCATCGGTGTCAAAATGGCTCAAATCAACAACACCAAGAAGCCACCCCAATTTGATGGCACAAACTATCCTTATTAAAAGGCTAAGATGACAACATATATCAAGTCAATCAATAGAAGAGTGTGGAAGGTGGTGGAGACCAAAATTGAGATAGCCAGTCAGGAGAATCCCACCATGGCCGAAGAAGTGCTTCTCCAAAACAATAACATTGCTCTTAGTGCCATTCATGATGCTATTGATGAGAGAACATTTGAGCAAATCAAGAACATTGAGATGGCTCATGAAGCCTGGAAGAAGTTGGAATAATCATTTGAGGGCACTCAAGTCGTGAAGGGTGCTAAGGCATACATCCTCAAGGAGAAGTTTGCTAGTTTCAAGATGAAGGATGATGAAAGTGTGCCGGAGATGTTCCATAGGCTTCAAGTGCTTGTCAATGATCTCAAAGTACTTGGAGAAGAAGTGAAGGACAAGGACTTCTCCCATAAGTTCTTGAGATGCTTACCCGCAAGGTTTGGCATGTTGGTCACCTTGCTAGTGAGGAGTGGTTTAGACACCATGACACCAAACCAAGTGTTGGGAGATGTGATGACCGATGACACTTATAGAGATGATGATGAGAAGGAAGAAAAGGAGAAGAAAGATGAGAAGAATGATGACAAGAAGAGTGTGGCATTCAAAGCCACATCATCTAAGGGGAAGACCAAGCAAGATACATCAAGTGAGATGATGGCTCATGGGATGATGATGATGATGATGAGAAGATGGCTCTCTTTTTCAAGAGATTTGGTAAGTTCATGGTGAAGAAAGGCTACCATGCTAGAAGAAAGAAGTCTTCATCCAAGAACAAAGAAGAGTCAAGGAGGTGCTTCAAGTGTGGAAGCAAGGATCATCTTGTTGCTCAATGCTCATACAATAGCGACAATGATGATGAGGACAAGAAGAACAAAAAGAACTACAAGATGGAAAAGAAAGAGAAGAAGGACAAGATGACCTTTAAGAAGAAGAAGAAGGGTGGTTCATATGTGGTCACTTTGGATAGTGATGCTTCCTCAAGTGATGATGATGATAGTGATGATGACAAGACCACCAACAAGAAGGCTCTTGGAAGCATTGCTATCAATGAGAAGCCTTTTCTCTTCGACACTCCATCATGCTTCATGGCTAAGGTCACTAAGGTACAATCCGATGATGAATGTGATGATGAGGAATATGATAATAAAAATGAAAATAAAAGTGATAGTGATGATGATAAACCTACAAAAGATGAACTACTTGACATGTTAGATGATGCTAAGGAACATTCTGACAATAAGAGAAGGGAATGCAAAAGCTTGTGTAAGGAACTAAAAGCTCTTAAGCAAGCCTTTGATGAGCTCAATGCATCTCATGAGAGTCTAAAGGAAGACCATGAGGAGCTTGGCAAGGTTCACAAGAAGCTTGAAAAGCTCATTTCTCTCTACTTAATGAGCAAAATGAGAAGAAGCATGTTGTAACATATGAAGTAGGCTTAACATGTGACATAATTGAAGAATCATCATATAAGCCTATCATTGTTGTTCCCACTAACCCTTCTTGTAGAACATCCACTTCTACCTCATCTAGTATTGATGGTTTCACTTGTGATGCCTCACTAATGGTTGAGAATGAGACACTCAAGAAGGAGGTAAAAGAGCTCAATCACACCTTGGCTAAAGCCTATGGTGGTGAGGACTGCTTGCTTATGTGCTTGGGTAGCCAAAGAGCCTCTCTCTACAAAGAGGGATTGGGCTATACCCCCAAGAAAGGTAAGGCGGCCTTTGCTCCTCACAAGACTAGTTTTGCGAAGAACAATGGTCGGTTTTGTATTAGTTGCAAGCAAGTTGGTCATCTAGAGCAAAAGTGGATGAAAAAGAAGCCACAAGCCAATGTATCCTCAATTAAGTTTGATTCTTTCTATGTGCTTACTAAGGGTACAAATGGTGTGAAGGCTAAGTTCATTGGTGCACCATGGATGGGCTCAAAGAAGAAAGCCACTTGGGTGCTAAAAAACTTAGTAACTAACCTTCAAGGACCCAAGCAAGTTTGGGTACCTAAAAATAATTGATCTTCTTTTGTAGGTCAATTATAAAGCTGGAGGAAGGCATTGGGTTCTTGATAGTGGGTGCACTCAACACATGACTGGTGATGCAAGAATGTTCAATTCAATCAATACCAATGGCAATGATGGTTATGACAGTATTACATTTGGTGATAATGGCAAAGGCAAGGTCAAAGGGCTTGGTAAGATTGCAATATCCAATGACATGAGCATATCCAATGTGTTGCTAGTTGAAATCTTGAACTTCAATTTGCTATCCATGGTTTAATTGTATGATCTTGGATTCAAATGCATATTTGGGGTAGATGATGTAGAGATCATAAGTGTAGATGGCTCTAATTTGATCTTCAAAGGCTTTAGATATGAGAATCTATACTTGGTTGATTTCAATGCTAGTGAAGCTCAATTATCAACATGCTTGTTCACTAAGTCTAGTATGGATTGGTTATGGCATAGATGGCTTGGTCATGTTGGAATGAAACAATTGAATAGATTGGTTAAGCATGACTTGGTTAGAGGCTTGAAAGATGTGTTTAAGAAGGACAAGCTTTGTAGCTCTTGTCAAACCGACAAAAAAGCTGGAAACACCAATCCTAAGAAAAGCATGATGAGCACTAGTAAAGCATTTGAGTTATTGCACATGGATTTGTTTGGGCCAACACAATACAATAGCATCGGTGGAAACAAATATGGCTTTATGATAGTGGATGACTATACAAGATACACTTGGGTATTCTTTCTAGTGGACAAGAGTGATGTATTTGCAACATTCAAATCATTTGTCAAGGGCATACACAATGAGTTTGAAACAACCATCAAGAGGGTTAGAAGTGACAATGGTAGTGAGTTCAAGAACACTAGAATTGATGAGTTATTTGATGAGTTTGGAATTAGACATCAACTATCGGCCAAGTACACTCCACAGTCAAATGGCCTTGTTGAGAGGAAAAATAGAACACTCATTGATATGACAAGGTTTATGCTTAGTGAGTACAATGTGAGTCAATCCTTTTGGGCTAAAGCTATCAACACGGCTTGCTATTGTAGCAATCACTTGTATTGTCACTAATTGAAAGAGAAGACACTCTATGAGCTCTTGAATGGTAGAAAGCCCAACATTGCATATTTTTGGGTCTTTGGTTGTAAATGCTATATCTTGAAGAAAGGCACTAGATTAGGCATGTTTGACAAGAAATATGATGAAGGGTTCTTACTTGGATACTCCACTACTAGCAATGCATATAGAGTTTGGAATTTGGAAAGTGGTACTCTTGAAGAAGTGCATGATGTTGAATTTGATGAAACCAAGGGTTCCCAACATGAGAATGGGAACTTGGAAGATATTAGAGGTATTCAACTTTCAAATGCTATGAAGAACATAGATGTTGGTAAATTAAGGCCTAGACAAGTGAATGGTGATGAAGATGATCAAGTGCAAGTGCTCTCTAACTCAAATGTGCAAGTTGATACTAACCAAGCAAGTACAAGTGGCTCTCATGACAATGAACAAGATCAAGTGGCTAGTACATCATCTCAACCCAATGATCAAGCAAGTGCAAGCAATCAAGTTCCAATACTCCAACCAACCAATATTATAAGAGATCATCCATTGGACACTATAATTGGAGATATTTCTAGAGGTGTGCAAACTAGATCAAGATTGAGATCATTTTGTGAGCATTTCTCATTTGTATCATCCATTGAACCAAAGAAGATAGAAGAAGCATTGAAGGATGTTGATTGGGTGAATGCCAAGCATGAAGAATTAAACAACTTCACAAGAAATCAAGTATGGGAATTAGTGGAAAGACCAAAGAACCACAATATAATTGGAACCAAATGGGTCTATAGAAACAACCAAGATCAAGATGTGATAGTAGTAAGGAACAAAGCAAGATTGGTAGCACAAGGCTATACACAAGTTGAAGGTCTTGACTTTGGAGAAATATATGCCCTTGTTGCTAGATTAGAAGCAATTAGAATCTTATTAGCATATGCTTGTGCCCACAACATCAAGCTCTATCAAATGGATGTCAAGAGTGCATTTCTAAATGGCTACATCAATGAAGAAGTATATGTTGAGCAACCTCCCGGTTTTGAAGATGACAAGAAACCCAACCATGTGTACAAGTTGAAAAAGGCATTGTATGGGTTGAAGCAAGCACCTAGAGCATGGTATGAGAGATTGAGGGATTTCCTACTCTCTAAAGGGTTCATAATGGGCAAGGTTGACACCACTCTTTTCACCAAGAAGATTGGAAATGACTTGTTTGTGTTGTAAATCTATGTTGATGACATCATATTCGGATCAACCAATCAAGACTTTTGTGAAGAGTTTGGAAAAATAATGGCTAATGAGTTTGAGATGTCCATGATTGTAGAGTTGAGTTACTTCCTTGGTCTTTAAATTAAGCAATTGAAGAATGGTACATTTGTGAGTCAAGGCAAGTACATAAAAGACATGCTCAAGAAGTTAGGCATGAATGAAGCAAAGGCTATTAGTACACCAATGGGAACAAATGGCAATTTGGATAGTGATGCAAGTGGTAACATGGTGGATTAAAAGTTGTATCGGTCTATGATTGGAAGCCTACTCTATGTAACCGCATCAAGGCCAGATGTCATATTTAGTGTGTGCATGTGTGCAAGATTTCAAGCCTCACCCAAAGAAAGTCATTTGAAGGCTACAAAGAGAATATTGAGGTACTTGAAGCATACACAAAATATTGGTTTGTGGTATCCCAAAGGAGCAAAGTTTGAGCTAGTTGGTTACTCCGACTCGGATTATGCGGGATGCAAGGTTGAAAGGAAGAGCACCTCGGGCACATGTCAATTATTAGGAAGATCACTTGTTTCATGGTCATCAAAGAAGAAAAATAGTGTTGCATTATCAACCGCCGAAGCCGAATACATATCCGTCGGTAGTTGTTGTGTACAAATACTTTGGATGAAGGCTACCTTGAATGACTTTGGAATCAAGTTCAAGAAAGTACCATTGCTATGTGACAATGAGAGTGCAATCAAGCTAACCAACAATCCGGTTCAACATGCAAGAACAAAGCACATTGATGTCCGCCATCATTTCATAAGAGATCACAAACAAAAAGGAGACATTTGCATTGAGAGTATGGGCACCAAAGATCAACTTGTCGATATATTCACCAAGCCATTGGATGAAAAAGGTTTTGTAAGCTAAGGAATGAGTTGAACATATTAGATTTCTCAAATATGT
The DNA here is from genome assembly GCA_904845875.1 of Miscanthus lutarioriparius. Classification (NCBI taxonomy): domain Eukaryota; kingdom Viridiplantae; phylum Streptophyta; class Magnoliopsida; order Poales; family Poaceae; genus Miscanthus; species Miscanthus lutarioriparius. The sequence goes on along the minus strand of CAJGYO010000019.1, from coordinate 69,957,582 downwards.
GTTGATGCACCCCCACTTATATGACACGCCTCTCATTCGAGCAATCCAAGGTAAAAGTTGATTGGCATGGCATACATCCTTTGCTAAGGACTTGTTTAGTACATCTAGTCATTCCCCACATGTTATAGGCTCATTCATGAAAATCAAATGAATTTGATGCGTGTATGGTACCACTATTGTTTCTATGCTTGACTTGATTTAGTGGTAGCGTATGACATGTTTGTGGGCTTGTGAACCTAGTGTTTGATCTAGAAAATGAACTATAAGTGTTTAACTCAACATGGTACAAGATAACCCTTGAAATGAGGTGTGAAGAAGCTTGTCCTTGGATCAAACCAAGTTAAATATCTTTGGCAAGTGTTCTAGATTGGACCAAATTTGGTAAAATGATCCTCACCCCATTGATTAACATTGATAATCTTAACCTATATAAAGTTGTACCTTTGTGGTCATTGATGATAAAGGGGGAGAAATTGCACAAAGATAGTGAAAAGTTGACAAAGGGGGAGAACTTTGACATAGGGGGAGAAATATGACAAAGTAAGGGGATCAATTAAAATTTTAAGCACACAAGTAGGGGGGAGCAAGCTCATAAACTTGATTGACGCATTTGAGTGTGCATTTCATATGTTTGATTGCATGGCACAAGTTTTAAATTTAAAATTCCATGCTTGTGTGGTGTATGCTAGTTGTAGGTTTGAATGATGAAATGAAAAACTAGCATGCATAGGTTGAGTAACTAGAATTGTGTTTATATTGTAAAAACTAGACCCTTGCTTCTAATGTTGATCTCACGAGGTATTCTAGTTTTTGTGTATGTCAAGTTACTAATGGTGCTAAGGATGGTATATTGGTGCACTCTGATTGGTATCATGCTTCAAAGGTCCATCTCTTATACCTTAGCATCATTTGGTAGAAATTGACTCCTACATTTCCTATCTAAGTATATGTGCAAGCTTCAATTCAAACTCTTAGCACATATGTAGGGGGATCAATTGCTACCAATTAGGGTTCATGAAACTTATCCATATTCTTTTACATATGGTAAATATGCTTGGGCAAGCAACATGGATTCAATTGAAATTCAATTCATATCTTTGTGAAAGAGTTGTCATCAATTACCAAAAAGAGAGAGACTGAAAGCTCTAGTTTGGTTTTGGTGAATTGATAAAACCCTAAGTACTAACCGAATTTATCTAAGTGATCATGAGATAGGTAGCACTATTCCAAGTGGCAGAGCAACGATGAAGATCATGATGATGGTGTGACCATGGTGATGATCAAGTGCTTGGACTTGGAAAAGAAGAAAGAGAAAAACAAAAAGCTCAAGGCAAAGGTGAAATTTGATAGGAGCTTTTTGGTTTGGTGATCAAGACACTTAGTGAGTGTGATCACATTTAGGATCGATAGTCGTACTATTAAGAGGGGTGAAACTCGTATTGAAATGCGGTTATCAAAGTGCCATTAGATGTTCTAACTCATTGCATATGCATTTAGATCTAGTGGAGTACTAACACCCTTGAAAATGTTTGTGAAAATATGCTAACACACGTGCACAAGGTGATACACTTGGTGATTGGCACATTTGAGCAAGGGTACTAGTGAAGTAAAGGAGGTTATTGTCACTGGTTTTCAGTGACCAGACGCTGCTCTCACAGTGACCGAACGCAGGCTTGTGAGTCCGGTCAGTAGAGGCCGAGGCAGTGTAACCTAGGGTATTGCACCGAACACGTCCGGTCATGATTTGGCCGCTCTGGAACATCTCTAGAACTGACCGAACTCTAGATGTAGATGCGTCCGGTCATGGCGTAGCAGTGGCATGCGCACATGGCTGACTTGGCACCGACGTGTCCGGTCTGCGCGACGGCGCGTCCGGTCGTGACTTAAATCATGCGAGAACGGCTACTAGCCGTTGGCATCGCACGGCTGGCATTTGAAATGGGTGTGACAAGGGGACGGCATCGGATGACCGGACGTTGAGGCATGCGTCCGATCACATCTGATCGGTGCGTTCGGGCGCCCCGAGTTGGGCTACAGTGAGAGCCCAACGGCTCTATTTCGTGGGGGCTTCTATTTAAGCCCCATGTCTGGTTCAAGCTCACTCTCTTGGCTATTTACATTGACATAGCAACCTTGTGAGCTTTGCCAAAGCCCTCCCACTCATCTCCATCATAGATTGATCATCTTTGTGAGATTGGAAGTGAATCCAAGTGCATTGCTTGAGTGATTGCATCTAGAGGCACTTGGTATTAGTGTTTTGCTGTGGATTTCGCTTGTTACTCTTGGTGATTGCCACCACCTAGATGGTTTGGTGTAGCGGAGGAAGGTGCTTGTCTTCAGCTCTGTTCGTGATGATTGTGAGGGGTTCTTGACCTTTTTCCGGCGGAGAGCCAAAAGGTACTCTAGTGGATTGCTCGTGGCTTTTGTGATCCTCATCTTATGTTGGTTGTGTGGCACCCTATTGAGGGTTTGGCGTGTGATGCCAATTAGCACGTGAATCTCCAAGTGAGTGTATCGTCACAATGGGAAGTAGCTTGCTAGCAAGCAAGTGAACCGCGGTGAAAAATTATTGTGTCACCTCTTGTCACCGGGACTCTACTGTAATTGATTGGCTTCATCTTGTGATTGGCACACCTCTCTACACGGCGGTATAAATATCTCGACCACTTGTCTATTTATATTCATAGTGTAGCTAAGCTCTTTAGTGTAATTAGTTTTGAGAGCTAGCTTGTGTCGTATATAGTGGTTAGTTAGTCACTGAGAGCTCACTAACTTAGTGTAGTGACATAGCCTTTGTGTGCCTCGAGATCATAGAGACTAGAATTATGGTAAGTGGCTTATATTTTAGTAGGCTAGCGTAATATTTGCTTCGTCTCATAATTGTCTAACCATTTTGTTTAGTGTTGTTGTAGAAATTTTTATAGGTTATTCATCCCCTCTAGCCATTAGGACCTTTCACCGTGTCAAGTCGAGGACTTGAGTCCGTGTGGCCAGGTTTCACCACAAGGAACCTAACCAACTGAGCTAGGTGAGCTACCAATTTTATTTTCAGTTTTAATCTTTTTAGCGCAATAAATGTTTCAATTGTTTTAGAGGTATGTTGCAAGTGTTTTCATATAAACGTTGTAAAAGTAGATCGGTATTTTGCAAAAATAGATCAGGATGTTACATAGGTTGCAATAGTTGTACATGTATGTTGCAAGCATCTATCCCCAATGTTTCATATGTTATTTCATACGCATGTTGCAAGTGTGTTTATCTCGATGTTGCATATGTTTCACACATATATTGCAAGTGTTTTATCTGCATGTTGTGTATGTTAGCAATGGTTTTCAAGTGCAAGTGTTTCATCTATCTTCGGACGTATGTTGCAAGTATTGTATTTGGATGTTTTAAAAGTAGATCGGGTGTTGCACACGTGATACGCGTGGGAAGCGAGAAGGGGTGCTAGCGGTCCCCACGGGCGCGGCCCCGGACGGGCGCGTGAAAAGTAGGCACAGGCGGTGGCACGCGGAGTGCAGGCGCGCACCAGGAAAACAAATTGGCCCGATCCACGGTACCGTCCAATGGAATTCTAACCCATCGGACGTCCGGGCACCAACAGTTCCGTATTCGTAGATATAGGTAGGTAAGGAAACCATGAAAACGGTTGTGAAATCATTTGAAAGTGACAACTTTGACTTTTTCTTATTAAAATTAGAAATGGTCGGTGGGTAGTGATATCATCATAAATACCAAAATGTTGTTGGAATTACGGGATTTCCCGTGCCTATTTTCACACGTAACCTTATAAATTAGCATTCTTTTGATGCCTGATGTCCTAGATCCGGTGATGAAGTGATGAGCATTAGCAAACTGAGTGTGGTTTTGTTGTTTAGATATTTCATGGTATAACATACTCGTCCTGAGTCCTGACTCAAATCTTCGTTTTGACATTCATGGGTGCTCATTTTTTAGACTTATTTTAGAATTTAACGATGCTTATTCTTTTAGCGAGTAATGTATCGGAGTGGTGATTTTGTCAATTTTATAACCTACCAGTCATTTTTTTGCAGATGCTCACAGAAGAGGATGAGTTTATTTGCATGTTTAGTTTTTTTTTATATGTGCGCTATGAGTATAGATGAAAACGGACGGAAACGAACGGAAAATAGCTCTACCGTTTTTGTTTTCATATTTTTTGACAGAAACAGGAGCAGGAGCTGGACAGCCGGGAACGAAAATGGTAGCGGGATAAACGGTAATACGAAAATGGATAAATACGATCGGAAAATAGACAGAAACGTAAGCAGAAACTTAAGCCGGGATTGCACGCCGCATATGATAGCTCAAATATAGAAACTAAGGTGCATTAATAAATAGATAATACACCTAGCAGACCACACATAAATATTATTACATTATTTCTCTGTTGTCATAAGTACTCCAGGCAGCAAGCTGATCACTGAATCACGGCAAACAAGTTCTTCTGATTATTTGATGTTTCTGCTATGGTCAAATAACGAATAAGTGAGACAGTACTTAGTAGCAAAATTTGTTCAGGTCATGCCTATACTAAACCAGTTACTCGAATGCTTGAAAGTTTAGAACTTCAGATTAATAATAATCGATATGAAAACACATAATCAAATTCAGAGCAGTCTCCGATCAATAACTTTCTAACAGCAATTTGTACAAATTAGCGGTTGGACATTGCATGGCTGGCTACAGTGCAAACTACGCTAGGCCTACGATGGTTCCGGCGTGCGCGAGCACATCGACGTTCATGAAGAAGCAATTCAGCATTGCCAGGAGCACGTCGGTGGTGAGCAGGCTGTCGGAGCCGGCGCAGTGCGTGTGGCCGGCGGCGCGCTCCACGCCGAGCGCGGTGACCACCTGCTCCAGCCACCATGATCTCCTCGTCCTCCAGCCTGCGACATCAGCCAGTCCAAGGGCGCGGCTGCCAGCGTCTGGCACCGGAGGATTGGAGGAAGAGAAAGAGGACGGCGGGCGGGGGAGGCCACGTCGCCATTAGGGATGAGGGCGCGGGTGCGGTGTTGTGTCTTGGGCTAAGTTGGGCCAGCTCTATGGATGGACTGAGCTCTTAGCAGGCTTATCCCAGACTTAATAAAAACGGGATATCTCAGTCGAAAATGGGATACCGCAAATGCGGACGGACAAACGCTCTACCGTTTTCGGTCCCGGTCCCGTTTCACTCCGTCCTGTTTTCGTTTATCCTGGAAAAAACGAAAACGAACAGGAAAAACGGTATACGGTTGCGGACGGAACGGGATTCGTCCCGTCCGTTTTCATCCTTAGCTATGAGTAACAAATTTTAGTAGGAAAAATATTTCGTTCAAGCTTCTTGTTTAGTTCCCAAGCCCATTGAATATTGTTTTAGTTCCAACTTCCTATGAGGCAATATTGCTAGTTGTCATTGTGTACTGCAGTTCCAAAGTACTTCGTTCGTTATAAACTATAATACGTTTTGGTTTTTTTATATACATTGCTTTTACATATATTTAAGTTTATATATAGTAAAAATTATGTATCTACAACATCTTAAAAAAAACTCGGCCTGCGGTGGGTAGACAGCCCCGCAGTTTTGCGCTAGGAAGAAGACCTCTCAGGCAGGTCGAAAAAACCCCTGAACCCCATGCCCCGCCCTCGCACAGGGGCCCGTAACCCTGTGAGTGGGTCGGAACCTCCTTACCTGTGCTTTGGGACGAGGGACAGGACGAGGGGGTTTTTTTTCTGCACAAACTGCGCATTACTGCAGCTGTGCCCGCGGTAGCCGGAAGTCGAACTCCCGACCGGGGTCTTCCCCCAGACGGGGACAGAACCACTCGAGCTAACGCTCGCTCGCGTATCTACGACGTCTTGCAATTTAGAATAGAGGAAGTAAGCTTTTAGTTTTGTCTAAATCAGATTTCTCTATCCTTGACTAAAATTATAGGAAAACAATTAATACCTAATGTACCTGATGCTGGGTTTAAGAAAACAAACTTGATGCTATAGATATTAGCATATTTTTCATTAACTTGGCTAAAGCTAAAAAGGATTTGGTGTACGATCAATGACACCATGCCGCAATGGCATCTCGTCAAGATGCGGTGAGAGCATAGCTAATAATTTACTCTGTTATACTGGCTATATGTTGCTGCCTGTTAGTCTGTTACGGTGTTACCTAAGGTAGAATACATGTTGCTGCCTGTCCCTACTCCCTCCGTCCATAAATGTTAGTCGTCACGATTTACGTGCCAATAACTTTGACTCGATTTATAGAAAATACGTGCAACATTTCTATCTCTAAATAAATTTATTAAAAAACTAGATTTAAATATCTATCCAATGATATTAATTATGTATCATAAATATTAATATTTTTTAATATATATTTAGTCAAAATTATTTCTCGGAAAACGAAAACGACAGATATTTAGAGACGGAGGGAGTAAGCTAGAAACCAAGGAAGAAGCACAGCCTGGACCCTGGAGGACCAAGCGAACGGTACCGATATCCTTGTGGAACAAGGCCTCTATTGTAGGATGTCCGTGTGGAGCCAGCTCTGGATGACCAGATATATAAGGGATATCGGCGGGTATCGCCGCCTGAACATGCTCAAAACATTATATTATAGTGATAAAAAGGACCAAATACTTGACCGTATAATAATGACAAAAAAACATCCTCCAGGCTCCAGCAAAGAGAATGGCCCTTGCTTTGACTGTTTGCTATGCTTATGTTCTTAAAAAATGGGTTATGTTCGGCGACTTCAGTCGTGCATCAACTCCAGTAAAGGGCATTTGCTGTTAGTTAGCATTTCCAAGGACAAACCTTACAGGTTACGTACAAAAGGTACACTCTCCACCGCTAACAATGCCACCCAAAATAAACATGTTACATTTGTCAGGGAATAAGAACAGAAGTCCACAATAAAAAAAATCCGAAAGTTTCTGTTAGCATGATCTGTTTTGGTTGGCAAAACGCCAGGATACATTCGCATCAGACTTCATATCAGAGACATGAGGCACGTCAGTCCACAGTTTAACAACATGTTAAGACCACCAAAAACCCTACCATAACAAGTTTGGGGGGAGCACTTAATCACAACTTCTCAAATCCAGTTTGATAACGAGAATCTGGCTAAATTCGAGTAACACTTATTTTTATCTTCCTGGGAGGTGTTCCGGGTTTTGACATGTTGGAAGTTCCTGCTTTTCCTTTCTTTTCTGAAGGCTTGAGGATCTGGAACGAACATACTAGGGAGTCATCAATGCTCATCAGTGCACCAGCATTGTCAAACTCTCCACAGTAGTTTGGTGCTGAGAATATTGTTACAAGCTGGCGGTTTGCAAAAAATTCATACCCATCCTCCACAACCTGTGAAATTAGATTCAGTTAAAGAGAAGTCAATGGTAATGAAGGCAGTGCACAAAAAAATAGTAATTCACAACACTGAGCTCAACAGATCTAGATGTTTTCAGTTATATTCCCCTAAAAAACATATCAGAAGAAAAGGAAATTTAATCTTCATATTTCAGAAGGGCTAATATGTAAAGAGTTCTAGCTTGACCTTAATCATCCAAGCTGACACGGTAAAATAACAGCAATAGTTTGACAGTAAGTATTAACCACAACCAGTTCAAGGTCGATGGCCTCAAACGAAGTAAATAGTTCAAAGATTCAGAACCTTAGCTTATATATGGTCATACAAATGAAAAGCTCAATCTGCAAAAAGGACATATACACATTTTTGTTTACTCAACAGGAGGGATAGGCACTGTTCCCTTTAAAAAATGGTATGTAACAGTGCAAACATGTTGATACTGTGAAACAATATACTAACGTAGTTTCTTTTAAGAAAATACAGTTCAATATAGACCAGAAGCAATAGCCATCTTCAGAAGAAGGCACCAAATTACACGATCAGATAAGGATTTCAATTTTTTTTATTTTGGGTGGCAGGTTGGTGCCCATTTGTTTTCAGCATGATTGTCATAACTTGTTGGAATAATATCAACTAAAATGATCACACAAACATGAAGAAATGTTCTTAATTACAAGAAAGGTGTATAAGATAATGAATACCTGGTGGGCCCTGCAGATCAAATCCAGATCATGTTTCTGAAGAAACTTGGCAACTATGTCAGCTCCAAAGGTGTAGGAAACACCCCTGTCGTTCTCACCCCACCCATCAAGCTCTTTCTCAGGGTCCGACCATAGCAAATCACAAAGGAGACCAACGTCAGGAACATCCACAGGACGAGAAATGTTGCGTATCTGATCCATGTTCTTAAGTTCAGGAGACAACCCCCCATGCATGCAAAAGATCTTATCATCAATAAGCGCAGCCACAGGGAGGCAGTTAAAGCACTCAGTGAATATCTTCCAGATACGGACATTGAATCTCCTCTTACACTCATCAAAGAACCCGTATATCCGGTTGATCGAGGCGCATTCATGGTTTCCCCTGAGGAGGAAGAAGTTTTCTGGGTACTTTAACTTGTACGCCAAGAGAAGGCATATTGTTTCTATGCTCTGTTTCCCCCGATCAACATAGTCACCCAAGAACAGATAATTTGCATCTGGTGGATAGCCACCATACTCAAATAATCGAAGAAGATCTGAATATTGTCCATGGACATCCCCTGCATAGTGAAGAAATTAAATGCTTATCATTATCTACATTATTGCATCAACGTACATTACAAATTGTTAATTGACGAGTTTACAGAGCATAGCACTAACATCAAGGTGAATACAATGCGGCTTACTATAAGACAATGCAATATCTGCTAGTGGACTTAGCACACTAAGTAAAGGGCATACCCAGTGCAGAGAGCTCCCGCTCAGTGCGGGGTCTGGGGAAGGGTGTTAGTGGCAAGCCTTACCCTCGCCTGTGCAATGCGAGGAGACCGCGACTCGAACCCGGGACCTTCCGGTCACAGGCGGTAAGACTCTACCGCTTGCACCAGGCCTGCCCTTCACTTAGCACACTAAGTAATCTTTGTATTTCTATTACTGATTCCAGTGTAAAGCTAGTTATTATTTATATGACAGTACCAATACCACCACAAACTAGATGGAAGGCAATTCAAATAGCAAAACGAAATTATGAAAGAATGTTCTTTGGACAGCAAGCTTGAGCTACCCCAACAAAGAAACCAGATATGAAATTTGCAGTATGGTGTTAACAGAACTTAGCAGAAATTTTACAAGACAGAATAGCCCCACATGGTTGGCAAATATTAAACATGCGCTGTGATTACTGACTAGGGGTGATGACCCTACCAATTTGAGTCTTCACACCAATGTTTTCTGATCGTCCGATTAATCGCGATTAATCGTCCTTATCGGTACTTAGCACTTGATTAGGCCCTCCGATTCGATCAGAGCGATCAGAAACCTGATCGTCCGATTAATCGTCGATTACTCGCGATTAATCGTCCGATTAGGCCTATTTGCCGATCAGCACTTAGGATGACATATATGAATATATAGTATATGGTATATAAATATATAGTATATGGTATATTATATATATACCATACACATATATATATATATAGTATATGGTATATGCTCGATGTCTACTATATAGTATATGGTATATGCTCGATGTCTACTATGGTATATAAATATATATATGAATATATAGTAATGCTCGATGTCTACTATATAAATATATAGTATATGGTATATTATATATATACCATACATATATGATATATACTTATATAGTCCTGCTATATGCTGGACGATTAGACCGATCAAAGGTCGATTAATCGTCCTGATCGTCCTAATCGGTACCAGACCGATTAGGAACGATAAGCCGATCAGAAAACATTGCTTGACACACTTCTATCTAGTATAGTGGGTAAATAGCATAGCACTCACACAATTTATCTTGAACCAAGCATTATGAATACTTATTGACTTGACAAAGCAAACCATTGTTTTCAATTCTCGAATGACAGGATACGACACTGCAGAAAGTACACATCTAAACAATATGTCAGGGAGATCTAAGTGAAGGGATAACTCCTCTATGTGACCTATAAAAATAGGCAAACTATGTGAACACAACAAATTGAGTTATTCACACCACCACAATTTTTTCTTTTGAGTCATAGGTCCTGTTTGGATCCATTAGCTGCTAATAGTTCATAGCTAATATTAGCAGCTAACTAGTAGCTGCTATTAGCTGGTTTGATCTAACTAGTGAGATAGTTGTTAGTTTGGTATTCAGCTAACAATTAGCTACACCCGTTTGGATCCAAAGAGCTAATTATTAGCAGCTAACTATTAGCTCTATGGATCCAAATAGGGCCTTAATCTCCCTGATATGTATTTCCTTCGCTACTTTATTTTTACGGGGCAGTCACAAAAAGCTCATGATATAATAATTAACATACTAGCCTGAGAGTTAGTGATTACAGTTTCAAATATTTTTTTTCCTGCCACTCAAGCTCACTTTTCTCTCTAATCTGCAATCTTGAGCAGTCTAAAATGGTATAATGGCATAGGAACATAGACAATATATGACATGTCAACCACTTTCAAATATTTTTTTCCCTGCCACTCAAGCCCTCAATTTTCTCTCTAATCTGCAACCTTGAGCAGTCTAGCATGGTATAATGGCATAGGAACATAGACAATATATGACGTATGTCAACCACTAATACTCAACTCGCTTTTGTTATAATGTTCTCAGTAGAAAGAGGCCACAAGGCCCACCACGGGGAGTATGGTAGACTTCAGATTCCAAAATGACTAGTGACATGTTCTTGCAGTTCTCCCAATGTTTTTTAACAGACTACACTAAAGATATGTAGTAAGCAAATATCCCAAATCAACCAGCAGAAAACTCTGCACTGTTTTCCTTAAAACTGAAAAGCTCAGTGCCGAGATAAACAAGAATAGGAAAACTGATCATATTGGCAATCTGATCTAACGACACAGACAGCAAATCTGTACGACCCTGACAAAATCATGATACAAGTATACAGTAAGAAAAGGTGGTGAATTTGTTTGACACTGAAATCAAGAATAATCAAGGGTCTTACAGCTTTCTGGAAAAGATGAGCTTATATACATGCATAAATACAGGCATTATGGTGTCAAGGTTTGAAATGTCATGGCCTTGATATGCATCTTTTGGTCGAGGGAGGTTTGAGAGGACATCATGATCACGATATTCATCCATGTTTGATCTTTCACCCCAGCAAACAATAGATGTGACCTATATTGCAAACGATCTACCGGAACTTACAAAAAAAAGGAATAACAACAGAGGCGCCTAAACTAGCATTTGGTATGACAAAGAAATCCAAACGCGCTGTTGCCCAGGCAGTCGTACATCTAAGGTCATTTGAACTTCGCACAGCACGCGCCCCACCTTTAATTATTATACTACCAGAACACGTCAAAGGACTACGGGATTCCAAGAACAACTAATCTTGGAGAGGCCATCCCAATAATAAAAGCCACAAGAGAAGCACAACCCGAAACGGCTGCGTCTGGCAAAACAGTTTGCGCGGAACAGACGAAGGCCTAACAGGCTAGCACGCCAAGTCGCATATCAGGGTTGTGGGGAGGGCGCTCTTACCGCATATCTTGATGGGGGCCTCGAGCTCCAGGAGGTTGGGTTGTTGGAGGAACACATCCTTGGCGGCGGCGCAGAGGCGCCGGATCTCGGCGTCGGTCACCTGCGCGTTGCGCGGGGTGCGCCCGCCGCGGGCCTCGAGGAGCCGCCGGATCAAGTCGTCGACCGCCGCCTCGTCCATCGCCTCGCCGGGAAGGGAAGGGAAGGGAACGGGATCAGAGGGAAACCCTAGCTCAAGTTGCCGCCGCTCGCGGGTAAACCCTCGCTCAAGAGTGGAAGCTGCTAAACCCTAGCGGCTCGCTTAAAGCCTCTTTGCCGATCGACGGGGAGACGACACGGGAAGGGAGGAGCGTGTGAGCGTGTAGCGAAGAGGGGATAATTAACTTTTTTTTCCATTAGAATCTCAATAGCAGCTTTATGTTTAGCCCTACGCTTTTAGCAGCAGAGAAAGAAAAACAATACATATTTACCACTTGTGCTCGCGTGGCACGCCAACTCCACTATCCAGCTTCGAATCCGAGTCAGCAGGCTCAGGTAAAATGACCGTCTCTACCCCTGGCTTCTCCCTCCCCCATTACTAACACACGAGCCCCACAAGTCATATTCTTCTTCAACCTCCGGCCATCACCACACAGTGAGGAAGGGGAGCAGCTCGTGCAGTCCATGGGCAGCTAGCTAGTCAGGCACGAAATCGAAGCGTTCCAATTCAAATTCCCTTCTTAGCTGGCTGGTCTCCGAAATCGTTTTCGCTGCAAAAGCAAAAGGATTTATTTACTACGTCTTTCTAAATTTCCTGAACTGAACACTTGACGACAAGGCCGGAGGCATGGTGGCAGAGCTGCTGGTGCACAAGGTGCTCTCCATGGCGACGACATCGCCAAGGGCGGCGCCGAGGTGGCGGCCCCGGGCGACGCCAGGGTGGGCATCCTATCCTTCGAGGTGGCCAACGCAATGTCGCGGCAAACCTCCTCTATCGCCCCTCTCGACACACGGAGGCGCGCTACCGCTGCCGCCCGCTCGCCTCGGCTCACGCCGCGCAGGCGCGACTCGTGCCCGGGCGACGACGACGCGCCTCCTCGGCGCTCGCGGCCGAGAAGCTCGACGCAGCGCTCAACAGCGTGTGGCGTGGCGTGGCTCGCGCCTCGGCCGCCGGTGCGCGGCCCCGGCACTCATGGGCTTCGACCACGTCTACCCCGACCTCCTCGCCGTTCGCTCCGACGCAGCGCGTTCGCCGTCGCCTCTGCCTCCGACGCCGCGTCGCTCGTGCGTAGGCTCGCCCGCCTCGCTGCCGCCACCGCCGCGCTCTACGCCGAGCTTGAGGCGCTCACATGCGCCAGCCGCGCACCAACTGGAACCGCGCCGTGGCCGCGCTCTCCTGGGTCGCCGACGCGGCGCGCTGGATGGAGGACACCTGCTAGCGGACGGTGGTTAGGGAGTAGAGCGCGTGAAGCTACGCAGGTGCAGCATGCTGAACGCCGGCCTAGGGCGTGCGCCGTGCGCCATGCACAGTGCTTTGCTCTTGAGCCATAACATCATGATGATATCGTTCTTTTTTCCTTTGCAAAATAAAAAATAAATATCTTAAAAATACAAGTATACGTATCTCTGTCTGCGGCTATCCTGAGCCGTCCATCCTTTAATCTATGGCAATGAGGGGAGGGGCATGACTGACTTTTCGCATGGGGCTGCTGACTCGGATCCGAGCTGGACAGCGGAGCTGGCGTGCCACGGGAGCACAAGTGGTAAATATATATCGTTTTTCTCTCTCTGTTGCTAAAAGCGTAACGCCAAACCTAAAGTTACTATTTGAGGAGGCGCCATCCATTATAATGATAAAAAGTTAATTATCCCAGCGAAGAGGGGATGAGGGGATTGTGGATCGCTGGAAGTCGGCGGTTTATGTGATTGTTGCCTGAGTCCTCCACGGACTGCGGGACAAGGCGTGTAATTTGGGCTGCCGTGGAGGTTGGGTCGAGTTAGGTTTGGGCTGGGCCGACGATGTCAGCCTGCTTTATTTGAAAATTAGAGGCGGTGCCACGGTGGTGGACTGCAGGACTGATTGGTGCCTAGTAGTCTCTAGGCTTTCAGCCTTTCTACATGTTTTGGGCCACCGTTACAAAAGCCCTATCCGGCCCTTTCGTGACTGCGCCCTGAAAGATCCCTAGCCCCTCCCGTTCCTCATTCACGCCACCTCTCACACGCGCACTCGTGGCTCGTGCAGGCAAGGGGCCGCCGCCGCTCAGCGCTGAGAGGACCAGCGCCGTCACTCAGCGGCCGCCGGCGATGAGCCTCCACGGAAGCCAGTGGCCCTACCAGTGAGGCGGCGAGTTCTTCCTTCTCCACCGACAGGCCAACGTGTGGATCCGACGACCTCTGGGCTCTGGCGAGGCGGCAACGACGAGTGGTGACTGCTGATAGGTGGTGAGTTTATTTGCCTTAGCCCTTCCTTAGTTTTTTTATTAAGTCCACTTTTGGCCTCTCAACTATTGTGTTCGTCTGATTTTAACCCCCAACTATAAAACCGTCTGGTGTTGGTACCCTAACTGTCAAAACCGTTCACTTTTAGCACCTGGGCGCGGAAGAGGTGGTTTTGTCCGGCGTGGAACGGGTTTGACCATGCCACGCTGACACTGACCGCCACGTAGGACGTTGGCCTGCATCTCAGTGACATGTGGGGCCCGCGCGTCACCCACTCATTCCCTCCCCTCCCTCCTCTAGCTCCAGCAGCATGATGGCCGCCGGTTGAGCAGGCGGCCGCGCCATGGCCGACGAGAGGGACGCCGTGGTGCTGCCTCCACTGGCTACCCCCGGTGGAGGCGCCCGTGGCCTGTGGCCCTTGTCCCTACGGTGATGCGTGGCAGAACCCTAGCAGCATCCCATCGAAGGAGCATCCCCTCTAGCAGCGGGTAGCTGAAAGCGCCGCGCCGTAGCACATGAGGAACAACTGCGGGAGCAGTTCGACGGTGAATTGGAAGTCGCCCCACGACGTCTTCTTCCAGGTGCCGCCCATGATGGCCGCGGCGTTGAGCACAGAGAGCGTGGTGGCTGGGAGCAGCAGGGTGGAGCAGCCCATGAAGTCAAACGCCACGGAGGAGGCAGAGCTATAGCAGGGTGGCGTAGCAGAGCACCAAAACGGCGTAGAGCGCGGCGAAGCCGAAGTAGGCGTAGCCCATGTCCTCAAGCAGGGAGGCACGGAGGAGCGAGCGGCAGGCGAGCGGGGAGTGCCTCCTAGAGACGCCGACGGTGAGCATCTCGGACATCCAACGCTTGTTCTGGACCAGCACGTCGTTGAGGTTGATGGGCACGCTGCCTAGGAACACTGGCCGTGGCTCCGGGTAGCAGTAGGCGGACGTCCAGCCCCGCCAGAAGAAGCGTTGGTACCCTGTGAAGTAGTCCTCCACCACCGACTGGTATAGGAAGCCAACGCTGGTGCCCTAGGTTGTGCCCACCTCGTACGCACAGGAGGCCACCAGCGCTAGGGTTGAGATGATCCAGGCTCGGTTGCCGTGCGCCGCCGTGAACCGGAGGCGGTGTCAGCGTCCGTAGCCTGCTCGAGCGCCACCACCGTGCTCGCGCGTCGCCGCCGCCGCCGCCTGCTCGCGTACCGCCATGCTGCTTGCGCGCTGCCGCCGTAGCCTGCTCACCGCCGGTGATATGAGGAAAGAGAGGGACCAACGTGGCACGGTCAACGCCAGCTTGGCATGGTTAAAACCGCCCCACGTCTGACAAAACAGCCACACCCGCGATGAGATACTAAAAGTGAATGGTTTTGACAGTTAGGGTACCAACACTAGACGGTTTTATAGTTGGGGGTTAAAATCAGACGAACCTGATAGTTGAGGGGCCAAAAGTGAACTTAATCCTTTTTTTTCTTAGTTTATTTGACTCCATTTCTTCTTATGAGAGCTGCTGTATTTTGAGTGCAGCTAGAGCCTCCCGGTCGACCATTGCCCAGATCAGATTCCCCCCCTCTCCCCCTTCCCCACCCCCTATCAAAAAGAAACAAAGATTGGGCTGTAGTTTACAGAGGCCCAGCGTCCTGTAGCCTCATCTCCCCGTCTCGCTCTAGGTCTAGGCAACCTGCACCAGAAACCCCGCGCAGCAGCCAGCCCAAAGGAGACACACCGCCGGCCGGAAAAAGGGGAACCCCAAACAAGCGAGGCGCGGTTAGAATGTGTGTGGTTACTGGGTTGGAGGGGGTTGGAACGGGTCGGACCCCCTTCGTCCCACGTTTGGTTGTAAAGAGAACTGGGTTGGGTTGAACCCACATGGGTATATAGATATCTCCTCTAGCCCCAGCCGTCCGCCGCCTCTCCCTCCCACAGCTCGGCCTCCGCCGCCTCCTGCTCCTTCCTCAGTACCCCCACCTCGCAATCCACTGCCACCTCGCCCCTAAAACCCTAGCTAAACCCAAGCCGAAAGAAACAATGGCTCTCCTCGCCTGAGCGCGCTCGCGCCCGCCCCTTGCTGGCCATGGCGCTCTAGCTCCGCCACCTCCTGCCTCACGGCTACGCCCAGTGACACCGCGCCGTCACCCACGCGCTATTGCTGCCGCCGCTGCCGCCACCGCTCACAATGGTGAGTGGCTCTCTGTCCTCGTCATTTTGATGATAATTTATCACGTCCGAAAGTGTCTGGGGTGCATGTGGTGCGGCGTGAACACTACCTGTTCGTTGTATTGCCCGTGAGCCACAGACAAAGCCTCGTTCCTTTTTTCTTTCAAAAAAAAGGTGGCTTTGCGAAACAGCAAGGTTCTGTGGGGAGCTATGCCATGGCGCATATCAATATATTATTATTCCCTGGTTACAGAGAAAGACATCCTTTGCCATTGCACTAACAATGTGCATTTCTGGTTTGCAAGGAATAAAACATACCAGATACCATCAACCACCATTGCGTCAATCACCTTATTTTTCTTTTGTTTCATCCACTTATCCTTAAAGAAGTATTCAACTAAGAACATTTATTGAATTTGGGGGTTTAGGTTAAAATGAAGCGCCTATTTTTGCGTTTGATGGGGAATGCATATGAACATAATAATGACTTTTGCCCTTTGCGTTTTGTTATTTTTCTTTTTCATGTGATCATGAGAATAGGAGGGAATGATTTTTTTCATGATTCTACCTGACTTGGGGCTTTTGGTGGATTTTAACTCTAGCCTACTCCAACTTGTTTGGGACTAAAAGGCTATGTTGTTGTTGTTGTTGTTGTTGTTGTTGTTGTACCTATTATAATTTGGTATAATATTTCATTTGAGTTGTGCTTGTTTTTATGTGTTGTCTATTTGTTTCCTTTACAGCTTCAATTCGGGGTGTTTCAGAGATATTCTTCCGCACCCTGGCCGTTTTCACCTTTCCGCCCTTGTGAAATGTGTGGGGTTGCATTCAGGAGCAATTCAACAAGGAAAATATGTTCAAGAAATAATTTTGGGGTTGTCTTACAGCCCAAAAGTAGTGCTTTTTTTTACTCTGGGCTCTTTGGCAACTGTAGTTCTGTATGTTTCAGAGCCACAGACAGCCGTGGAATTGCTTTAAAGGTTAATAATATGGGTAATCCACGACCATTCTCAACTACGTACAGTAAAAAGCTAAGGTTTCTTATTAAAAATACGACTTCATTCAGTAATCTAAATATGAGAAGGGAAGACGGAAGTGTTGCACATAGTTTGTTTCATAGATCTGAGAAACGGCAAAGCACATTAGCTACGTGTAGCACCACTGCTGACGAGGCTTCAACTTCTACTAGTAACAGCAGCAAGAGTGTTACTGATACTAAGACTGACACTGCCAAGAGGAAGAGTTCAAGAGGAAGCAAAAAGGAAGTTGATGGAGATATGAAAGAAAAGGAAGCACATACCAAGAAAAAGAGGATATCTGCTAGAACTCGTAAAGCTGCAACAAAGACGACTGAGAGTACTAGTGCGAACCAAGAAAACAAGAAGCCTGATAATTGTATATCGAAAAAGGGTGCTGATAGTTCTAAAGAGAAAAAAAGTGAATAATAGGTCAAAGTCAAAAGCAAAGGTTTCTGCTGCTTCTTCTGTACCTTCTGAAGCTGAGATTTGTATGAAATCCTCTATTGATGGTTCTGGTATTGAAAAAAAGCCACTGGTACCATTGTATCCTCCCAGAGCCAAATCAGTCGTTGTTGTGGAATCAGCCACGAAAGCAAAAGTCATTCAGAATTACCTTGGGGACATGTATGAAGTGTTACCAAGCTATGGTCATGTGAGAGATTTAGCAGGTAGATCAAAATCTGTCCGCCCTGATGATGACTTCAGCATGGTCTGGGAGGTGCCTGCTGCTGCCTTGACACACCTTAATCTCCTATAACTAAAAAGAACAAAGTGTGGATATTTTTTTTCGACATTTGTTTTGGTTCGTCCGTCTGTCCACGCCTGTGATCCCCGCCTGCTTTGAAGGAAACAAATCGATCACCTGAGGCCACATACATGGAAGGAAACAATAATCATGCACCGCACGATAAAAAAGAAACTTCCATCCCCGCCTGCTTTGAAGGAAACAAATCGATCACCTGAGACCACATGCATGGAAGGAAACAATAATCATGCATGGAAAGAAACAATCATGCGGTGCCCATCTCTCGCTCGGTCAGATATCTTTTATCTCCACGTAAACCGGATCATATGGTATTGTCCATAATTTGGAGGGTATTAAATTTAGGCTGGGTGCATAGTAGGCCACCTAGCTTTATTCTTGCAACTTCTACCTCTTTATGTGTTAGTCTTTGTCAATGGTATAATTTATTTGCAAAGCTCAAGCAAGACAATTGGCAAAGATCAAGCAAGATGACTCAATGAGGCTGGCCCTTAATTTTAGTGTTTCCGGCATGCAGACCTGAAATAAAAAAGTGGCTGCTCCTTGAGAACATCAGTGGTGCCAAATAAAAGATGTGCATGTTATATATGGTGAGACTGGTGAACCTTCTGCAATTTCCTAAACGAATATTTCCACCATTAGTATATAGGTCCATTCCCCTACGTTTCTTCATGCTCCCATTAGCATATAATATGAAAGTATTATTGTGTTCATCACGACTTCCAGTTGACTACTCCCATTAGCATATGCTTTCTCTGCCCTAAAATATAAGTCGTTATGGGATGCGTGCAGGTCAAACTTTCTCAACTTTGACTAGGTTTGTAAAAAATACGTGCAACATTTATATCTCCAAATAAGTTTATTATGAAAATATATTCAATGATCTATGTAATGATACTAATTATGTATTATAAATATTAATATTCTTTTATATATAATTAGTCGAAGTTAAAAAAAGTTGACTTCTCGGAAAGCGAGAATGAATTTTATTTTGGGACAGAGGGAATATATGAAAGCAGTGTTGAAAATATTTTAACAATCAAGTTTGTCTCTGTCTGATTGGTAAGCTTAGACATCATAATGCCATCAAAAATTTTAACTCTCATGAACACCCTCATGGATTAGTGCAAAGCATCCTAATCCTACAGCATACACAAATGACAACCTTAAAGTTATGATATTTTCAAAGGGTGGACAATAAAGACCATCTTAGACGTTCTAGCATTAGAGTATATACGTGCAGGCACATAGGCATGGTGGTGCAAGTGAGCAGCCAGTAGGAGTCGAGAGTTAGGGGGTGTTTGGATCCCATGACTAAACTTTAGTCCCTGTCACATTTAATTTTTAGATATCAATTAGAAGGACTAAATATGAGCTAATTATAAACCTAATTACATAATTTGTGGCTAATTCGCTTACCAGCGCCGTGTACAGGATGGTATAGAGATGTGGTGGAACTTATTCGTGGATTTGTTGGCGCACGAAAGAAATGGATATCGGAAATCTCTTCCTGCCGGTATAAAAATGATCTTAGTCGTATCACGGAAATATCTACACAGTAGAGTTTGTGAGCCTGCGATGCCACGCTCTCTGTGACTATGTAAATTTCACGAACTTAGCTTTTTGGATTAAATGTCACTTTAACATCGGTCATATACTTTTACAGTATTGTTATCTTATCGTGCGATCCGTGTGTTTTTAGTATAAAAGTTTAGCTGTCCCATAGCAACGCACGGGCACGAACCTATTTGCATATATACTCGAACCTATGTGTACATGATTATATAGAGATGCAGCGAAACTTATTCATAAATTTATTGGCGCATGAAAGAAATGGATATCATAGAATTCTTTTTGCCGATATAAAATATTATCTTAGCCGTATCACGAAAAAGTTTATACAGTAGAGTTTGTGAGCCTGCGACGTCACGCTCTCCGTGACTGTGTTAATTTCATGAACTTTGCTTTTTGAATTAAATGTCACTTTGACGCCGGTATTTAATTTAACAGTATTATTATCTTATCGTGCGATCCGTGTATTTTTAGTACAAAAGATTTAGTTGTCCCGTAGCAACGCACGGACGTGCTACCTATAAGAGCATTAAAGTTGCACCGAAAGGGTATGCTTTTTGTAGCGTGTGACAGCTATAAGACTTGCCTTTATCTACTTAGGATACTTATCTAGAGTAGTTGGCGGCTATGTCAGACCTTATCTTTATTCCTAGCATTTACTTTAGCATCTGTAGAATATGTTGTAGCTTTTCTTAAGGCTCAAACAAGCTATCCTATATGTATCGCCAACCTACCATAGTTAGTTGTGGCATGGCTAATGAAATCTAAAATTTAGTCCTAAACCTGTGTTTTGGTTCTAACAAATGGTATCGGAGCCTAAGTTTATCTGGGTTCTACCCTTACCCCATCCCAATCTGTCGCCATGTCTCTCCACTCCTCATCCTCTTCCTTCAACCGTTCCACCACCTTCAGCATACATGCTGTAGTGGCAGCAGCAGCCAGGCACGAGGCGGCGGCGGCCGAGCATGCAGCAGCAGCGGTGCGTGCAGCTGAAGCCGCCCACCAGGCAGCAGCGGAGGCGCGGGAGGCTGCAACAGCAACAGCTGCGCTCCGTGCGGAGGCGGACACAGGCGAGCAGGAGGACTACGACGCCCGGGCAGGCGCGTCGGATGCAGGAGCGGCTGCGGCTCTGCAACACAGAGTGGACACCGAGCAGGCTCGGCCCGACACGGGTGGCCTTGGCGGACACGGTGGACAGGACGTTGGCGACTGCGATGGCTTCGACGATCGAGGTGGACGTGACGCGGGCCGCTTCGACGGACGACGCCACGACTTCGACCGGGATGCACGGGACTGAGACGAGCGGGTGGCATGCGACGCCAACACCTGGCTGGAGCGGGAGGAGCGGTGCGAGGCGTGGGACCTAGGCGGACGGGACGCTGGCGCACAGAGCCCTCATAGGCGGCGCGTCTCCCCTTCCTCGGACCGGCGTCGTGGTCGGCCTAGCCCGGCTCCCCTCCCGTCATGTAGACTGTCGTCAAGGACACCGGCGGTGGATGGCCCATGCTCACCAAGACCAACTACGTCGAGTGGTCCATGGTGATGAAGGTGAAGATGTAGGCGCGTCGCATGTGGGATGTGGTACGGTATGGCGACGCCGACTTCGACGAGGATCGGCGGGCACTGGAGGTGCTTCTTGCTGCTGTTCTGATGGAGATGCACTCCTCCCTCACGAACAAGTAGACCACTAAGGACGCCTGGGACGCCATTGTCGTGGCACGCATCGACATCGATCGCGCCCGCAGGTCCACGCTTCAGAAGCTACGTCAGGAGTGGGAGAACCTAGCTTTTAAGCCAGGTGAGGACGTCGATGACTTCGCTCTCCACCTCAACACCCTGATGCAGTAGTTGGCACGGTACGGTGACAACGACATTGATGAGGAGAGAGCTATCGAGAAGTTCCTCTATGTCGTCTCCAAGAAGTACTCACAGGTTGCCATCATGATCGAGATGTTGCTGGACTTCTCCGAGCTGTCAATCGAGGAGGTGACGGGTCGCCTCAAGGCCATCGACAACCACGAGCAGCTACCTCCCTCAGAGTCAGTCACCATCGGTGGCAAGCTTCTCTTCACCGAGGAGCAGTGGCTCGCCCGCCAGTGGGAGCGGAAGAAGGGGGAGGCCTCGGGTTCCTCGGCTTTGGGTTCATCGAGTAGCTGCAAGCGTCGGCCGCGCAAGCAGAACAAGGCACGTGGTAGCGCTCCTGGCGGCACCGACGGCGAGCGCAAGGCTACCCGCAACGATACCTGCAACAACTACGGGAGGTCCGGCCACTAGGCCAAGGACTATCGGCAGGCGAAGCGCGGCGGTCAGGCACATGTCGCGCAAGCACAGGAGGGTGATGAGCCGGCTCTGTTCTTCATACATGGGAGCATCGAGCCGCAGTCCTCTCCCGCGCTGGCCACCGCTACGCTCCTCCACCTTGACGAGCCATGGGTTCACATCTTCCTTGGCAACGGGTCTGGTGGCGACAAGATCGACGGGTGGTACCTCGACACCGGTGCCACCCACCACATGACCGGACGGCGGGAGTTCTTTGCCGAGCTCGACTCCAGCATTTGAGGCTCCATCAAGTTCGAGGATGCCTCCACCATGGAGATCAAGGGTGTCGGCTCCGTCATCTTCACCGCTAAGACCGGCGAGCACCGGCTGCTCATCGGTGTCTACTACATGCCCGCACTGAGGAACTCCATCATCAGCTTGGGACAACTGGATGAGAACAGCTCGCGCGTGGAGATCAAGCACGGGGTCTTACATATCTGGGATCGCCATCTTCACCTTCTCACCATGGTGAACAGAGGCGCCAACCGCCTCTACATCCTCCACATGCAGGTGGCACAGCTCGTGTGTCTTGCTGTCCACCGTGATGACGACTCCTGGTGGTGGCACGAGCGCTTTGGGAACCTCAACTTTGAGGCCCTGAAGCAGCTCGGCAACAAGGAGATGGTGCAGGGCATGTCGTGAGTCGAGCACGTGGAGCAGTTCTACAACACCTGCATCCTCACCAAATAGCGGTGGCTTCCCTTCCCCCACCAGGTGAGCTTCCACGCCAAGGAGAAGCTGGAGCTCGTGCACGGCGACCTCTGTGGCCCCGTGACACTGGCCACACCTGGAGGCCGGTGCTTCTTCCTGCTCCTCGTTAATGACGTGTCCCACTACATGTGGGTGGTCCTGCTCGACACCAAGGCGGTGCGCAGATGCCATCAAGCACCATCAAGCTGCTGCAGAAAAGGAGTGCGGCCGCAAGCTTCGGGTACTATGCACCGACAATGGTGGTGAGTTCATGGCGGCTGAGTTAGCGGCGTACTACGCCAACGAGGGGATCCAACGCCACTTCTCCACACCGTACACCCCGCAGCAAAACGGTGTCATTGAGCACCGCAACCAGATGGTGGTGGCCACCGTCCATGCCCTCCTCAAGTAGAGAGGGATGCCGGCCATCTTCTGGGGGGAGGCGGTGATGGTGATGACTGCTGTCCATCTCCTCAACCACTCGCCGACCAAGGCCCTTGATGGCAAGACGCCATACGAGGCCTGGCATGGGCGCAAGCCGGTGGTGAGCCACCTCCGCGTCTTTGGCTGTCTCGCCTTCGCTAAGGAGCTCAACCACATCGTCAAGCTCGACAACCAGAGCACAGCCAGGGGTCTTCATCGGCTATGCAGAGGGCGTCAAGGCCTATCTCATCCTTGACCCTGCAACACAGCGCGTCCGCATCTCCTAGGATGTCATGTTCAATGAAGGGTGAGGCTGGGCTTGGGACAAGGCGGTGGACGATGGCTCGACTTCGACTCTTAGAGACTTTGTCGTCGACTATGTCAACTTTGAGGGAGCTGGGGGGAGCTAGCAGCTCATCTTCACCGAGCTCATCTACCTCAGCACCTGCTCGCCATCAGCTCTAGCGAGTCCTCCACCGCCTACACCACCAATGAGTTCTCCACCACCGGCTATGCTTCGCTCTCCTACACCGGTGGCACCCCACTCTCCTACACCGGCTCTTCACTCTCCAACACCAAGATCGGCACCAGCAGCTTTGGTCCGTGACGAGCAGCGCACGGTGGAGTTCGCCACTCCGCTGTCCGACAATGAGGATCGCGTCGATGCCTACCATGACGACGAGTCTCTATGCTACCACACCTTGGACAACATCTTCGGTGATCAACCCATCCCTAGACTGGCGGCACACGACTTCAAGGCGAAGCTGCACTTGGCGCACGAGGATAGTGAGCCCCGCTCCTTCGCTAAGGCGAAGGGAGATGTAGCATGGTGTGTCGCAATGCAGCAGGAGATGGACGCAGTCGAGTGGAACCGGATGTGGGAGTTGGCGAATCTTCCTGCTGGCCACCGCTCCATCACCCTTAAGTGGGTCTACAAGCTCAAGAAGGATGAGGCTAGGGCGGTGATCAAGCACAAGGCATGTCTTGTGGCGCATGGGTTTGTCCAGCAGGAGGGAGTCG
Source organism: Miscanthus lutarioriparius (assembly GCA_904845875.1). Lineage (NCBI taxonomy): Eukaryota > Viridiplantae > Streptophyta > Magnoliopsida > Poales > Poaceae > Miscanthus > Miscanthus lutarioriparius. The sequence goes on along the minus strand of CAJGYO010000019.1, from coordinate 69,933,633 downwards.
ACTTCGACGACGCCTTCGCGCCCGTTGCGTGGATGGAGTCCGTCCGTCTCCTCCTTGCACTAGCAGCCTAGGTGGGTTAGCATGTGCACCACATGGATGTCAAGTCCACCTTCCTCAACGGTGACCTGAAGGAGGAGGTCTACGTCCACCAGCCGCCAGGATTCGTCATCCCCGATAAGGAGAACAAGGTTCTTCACCTACGTAAGGCCCTCTACGGCTTGCGGTAGGCACCCCGAGCTTGGAACGCCAAGCTAGACTCCACTCTCAAGCAAATGGGGTTCTAGCAAAGTCCTCATGAGGCTGTAGTCTATCGGTGGGGAAAGGGAGGCAATGCCCTATTGGTAGACGTCTACGTCGATGACTTGGTGATCACCAGCACTAAGGAGGCCGAGGTGGAGTCATTCAAGGAGGAGATGAAGGCGACCTTCCAGATGAGCGACTTGGGCCTTCTCTCCTTCTACCTGGGGATTGAGGTCTACCAGGATAGCTCCGGCATCTCCCTACACCAGACCGTCTACGCCAAGGGCATCATCGAGTTGGGCGGGCTCACCGGCTACAACCCAGCACACACTCCTATGGAGGAGAGGCTGAAGCTGAGCCACAACAGCACGGCGAAGGAGGTCGATGCCACGTGGTATCGGCACATTGTGGGCAACCTTTGCTACCTCGTCCACAACGGCCGGACTTAATGTTCGCCATTGGGTACGTCAGTCGGTTCATGCAGCGACCGACGACGGAGCACGAGCAGGCCGTCAAGAGGATCCTCCACAACGTCACGGGCACTTCCGACTACGGCTTGCACTACCCGAGGTGTCCTGGTGCAGAGCACTTCATTGGGTACAACGACAGCGACCTCGCCGACGACATCGACACAAGCAAGAGCACCAGCAGGACGCTATTCTTCCTCAGCAAGTGTCTAATCAGCTGGCAGTCAGTCAAGCAGCAAGTGGTGGATCTGTCCAGTTGTGAGGCGGAGTACATTGCTGCCACAACCGCTTCGACTCATGCAGACATAGTGGAGCTCAGGGTGGACAGCAAGTCTGCCTTGGCCTTGGCGAAGAACCCAGTCTTCCATGAGCGCAACAAGCATATTCGAATCAAGTACCACTTCATTAGGAGCTGCTTGGATGAGGGGAGCATCAAGGCTGTCACACCCGATTTTAAGGTTAAAATGGGATCCATAATCTTATGTGCGTCCAGAAATAAGTCACACATATAAGTCGACAAATTATAAATAGTATCATCACAAGTGTTTATTACATCACGAAAAATATGACAGAGTCTTCACATAAATATAGCGGAAATATAAGAAAAATCTCTCGCGGAAGCTCCATATCATAGGGACATCAACTGGTTGACCACAAGTCTAGTATTCCTCAGGAAAGTTGTTATTACCATAGCCATCTGTTACCCATCCGGGATTTTTATCCAAATAATGAAAATAAACAAGCGTAAGTACATGTCGTACTCAACAAGTGTAACATGGGGTTCATGAGGCTCAAAAGGCTTGACACAGGTTTTATAGCATTCAGCTTTTAATTATCACAATTTTATCATAAGAGTAGCAACAAGTTGTTTTAATCCCATAGTAAACACATGATCAAAGGAAACATGAATAATGAATAGCATAAACGGATAATTCTTAGTGATCATCTATTCCATAAGGGTCCAAGGCTGCTCGTGACCGTGAGCATGGCTGGTATACCAGTTTTACACTCTGCGGAGGTTGTACACTTTCACTGTGAGTCGTGATACCCATATGCACGGGTTAATTACTCCCAAAACACTTCCAAGGTGAGCAGGAAGGGGTCACTATGAAGCCTTTCAAAGGTTCGTCTAACAAGTTAGGGCCATTAGATTCACTCGGCAAACAGATATAGGAACCCTCCTATCAAATGGAATAATTCCATCACGGCTATACACATAGGAGTAGAGGCTGTCCTATACCCGATTCGGCAAGCCATTCTTACGCCAATAAAGGTAACCTCTAACAAGCTAGAAAAGGTCCTCATACTAAGCTAAAGCCAGAGCTATGTAGCCCTCATAGCTGTACTATAAGTCTCGGATGTTCGCTTATAGATAAGTCCTTAGGGAGAGGAATCTGAAGCATTTAGAAAGTAGCTAAACACTCCAGCCCCCTATTTCTAAGTTGCTAAAAAGTCATGTTTTAATGTTTATTGCATATACCATTTGTCAAGTTACAAGATCATGATTTAGTTGAGTACTAGCAAAACTACCCAATGCATATCCCATAGGAGACAAGGTATAAGTTTAATTCTAGGGAATCCCTATCAAGGTGACACATGCAACATGAATTAAATGTATTAAAGTTGATAGGAACAAGGATGATCCCATGCTATACTTGCCTTAAACAAAGTGCTCCTGCTGATCCTGCTCATCAAAGTAGTACTCTTGGTTACCCACGAATTGCTCACCGTCTATACTCGATAATCACAGCAACATACAAGCATCCAGAAGCAATCATGCATAGCAAACAAAATCTATAGATTAGAACAGTACACAAACAACATAAATCAAGATGAAAAGTTTATAAAATGAATCTACGTCTTGCTACGAACATAGAGACGCGAAGATCACAAAATTCGGAGCTAAAACGAAGAAGTTATGATTTAAACAAGATTTCCTTTAGTAAAATAATAGATTAAATCTAATCTCAAATTTTAAAAGTTGAAAACATACCTAACAGTAGTATGGACATGTAGATTATGGAATTACAAACCTAACGCAAGTTAAACGGATCAAATTGGAGTTGCAACGGAGATTTTATGGCCTAAAGAAGATAGTGGCAATTTTGTAAATAGATGAAACTTAATTTCTAAATTTAAAATAATTAAAATCTGATTTTAAATCTACCTAAGGACCGCGGATATAATTTTGAAGAAAGACAGGGGCTCTTTAGATTAAATGCAGGGACGGTGGGTTGAGATCCAAATAATTGTAATGACCTTTTTGCAAAAACGACAGGCGAAGGGGTATGGGCTGATCTTCACCGTTGGATTAGATTTGAGCAGTCTAGACAAGAAGCAGGGAGAGAGGAGAGGACTGGCCGGCCGGCACCAAACTCCGACGGCGGCGCCATGGCTGGAGCGGGGGGCGCTCATGAGATACGACCTATGGACCACCACTGAGCGAATCAAGGGCACCGGGAGAGAGACAAGATGACGGCGGACTCACCAAGGCTAAGAACGGAGGCGGGAGTGGACCAACGACGACATGCGGCGCAGGATGGCGGACAGCTAGCTTGGTTTTCGACGAGATCCAAATGATGGCTGCTGCTGCGAGCTCGGGACTTGATAGCGGCTTCGGCGTGACTGGATGGAGGCAGCAGGTGCATAGGGGCGCTATTTAAGGAGTCATGCATGGGGCGCATGCTAGGACATGGTGTGGAGGAGGTGGACTCGGCGGTGCGGCGTCCATGCCGGACATGAGATGGAGGAAGGAGACGACACCGACTGGTGGGCCAGACATGTCAGCGGATGAGAGCGCGGGGTCCGGCTGTTAGCCAAACGGAGAGGGAGGGGGAGCGCTGCGCAGCTATGCTAGGCCGGCTTGCTGGTTGGGCCGCCGCGGGAAAAAAAACGAGGAGAGGGAGCTGGGCCGCTACGGAAGGAAAGGCTGAGCGGGCCCAAAAGAGAGGGAGGAGGAAGAAATCTTCTCTTTTTCAATTTCATTTTCTAATCCAAATTTCAACCAAATTCTTTTGCAAATTCCAATCAAACCAAAGCATCACAAATAAAGTATGCAGCAGTATGTATGCACATACATGTATGTAGACCTATATTTGATTTTAATTTTAACAAAGTTACTATTTTTCTAAATTTAAATGCTCACAAAATGCATAATTAAATCATTTTATCCTATTTTAAGATGTTGCAATTTTTAGGGTGTTACAATTCTACCCCCTTAAAATGAATCTCATCTCCGAGATTTGGACGATGCTTACTCAAAAAACTGTGGATATGTTTTCCTCAAATCCTCTTCTCTTTCCCATGTAGCCTCATCTTCTGTATACCGATTCCACTGAACCTTATACATCTTTAAAACTCGGCTCCTTGTAACCCTTTCTGTTGTCTCCAAAATCTTTACCAAAAATTCCTCATATGTAAGATCTTCCTTAACTGTAAACTCCTCTAATGGTATCTGCTCCTTAGGTACACACAAACACTTCTTTATTTAAGACACATGAAACACATCATGTACACCTGACAAACTCTCAGGCAATTCCAACTGATAAGCTACTTCACCATGTCTCTCTAAAATCTTGAAAGGACCAACATACCTTGGTACTAACTTTCCTTTCATATTAAACCTTCTCACACTTCTGATAGGTGACACCTTCAGGTAAACATAGTCCCCTATTTTGAATACCAATTCTCTTCTTCGAGTGTCAGCATAACTCTTCTGTTGAGATTGTGCCACTCTCAAGTTATCCCTAATCATCCTTACTTGCTCTTCTACGTCTCTAAAAATATCTAGTCTGAACACTTGAGTTTCTCCTATTTGATTCCAAAACAACGACATTCTACACTTTCGTCCATATAAAGCTTCAAAAGGTGCCATATTAAGACTCTTCTGATAACTGTTGTTATATGAGAACTCTACATAAGGCAAGCTCTTGTCCCAACTTGTGCCATACTGCAATGCATAAGCTCTGAACATGTCCTCTAATATCTGATTAATTCTCTAAGTTTGTCCATCTATCTGAGGATGATATGTTGTACTAAAATTCAACTTTGTTCCCAATGAACTATGTACTTGTTGCCAAAAATGAGATGTAAATTGAGTACCCCGATCAGACACAATTTTCTTGGGAACTCCATGTAGACATACTATTCTTTCCATATATAATGCAACCAATTGGGGTCCAATATAGGTAGTCTTGACCGGTAAGAAGTGAGGAACTTTAGTTAACCGATCCACTATCACCCAAATTAAATCATAACCTCTCTGAGTGCGTGGTAACCCAACAATAAAATACATACCAATTTCTTCCCACTTCCACTCAGGTATCTTCATTGGTTGTCATAATCCTGTAGGTCTTTGATGTTCTACTTTGACTCTTTGATAGGTATCACATATAGCAACATATTCAACAACATCTCTCTTCAGTCCATACCACCAATACTTCTCTTTCAAATCCATGTACATCTTGGTACTCCCAGGGTGAATAGAGTAAGCGGACTCATGTGCCTCACGAAGAATTACATCACGTATAGCCTTAATCTCAGGTACACATAGTATTTTCCTAAACCATAGAGTTTCATTATCATCCATACGAAAACCTGGTGCGTTGCCAATCACTATGTTCTCCTCTATCTCTTTCAACTTCGCATCCTGTAACTGGCCCTTACATATTTCTTGCTCTAATGTGGGTTCTATCACCAACTCCACTACATTAGTGACAAAGCCCAAGTTCAGTTGCTCAAATTCAGCACACAATTCACTTGACATAGCTACCACTTGTACCTCCTTGGCATAACTCTTCCTGCTAAGAGCATCGGCAACAACATTCACCTTTCTAGGATGATAGTGTACCTCCAGATCATAATCTTTAATCAACTCTAACCATCGACGCTGCCTCAAGTTCAGATTTGTCTAGATGAATATGTACTTCAAACTCTTGTGATCAGTGTAGATATCACTCTTATGCCCAATAAGATAGTGTCTCCATATTTTCAATGCATGAACCACTGCTGCTAACTCTAAATCATTAGTAGGATAGTTTAGCTCATGCTTTCTCAACTGTCGGGATGCATAGGCCACTACTCTTCTTTTTTGCATAAGAACACATCTAAGACCTTGACGAGATGCATCACAATAGATCAAAAAATTCTTGCTCAGATCTGGCAAAACCAATACTGGGGCTGTAGTCAATCTCTTCTTCAATTCCTCAAAGTTAGTCTAGCACTTCTCAGACCACATAAACTTAGCATTTTTCTCCAACAGAGCTGTCATAGGCTTGGCAAGTTTAGAAAACCCTTCTATGAACCTTCTGTAGTATCAAACCAATCCCAAGAAACTACGAATCTCTCCCACATCAGTTGGTGGTTTCTAATTCAACACATCTCTCACCTTGCTTGGATCTACTACTATTTCACCATTAGAGACAACATGGCCTAGGAAAGAAACTTCCTTCAACCAAAATTCACACTTGCTTCGCTTAGCATACAACTGGTGCTCCCTGAGCTTCTGCAAGACCAACCTTAAATGTTCAGCGTGTTCTTCTTCCGTTTTGGAGAATACTAGTATATCATCGATAAATACCGCCACAAACTTATTCAAAAACTCCATGAACACCTTATTCATCAAGTACATAAAGTATGCAGGTGCATTGGTCAGTCCAAAGGACATAACGGTGTACTCATACAAACCATACCTCATAGTAAAAGTTATCTTGGGTATGTCAGTTGCACGAATCTTTAGTTGATGATAACTAGAACGAAGATCAATCTTAGAGAAAACACAAGCACCTCTCAACTGATCAAACAAGTCATCAATTCTAGGTAGCGGGTACTTGTTCTTGATAGTAACCTCATTTAGTGACCGATAATCAACACACATTCTCTAGGTACCATCCTTCTTGTCAACAAATATAACCGGTGCTCCCCAAGGTGACGAACTAGGACGAATGAAACCTTTCTCCTGTAACTCCTTTATTTATTTCTTAAGTTCCTCTAATTCATTAACTCCCATTCTATATGGACGCTTAGCTATAGGTGTAGTTCTAGGTAATAATTCAATAATAAACTCAATGTCATGGTCAGGTGGCATACCTAGTAAGTCATCGGGGAACACATCTGGAAACTTATCCACTACTGGGTCCTCCTTGTTGACACAATCATCAATCTAGTTCACTGTGCCTACCGACTGTGCTTGCACTACAACCTCAACACTGATTCTGTCTCCCTTTGGTGTTGTCAAAGCTACTACCTTTTCTTTACACTAAATCACTACTTGTTGTTGCATCATCCAATCCATACCTAGAATCACATCAATGCCAGATGTTCTCAACACAATGGGGCTCACTTTGAACTCTACCCCCCTTAAGGATAGACTAGTTGTAAGACAATGATATGAAGCTTGCATACTACTTCCTGGTGAGTTTACTAATATGGGATTTTGCATGGCACATAAGGGTATACTATGCGTTCTAACAAATGCTTATGATATGAAAGAATACGAAGCTCCAGAATAAAAAAGAACAGTGGCAGGAGTGGAATTGACATCGAACGTACTGAGCATGACTTCTGGTTCCACAAGCACCATCTCTGTAGACACATGATTCACCTTTCCTGTGTTGGGTGCTGGCTTCTGAGGCGTTCCTTTTGGATTACTGTGCTGACCCTGGGGTGTTAGCTGATTCTGCTTCCTGGGGCAATGGTTGGCATAATGTCCAATTTCTCCACAACGATAGCATACGTTGGGGGTGCTAGGTGTACTGGTCTTCATGGGAGTGTTGTTAGGTGTTCCCTGGCATGGTGTTTGCTGGCCACTCTATTGCTAGGGACGTTGATTGCCATTCTGCTGCTGGTACGGTGGACGCTGCTAGAACTGATTGCGCTGAGGGTATTGATCTCGATTCCACTGATTGGGTGGTCCCTGATACCTCTGCTGGAAACCTTGCTGAGGGTTGGTGCGTGGACGAGTATTACTTCTAGAGGCCTATCTCTAAGGCCTTCTCTTCTTGGCCTCCATCTCTTTGCGCTTATTGTCAAAAAAAAATAGCGTGGTTCATCAGCGTCTGGAACTTGGCGTATGTATCAGACATAAGCTAGAGTTGCAGACTGTCATACAGACCCTTGAGAAAGCGGCATTGCTTATCAGCATCATCAGCCACCTCATTCGGAGCATAATGTGATAACTGAGCAAATTTATCACGATACTCAGTCACAAACATAGATCCCTGACCCCTGAATTCCTCCTGCTTGAGCTCTATCAATCCTTTGGGTATATGGTAGGATTGGAAATTCTCTCTAAACTCCTACCAGGTGATAGGAAGAGCATTAGTGGGACATCCATACTCGAATGCCTCCAACCAGTCTTGAGCTTCTCCCTAAAGTTGTCCTGACGCATACAACACCTTCTGCTGGCCGTCGCACTACGCTATGTTGAGTTGCTTTTCTACTGCACGAAGCCAATCATCTGCTTCCAGTGGATCAGTGGCATCACAAAACATTGGGGGTGCCCCTTCAAAAATTCACCATGCTTGTCACGTGGTGCTCCACCAATGGGTTGATTCTGCTGATTCTGCACCAGAGCTTACATAAGCTGTGTCTGCACTGCCAGAAGCTGCTCAATAGTTGGTGGCGGTGGTGGTGGTGGATGTGAGGGAACACCTCCATGACCTCGGTCTCTTCCTCTTTGAGACATCTGACATCTAACATCCAACATAAATATTCAAAATTTAGAGATTTCCAAGTTATATACACTTATAGAGATATATAATACATTCTGAAAATTTTTCTGGACGAGTTCCAACATCAACAGCTCAGTAAAACAGTCATATCTCGCATTCCAGATATCTAAAAGAGGCGTGCTTTACATGGTTGGAAATCTTAAGAAATTATCTACAACTTTTATTCATACCACATACCCAGATTCTGTCGTTAGATTACTCAAAAATAGGATACAACCGAAACAGTTCCAGATTTCAAACTGTGCAGAAACTTCAACTTAAAACAGCTATATCTCTCAAACCAAATCAGGTATAGGGGTGAATTTAGAGGTATTAGAAAGATACTTAAGTCTAGTTATTTCTATAAAAATTTCATAATTTTTGGTCGAGTAGATTTAGATTGGCCTTGAGATAAGTGCAGACTGCTTCGAAAACAGATCCAAGAGAATAAGATGTACCAAACCCAACTATTTATTTATTGACTCAAACTTTAATATTCTTAACTATGAAACTTGTGGACATGCCCACAAATTTCCAGCACTCATTACAAAAATCCAACTCACACATAAACATAATAATAAATCAACTAGGCACATCAAAGTTCACACCTCACTATTTGACTCGACTTGACTCGACCCGTGCTACTAACGTCTTATTACATAGAAGGGACTCCAACACCTATGGACGAAATTCATGGGGAAGCTCCTCATAGATCCTTGGCAGGTTGAGGCATACCCTTTGCTCATCTATCACTTGTCGATATCTCTTAAGGGTCGCCTCCTGTGTCTTCAGCTGATCTTCCAGCCGTCGATTCTTGTCCACTAATTCATAGGCATAGTGCACCATCACTTGAGTTGTGGGGTCCGTGCCTTCAGGGTCCATTATTGCCCATCCCAAGTCAGGGTGTTGGCGTGGGAGGAATTGATATTGGTCTTCCTTCATATCATCAAAGCGACGACCACAGAGACTCATGCAGGCTACAACGGCTGCATCTTCTATGCTATCTTCCATGGTGGCACAATGAGCGTGATGCGCATAGTTTGAGTCTAGCTGGTATGCTTCCTTTTCTTCATCCCTGATGGAGATGCACACCCTAGTCTTCTAATAAGTGTCCTCCAGAGGGTGCGTATGCTCGTTGTAGACGTACTCCACAGCTACGTCCCAATCAGCGTAGTAGGTCTGAAGGATCCCTATAAGTCGGTGGTGCGATACGGAGGATTCACACCCCGGCTTGTACTAGACCTTCATAGTACATCCTAGGGGAGGGATCGACTCATCCTCTTGAATGGCATCCTCCTCAGAATCATCCTCTAATACGACGACCTCTGGCTCTTCCTAGGGTGGCTAAGGTGTAGGTGTTGGCGAATCAACTTCTTGCTCCCAGGGTTCCTCCTCCTTAGGTGGCTCCATGGACTCGTACAAGCCACGAGGCGGGTAGTAGCCTCCAGTGCTGATGCGAGCGGTCTTATTGGCACGAGGCATCTACATAATTAGATTTAGTTAGATTAGAAGCAATAATTTTCATAACAGAGTGAGGCAAAAGAAGCATAAAATTTAGCAAATAATAAGGGTAAGATGGGAGGCATGAAATGAGTGAAGCAAAAGAGGCTAAAACAACCATTGCTAACTAGGCTTGCGTCCTACAGTCAATCTGGCTCTAATACCAATCTGTCACACATGATTTTTAGGATACAATGGGATGCATAATCTTATGTGCACCCAGAGATCAGTCACACACATAAGCCGACAAATTATAAATAGTATCATCACAAGTGTTTATTACATCACGAATAATATGACAGAGTCTTCACATAAATATAGCGGAAAAATAAGAAAAATCTCTCATGGAAGCTCCATATTATAGGGACGTCAACTGGTTGACCACAAGTCTAGTATTCCTCAGGAAAGTCGTCATTACCATAGCCATCGGTTACCCATCCAGGATTTTTATCCAAATAATGAAAATAAACAAGCGTAAGTACGTGTCGTACTCAACAAGTGTAACATGGGGTTTATGAGGCTCAAAAGGCTTGACACAGGTTTTATAGCATTCAGCTTTTAATTGTCATAATTTTAGCATAAGAGTAGCAACAAGTTGTTTTAATCCCATAGTAAACACATGATCAAAGGAAACATGAATAATGAATAGGATAAATGGATAATTCTTAGTGATCATCTATTCCATAAGGGTCCAAGGCTGCTCGTGACCATGAGCACGGCTGGTATACCAGTTTTACACTATGCGAAGGTTGTACACTTTCATTGTGAGTCATGATACCCATATGCACGGGTTAATTACTCCCAAAACACTTCTAAGGTGAGCAGACAGGGGTCACTATGAAGCCTTTCAGAGGTTCGTCTAACAAGTTAGGGCCATTAGATTCACTCGGCAAACAGATATAGGAAGCCCCTGTCAAATGGCACAATTCCATCACGGCTACACACATAAGTGTAGAGGCTATCATATACCTGATTCGGCAAGCCATTCTTACGCCAATAAAGGTAACCTCTAACAAGCTAGAAAAGGTCCTCATACTAAGCTAAAGCCAGAGCTATGTAGCCCTCATAGCTGTACTATAAGGTCTCGGATGTTCGCTTACAGATAAGTCCTTAGGGAGAGGAATATGAAGCATTTAGAAAGTAGCTAAACACTCCAGCCCCCTGTTTCCAAGTTGCTAAAAAATCATGTTTTAATATTTATTGCATATACCATTAGTCAAGTTACAAGATCATGGTTTAGTTGAGTACTAGAAAAACTACCCAATGCATATCCCATAGGAGACAAGGTATAAGTTTAATTCTAGGGAATCCCTATCAAGGTGACACATGCAACATGAATTAAATGTATTAAAGTTGATAGGAACAAGGATGATCCTATGTTATACTTGCCTTGAACACAAAGTGCTCCTGCTAATCCTGCTCATCAAAGTAGTACTCTTGGTCACCCACGAATTGCTCACCGTCTATACTCGATAATCACAGCAACATACAAGCATCCAGAAGCAATCATGCATAGCAAACAAAAGCTATAGATTAGAACAGTACACAAACAACATAAATCAAGATGAAAAGTTTATAAAACAAATCTATGTCTTGCTACGAACACACAGACGCGAAGATCACGAAATTCGGAGCTAAAATGAAGAAATTATGATTTAAATAAGATTTGCTTTAGTAAAATAATAGATTAAATCTAATCTCAAATTTTAAAAGTTGAAAACATACCTAACAATAGTATGAACATGTAGATCATGGAATTACGAACCTAACACAAGTTAAACGGATCAAATCGGAGTTACAACGGAGATTTTATGGCCTAAAGAAGGTAGTGACTAACAGAGTACAAAACATGCTAGCGGTCCACGCCCGCAGTGGCCTAACCCACACACTAGAGAGAATATTTGAAGCTAGGAGGACCTGAGTCTGTGGGGTCTATGTTAACACAAATCACAATTAACAGATTTGAAGATGTGTTAGCACAAATCACAAGAGACAAATTTTTTTTATGAAAAGACAAGGACAAATAAGAGGAGTGTGTCTACACAAATCACAATTGACAGATTTCAAGATGTGTTAGCACAAATCATAGGAGACAATTTTTTCTATGAAAGGACAAGGACAAATAAGAGGTGTGTGTTGACACAAATCACAATTAACAAAGTTCAAGGTGTTAGCACAAATCACATGAGATAATTTTTTTCTATGAAAGGACAAGGATAAATAGGAGGTGTGTGTTGACATAAATCACAATTAATAGATTTCAAAATGTGTTAGCACAAATTATAGGAGACATTTTTTTCTATGAAAGGACAAGGACAAATAAGAGGTGTGTGTTGGCACAAATTATAATTAACAAAGTTCAAGATGTGTTAGCACAAATCACAACAGACAATTTTTTTTCTATGAAAGGACAAGGACAAAAACTTGGTGTGGGCAGGCACAAATCACAATAAACAGAGCACCAATGACTGATTACTACTTTGTGCAAACAACCAATATAGATTTCACTGTATACAACATCTTGAGTTTTATCATATACCTTGGCAGCACCAGTGCTGCTGGGAATGATGTTAAAGCTAGTAGCCCTGCCTCACCCCACAGGACTCGGCACCAGCCTCACCCCACGAGATCTCCTCAGGGTTCTTGTAGAATTGAATTCGTTCAAGCATTAGCTCACAAGCTCAAAGCTAAATCCTAAACACATAAACTCGACCCCTGTACGAAATAAGCAGGAGAGGGGACAGGGGAGTACCTGATGCCAAAGATGATGACCGCTTCTCACTAAAGAGAAGGGTCTTGGAGTCCTTATGGGTGATGTCACTGTGCTTCCAGTGGCCGTGCAAGGTGTCATACTTGAACATGTAGGTCTACAAAAGATGAGAGAGCACATAGACCATTAGCACAACACACAGATTTCAAAATTCAGAAACTGAAGTAAGCACCAAATCTACAACACCTCAAGCTGCTCATACCAACAGTACTGATAAAGCTAGTAAATAATTTAAGTGAAACAACTCTGGAAGCCACAATTAACCAAATCAAGCAGGCTGACCCACCCTAAAACCCCATAAACCTACCAAATGTACACATGACAAGGAATAAAAGCTACACAAATAACAAAACTCATAGGTTGCACTAACAGGTACAGAAACACCCGGTATAAAAATTCAGTTAAGCACACCTTTGTTTTACTGCATCTATACCACAGCCATATCATAGGCACTGCACATTGCATCGCTCTTGATAGCACCATATGCAACAGATGTAGGATCTATTGTCCATATTGACAAACAATAGTCTTGCACTCCTAGCTGAATACACTAGCAGCATCAATCTTTTTCATTGATTTCAGTAATTGTGGCCTGCATTGATCATATGAACCTGTAAGCACCAGAGCAACACAGGTGGAACAAAACACTGAGCCAATATGTTCCTGTGCAGGTGCATAAGGAAGGACTTCAAGAATTGACGGATGAAGATTTTATAAGGGAATTGGGTATCGGATGTGATGATAGTGGACTGCAACTTACTCAAATTTCAGAGATAGCGGCTAACATTGGTTGTGAACAGGTTTGAAAAGGAAATTTGGGTCCCCTTACTAAATATTTTTATTGAAACCTTATGCCATTGAATTTTGAAATAAACTACTTAGTTCTAAGCTAATCAATTTATATTTTTATATGCAGGGTGCTTTGGCAAGAGATTTGGAAATTAATATTGAAAGTTATTACAAATTTGATTCAAACAATGTAAATCCAAATTATAATCATGGGTAAATAAAAATTCCACTTATTGCAAATTATGACAACTACAATTGCAGTGCTACATACTTGCAACTACTGATATTTGTGTTTAATTTGTTTGTTTCTCATGAACAGGAGAGTTCAACAACACTAGTCACATACAACTTCAATGGACAAGAACAACAAACAAAAGAAATAAATGTGAGTTTCCAAAATTCATACCTCACATTTATCAAAATTCGGTGATAATACTTCTAAGTTTAGCTAACAGAAAAAATTCCAAAATTTGCACCATGAAATCCTAATACACAATCTAACAATGCAATGCCCATGCTATAGCAACTCCTGGAGACAAGCCAATTATACTCATGAGATTGGAAATGTCAATTACATATTGTATAGCATAACTAGTATTCTCAACAGCCTATGTGGTTTTTACTTTTTTGTGATTCTTGAATAATAGCTGTATGACACATGCTCACTAGATCATAATAATGTCATACTAATGACAATAGTTGTTGCATGCATGTACAATCCACTTCTTCGGAACTTTTGAAATAAACTACTTAGTTCTAAGCTAATCAATTTATCTTTTTATATGCAGGGTGCTTTGGCAAGAGATTTGGAAATCAATATTGAAAGTTACTACAAATTTGATTCAAACAATGTAAATCCCTATTATACTCATGAGGTAAATAAAAATTCCACTTATTGCACATTATGACAACTACAATTGCAGTGCTACATACTTGCAATTTACACTATTCCTGATTGCACTACTGATATTTGTGTTTAATTTGTTTGTTTCCCATGAACATGAGGGTTCAACAGCAATAGTGACATACAAATTCAATGGACAACAAGAACAATCAAAACAAATGAATGTGAGTTTCCAAAATTCATACAAGGCTCATGCTATAGTTTTTAGTTTTGTGTGATTTTCTGTGATTCACTAACAGTTGCTGCATGACACATGTTCACTACATCACAATATCATACTAATGACAATAGAACACTGAACCCTGCATTCTGTCTAAAATAGCTCACATGTTCAGTTCAGATTACCTATAGTTTCAAAGTTGTTCTAAGAAATGTGTGAAATAGTTGCTGCATGCATGTACAATCCAATTTTTTGGAACTTTTGCTTTAGAAAATAGTAGTTTTTGTCGGTGAGAATAACCTGAAACATGCAAATAAGCAGGAGCAATTTAGAAAATTGACTTGTTTCACTTATCAGAAAGACTAGTATTGACCTTGCTACTGATTTCTACTATCTTTTTTTGTTATAATTGTGCAGGATATGCAACTCTATGAACAGGAGAGTTCAACACTACCAGTGAACTACAACAGCTATGGAAAAGAACAACAAATGCAGAAGCAAAATGTGAAATTCCTAAATTCACACCTCACATTTTTCAAAAATATTTGGGAACTAACAAAATATTAAGATTTTATTGTAGTGAAATGCCAATATTTGCAGGTTTTCATGTCACCGGGAGGAACAAGCTATGTACTATCATAGGGCGGATCAAGCTACACAAGCCTTATGAACCAAGTCATAGCTCATGCCAATTTTTTCAAATCACAATTATGATGATTTTTTCTGAACACAAGTGACAGGAAGTTACATGGACTTGCTGCAAGAGCCATTTCCATTAGAGGTATTTACTTGTTCTCTATATATATACAGTTAGGTAATTTTGTTTGCTGCAAAATTATAGTAATGCAAGATGAAAGATCTAATAGTACACCTTTTTCCTTACCTATGAAAACAGAACCAGATGTTTATAACTACCAGTACGATCTCTGAACTAGCACAACAACATGCTGATGACCAGCAAAATGAGCAATCAGAAGCAGTAACAGAGTTTGGCAATGAAGAAGATGCAGAAGGCAGTGGAGACAAAGACTCAAACTCAATTAGTGAATTAGAAGAGCTCAGGGCAATTCAGATTGAAAGTGAAAGCATCAGAGCAGCAGAGCGTTTGTCTCAGGAACATGCTAGCAAACATGTTCCTCGGCTAGGCATGACATTCACAACATCAAAAGAAGCACTTGTAAATTCAGTACTATATTGTGTATGCATCTTATTTCTATAGTAGTGCAACAACACAACTTCAAAGTACCTAGAGCAAATTTTCCAAGCTATGAGGTTTGTGTTGTGTCTGATGTCAGAGTGAGTGAGTGAGTGACTTTGCCACTTTATAGCTGCAGAGCACATGTGGTGCAGATGAGTGGGGGGCTTGGGATTGCGAAGAGTGGGGACCAAGCTTCCTTGGGGAGCAAGGAGCTACTCACTGATGTTTGAAAACTTCTAGAGTAGCTCTGGGCTTACCCTTTTAGTAGAGCACTGTGGTTTTAGTCAGTCTCACTTCTGTGTTTGAAACCTTGAAATACACCGGGTAAGACTCTGTCTTGTACTCTACTGTTCAGTTCAGAAAGACTGTATTAATCTGTCTTGCATTCAGTCTAGAGAAATCGCGTCTTGTACTAGGTGCAATGCCATCACAAAGACTACGTCTTATGTGTAGTAGTGTGTGCTGATTGGCCTCTGCTATTAAACTTCCATGGTATCTGGAAGCACTGTCAAGTGATAGTTGTATAATGTGAAGAATAAATAACCAAAGTAGCTACTGATATGGGAAATACTCAGCCACCTATGCTGGTTACCAGCAACCAAATCAGATTTACAAGAACAAATGGCGACCAACAAGACTGTGTTTCAGACTTTCAGTGTTTCGGTAGAGTAGTCACAAAGCTGATCTGAAAAATGTTGGATTACGATTGGCTAGATTCTGTGATAAGCAATCCATCTGGCTTGCCATAGAAAATTATGCCCTTGTTTGGCAGTCAAATTGCCCATGGTGATTGCACATGGTCTAAGCATTAATCAATATCTAGCAATGGGATTTGGTCTCCAGACAAGAACCGGAGAAGAAAATAGAGATTCACTAATGCTAGAAGTTGATTTATTTTAGGACAGAGGGAGTATTTCTAAGACCACTAAATCAATTTACTGTACATTTACTGGATAAGTTCAAATTCACAAGAGAAGGCATACACAATCACATAAGGAGTAGCAGAATAGCAGTAGAAACTGCATATATGTTTTTCAGTTACACTTCATACCTGAGGGATCTTGATGATGGTTTCCCAAAGGTGGAGGTTGCATATAATTAGATTGGCAAGAGTTTCGGGATCTTTTGCATCCTATAGCAATAGAATAGAAAATTAGAGTTACACGGTTACACCATATGCATCACAAAAAAATGAAAATAAAAAACAAATTTCACAAGATTCAGAGGTCCCATTGCTGCAAAAGCTGTGTAATCAGTGCAAACCCTATTCAGTGCTTCAAGCAATAGAGTCTCGGCCTCCTCAAAGCTTCCCAAGTGCATACAGCAGACTGCCTTCGCATTTCAGAACCATCCCTGTCATTGGGTACTTTTCGGTGAAGTCTTGGAGTATGAGATAAGCTTCACGGATGTTAGAGCCACCCGCAACCATTAAAGATGATGTCAAAGGACATGTTTACAAATCAGCAATGTAAGAAACTCAGAACTGAAAACCAGTAAAGCAATATCATAACTTCAAATCATAGAAAAAGTGGCTGGTTTCAAATAACTCTACGGTTCAGTGGGTAAATAAAATATTAGCATGAAACCATTCTCTGTTAAAAGTTCATTTGGGCAGCCAATCCTATGCTAGATCAGAATTGGTTGCTAGCTCAAAAATTCAATCCAAATGCACGAGGCACAAGAGACACGGACGTAGCTTACTGCTCCAAATACCAGGATCCTTGCAGGGTGCCTCGGACGTGGGGTAGACAAAAAAAATTAGATCAACAGAGGAGGAGAACAGGGTCAGTTACCGGCACATCCAGCCACTGAGCTCGGCCGCCGCCGTCTCCGCCGACGAGAAAGCCAATCTCCGCCGGAGCACACAAACCTAGGGTTTCGTCGAGCAGAGGAGCACAAGCTCCCCAGCGGGAGGAGGTGTTGAGGAGCCCACACAGAGGATGGGGGGAGAGAGGAGGCCACCGAGCCCCTCCCGTGCCGGCAAGGTGCCCGCAAGGGCGTCGTCGCCTGGCAGCCGCCATCGCCTCGGGAGGGAAGGGGAGAGAGAGGGATGAAGGGGAGGGAGAAACGGAGGTGAGAGGCAGGTGAGGGAGGACGGAGGAGGAGGACGAGGAGGGTGGCCGCAGCCGCCGTGCCGGTCGTCGCTGCCCTGTCCACGTCGGGATGGAGAGGGAGAGAGAGACCGATAGAGAGAGGGGAGACGCACAGAGACGGGGAGGGGCGGAGCGGCGAGGTCACCTCTCCTACTAGGAGAGCGTCGGAGGGGAGGGTGGAGCGGCGAAGTCGCCTTAGGAGAGCGTCGGAGGGGAGGGTGGAGCGGCGAAGTCGCCTTAGGAGAGCGTCGGAGGGGAGGGGTGGAGCGACAAGGTCGGGAGAGCGTCGGAGGGCACAAGACAACGGAGAAATGGGGGAAATCAGACATGCGCGACTCCCAACAATTAAACAGTGACGCCGACATCTAGACCCCACATGACAGAGACACAAAGCAACCAGCACAGATCGGACGTTCCATTCTTTATCCTACATCCAGAAAATTCATGTGCCAACAAACCAAAAAACACACATGTGTCCTATAGCATTTCTGTTTAATGGGAGCTGGGTTTGACTATGTGTGTTTGCCATCTGTGGGCGCGTCTGGCGGTATTGTGGTTGCCTGGTCGCGTGATGTGCGGGTGGTGACCACCCGTGCATGTCGCTCGCACTCGGTCACGGTTTCCATCGCTCCCACGTCTTCGCCATCGGTGTCGTGGACGCTGTCGTCAGTCTACGGCCCGGTTCTGGAAGAGCTCAAATCGGCCTTTCTAGACGAGCTCCGCGCAGTGCGTGCCGACGCATCGGGGCTGGTACTCATCTGTGGCAACTTCAACCAGATCTACCGTGCCGCGAACAAAAACAACAACCGCCTTAACCTTCGCTCCATGCACCGATTTTGCCGTTTGATCAATGACTGCCAGCTAGACGAGCTGTATCTGCATGGCAGGCTCTACACTTGGACTAACGGAAGACAGAGGCCAACTCTTGAGCGCATCGATCGTGCGTTCGCCTCGGTCGATTGGATAGAAGCCTTCCCAAGTCACCACCTGAGATGCATGTCGTCCGACTGCTCTAATCATGCACCACTGCTGCTCCAACTATGCACCCAGCCTTGGGCTAAACCCAGATTCAGATTTGAGTCTTTTTGGGTGTGCCTCGATGGATTCGAGGAAGTCGTTAAGCAGGCTTGGGACTGCCATCTGCCAGGTGCTGATGCATGCAGGGTTCTCGACCACAAGCTCAGGAAGACTGCCAAGGAGCTGAGCATGAGGAACATCGGCAGTGTGCGCTCTCAGCTATTCATGGCGCGCGAGCTCATCGCCCAGTTCGACGCGGCGCAGGAGCATCGTCTGCTGTCCATCGACGAACAGACGCTGCGCAAGCAATTAAAGCTCATCAGCTTGGGACTAGCATCCCTGGTGCGCACGATCGCCCGACAGCGCTCCAGGCTAAGATTCTTGGAAGAGGGGGACGCCAACACCAAATTCTTCCACTTGCAGGCGTGCCACAGAAACTGGAAGAACCACATCCCGTCGATCTTGCATGAGAGTGCCTGGTTCTCGGTTGATGAAGCCAAGTCAGAACTAATCTACAGCTACTACAATGGAATCCTTGGGACCCCGTTTTATCGCCAACACTCCATTGAGCTAGGTGACCTCTTGCCGCAGCTGGATCTGTCCGGCATGGATGCGTGTTTCTCCGAGCAAGAAGTATGGGACACCATCAAAGAGATGCCACCTGACCGTGCCCCGGGCCCGGACGGGTTCAACGGTCTATTCTACAAGGTGGCGTGGCCGATCATCAAGCAGGATGTCGTTAATGCATTGAACGCGCTGTGGTAGTTGGACGCAAGGAGCTTCCACCTTCTCAATGACGCACTCATGATCTTAGTAAGAAAGAACCCGGCTCCAAGTCGCCTAAAAGATTTCCGCCCGATTGCTTTGATACATAGCTTTAACAAGCTTTTCGCCAAATGCTTGGCGAGAAGGCTGGTGCCGAGGTTAAAGGACATGGTCGCTCTCAATCAAAGTGCGTTCATCAAGGGGCGGGCGATCCACGACAACTTCAGGACCATACAACTGGCATGTCGGTGGCTACATTCGAAGAATTTCCCCTCAGTGCTCCTTAAGGTGGACATTGCCAAGGCGTTTGACTCGATCGCTTGGTCGTTCCTCATCGAGGTGCTTCAACACATCGGCTTCTCTCGGTGTTAGACCAACTGGATCTCCATCCTTCTGTCGACGGTAAGCACCAGAGTCCTTGTGAACCGAAGGCCGAGACGGCGGATCGTGCATGCCCGTGGCCTGCGGCAGGGGGACCCCATCTCCTCGATGCTCTTTGTCCTAGTCATGGAGGTCTTAAACTCCCTGATCAAAGAAGCTGACCGTCTCGCAGCGCTGTCGCCACTGCTTGGCCAGGTAGTCGTGCACCGGGCTTCACTCTACGCGGATGATCTCGTCGTCCTGTTGTCGCCAAGGACCGATGATCTCCAATGCCTCGCGTAGATTCTCCAGTTGTTCGCGGGAGCCTCCAGCCTAGTCACCAACATGGACAAATGCGTGATAACCCCAATCCGTTGTGACGATGATGTGATCGCCGATGTCCAGCAGGTGTTCTCATGCGTCGTGTCGCCCTTACCCTGCAAATACCAGGGGATCCCATTGTCGCTTCAAAGGTTGGGCCGTGCGGACGAGCAGCCGCTCATCGACGCCATTGCAGCTAGAAGTCTAGAACTCTCCACATGGAAATCCGGGCTTCTGACTATTGCAGGCAGGGTCCTACTCACCAAGGTAACATTGTCAGCTATCCCGGTGCACTTAAGCATCGCTTGCTGCCTGTCAAGCTGGGCGATCAAGCAGATAGACAAACGGCGACGTGCTTTCAACTGGGCCAGGGCCGCCTCCTGCACTGGGGGCAAGTGCAAAGTCGCCTGGCTGGTAGTCTGCCGGCCGACCGGGCTCGGGGGCTTGGGCGTCATCGACCTACGCTTCTTTGGGTTTGCACTATGGTTGCGGTGGGAATGGTTATCGCGTTCTGAGCCTCAACGCTGCTGGGCAAGTCTACCGTCTCGCTCTGAGAAGTGCGTGGCCGCAATGTGCGCCGCGAGCATGACGGTCACCGTCGGTGGTGGCGCGTCCACGAGGCTCTGGACCGACAACTGGGCATCAGTCGGCCCACTCCACCAATTCGCCACTACACTTTTCGCTGCGGTGTCGCGACTCGCGAGCCGGACGGAAACGGCTGCTGCGGGACGCACTGCATAACAATCACTGGGCGCGGGACATCACCGGGGCACCAACAACTCAAGTGCTCTGCGACTACCTGCGCGTCTGGGAGCTGCTGCGATCGATCACCCTACAGCCGTTGCAGCCAGACCGATTCATGTGGAGATGGTCCTCAAGCGGCAGGTACTCGGTTTCCTCGACGTACCGTGCATTCTTTGCAGGTTCAACCAGGCTGCTGGGGGCCAAAGAGCTATGGCGTGCCAAGGCTCCGCCACGGGTGAAGCTCTTCTTCTGGCTGGCCCTTCATCAGCGTCTCTGGACCTCCGAGCGTCGCAAACGGCATGGGCTTAAGGACGAAGATGCGTGCGCTCTGTGCGATCAGGCTGCCGAGACGGGAAGCCACCTCTTCCTCAGATGCGTGTTCTCCGGGCAGGTATGGCTGGCGTTGCGTGGGCCGCTGCAGCTGCTGCCTCTGATGCCGGTTGGTGATGACGACCTCGGCGAGTGGTGGATCCAGCAGAGGGGCCGCATCGATCAGGCGTCCAAACCACTGTTCGACTCCCTGCTGCTCTTGATCGCGTGGACGGTCCGAAAGGAAAGGAATTGCAGAGTCTTCGGAAGGACACCTTCGTCGGTTCAAGATGTCGTACGAGTGGCGGTAGAGGAAGGAGAGGACTGGGCGCACGCCGGGTTCGCGCCGTTGGCAGCCCTTCATCATGTTTGGTCGTAAAACTCAGCCGTTATGTAACAAACAAACACTAGATCCAGTAGCAAAGTGGTTTCCTTCTTGGGCATTTGATTTAGGCTGCTCGCGTAGCTCAGCGACCTCGTGTGCGGCTCGAACTCTATTCCTCTGAATGAAAAACGGGTACACACCTGGTCGCGAAAAAAAGTAATTTAATTTAATTGGCTGCTAGATTGCGCTCTAGTAATAATTTTTATGGTTCAGATATTGAATGAAAGTAAAGACTTTAATTCCTCCTTGTAAACTGTTGACACCAATAACTAAACATGCGTGACCTAATATTATTATTTTGTGATGCTGACTTTACATGATCAGTTTTGTGATGCTGACTTCACATGATCATCAGTGTCTAATTTTAGTCAGAATATAGTTCACGAAGCTCTCCTGAAGGCAGAAATTTCATAAGCATCATCCATTAAACCAACTGTTGTTATAAAAAAACATGTACCTAGCTGAATTTCATAAGCATCATCCATTACACCTACTGTTCTGCAAAAAATAGGCTACCTAGCTGAATCCTAAAACATGATTGAAACGTGAGAGATGCATCCATAAGCTTATATTTCTGCTTCCTAGTGATGAACCCTGAAATGTGTAACCTCAGACTAAAACCTGAATATCTAAAGATAATATTGTTTTTGTCTCGTACACTAAATCCCAGGTGCAGCCGTGACGGCTCACTCTTTTATTTATCAAGTTGCAAAACTTAGGTGTCCCTCTTTTGCTTTCTTCTTATATTCCAAAAACCATATTGCAGCCAAACAGAAAGACATTACAAAATCCAAATAGGCTTACAGGCATATGGAAGGCCAACCCTAATTAAGAACGGAGGCCAACCCTAATTAAGCAATATAAACACAACTTTCATAAAGTGAATATGAATCTGGTATTATGTGCATGAGCTTGCACGAACGTTGCCGAAACAGGGATATAGAAGGCCAACCCAGAACACAGGTACCTTAACCTTTGAGCAGAATTTGGTAGTCCAGTAGAGGTCATCAAACAAAGTCTCAAACATCTCCATCTACAACGCTAACTCGCTAAGGGTTCCATCCACACTAGCACTTCACCGCACGCCTCTGCGATCTGTCACTACTATATAAACCTTTTGTAGGGGAGGCTCCAGATGATTTGTAGGGGCGGTTTGGCCAGCCACCCTTACCAAAGCGTCGTTACAAATCATGCATTTGTAGGGGCTACAAAATCGATTTGTAGGGACGGCTGTAGTACCAGCCGCCCCTATAATATCTGTTTGTAGGGGCGGTTCAATCTAAAATCACCCCTACAGTATATTTTTCCAAAAAAAATTAAATTTACAATTTAAATTCGACCAAAACATATATATTTATATATATAATTTAAATCTAACCACAAGCACAAGAGAATTATATAAACTACAATTACAAGTCCAATTTACAAGAATATATACAATCCATTGTTAAATAAACACCATGATTCCTAGAAGTTTCTAACGATGTACCACGTACTCGGAGAAGTGCAGATCATTCATTTCATATGCCAAAATGTCAATGATGTAGCGCAATGTATTTACTAGTGCACTCTCCATTGCTTCACAAGATCGTTCACAAGGTCTACTCACGACGATCAGCATTGGTCGAGAACCTTCACTCCTAGTCACAAGAATTTTTACCTGGATTCCCTCTGAAGTGAGAACAGGGCCACCATATTCCCATTTATAACGACCCAAGTGATACATGGCCTGGTTTAAAATGGCTTTAAAGCTACAACTTGCGTATGTTACGTCGTTCTCCTGAATCTGTAAGTGTTGGGAAAAATATGGTTATCAGAACCATGCATATATATAGACATAACAATTAATCTGGATATAAGTTATGAGACTGACCACATCATTCATGTTGTCCTCAGCAAGCTTTGTACAAAACAGTCCAATATCGTGGTGGAGGCCCACATTCAAAGTAGCAATCCTCATGGAGGAGTATGTAGGAATATTGTACCCAATATTTTGAAGCGTCCTTAAACATGCTTGCACATCATATTTTTGCGCAGTAATGTCATGAGGTTGACCGCTGCTCGTCCTATCGATGTATAAAACCATACCTTGTTGGTTACCCGCCCTAGCAAGAATAGAAAAGCCAATTCGACATTGCTTGATTCGACCATCTATAGGGAATGTATCAACATTGAGGAAATCAACCCCAAAATTTGAGAGTCTCTCTGAATCATGGTATAGGATGAATTGTCTACATTTAAGAATTATATATATCAGAACAAAATATCTATAGATGTGTCTTTAAACATGTTACTTACTATGCTTGGATATGGGTGGTTTGCCCTCCCCAATGCTGGTTGGAAGCCCAGATCATATACATAATTATTTGGCAGATCCGGCGAAGGGAGTTCGGCCATATCTTCTCCTAAATTTATGTTAAGGAAAACAGTTATAGTAGAGGAATAGGAGAGGATAGGAGTAGAAGAAGTAGAAGCAGAGGACAGGAGAGGAGAAGAGTAGAAGTAGTAGGACTAGAGATACCAACCGACCAAGAAGATGATCGACCAAGCAAAAGCAGCATGAACTAAGGAACTTTCTGGCACTAGCATGAAGGTTAGATTCCATAAACAAATTCTACAAGGCCTTAGTAAAAAAAAAAAAAAAAAGATGTCGTGCACAACTATCAAGGGGTTGTGATGGTATGACAACATGTTAGACAGAGTAAGAGGGTTAAAGAGCAGGATCTTCCAAATTCACAGAAGGAGAGGAAGACAACAGAAAAAAGGCCTCAGAAACATGTCAATCATCATTTGATCATGAACTTGGAGCATAGTGGCATCATAACAGAGAAGAGAGGAGAAGGTAATGTAGGGGCGGCTGGTAATGATGCCAAGTTCCTCACAAGTTCTTGATCATCAGCTCATATTCCATATAATGTATGGACTTAGACAATTTCATCATCGACAAAACAAAGGAGAGGAGAGGGCAGAGGAGATTTGGTAAAAAACATAGAGAGAAGAATAGTAGAATAGTTGAAAGACCCCTGTAGATCCACCAAACAACAACTGCTTAACAAACATATATATGCTCACTGCTAACAAACATAGAGAGAAGAATAGTAGAGTACAGAGAATCTAGAAACTCCAGGTGCAAAATATATACTGAAATTAGATCAGGATGGTCAAGTTGAGAAATTAGAGTAGAGGCTGAAACGCCTGCCGCAGAAAAGGCAGGTCAAGTTGAGAAAGTCGTTTCAGGTAAAGGAAAGGAAAACAGAGGGAAAGACATCGTGAGAAACTCATACAAAACAGAACTTGCAAGGCAAATTTTACTCAGTTTTATTGTGAAGTCAGTGCACAACAGTTTAGGTTCCGCCCAAGCTGAACCAGAGAGGAAGCCAAGTGGATAAGATGAAGCTAGTAATGAACAGAGCAGCAACTTAGGCAAGAATGCTTCTGGTCGCAAAGATTCAGATAAACAAGAGAAAGCCATGGAGGTTCCTAAGGGTCTGAAGGATACAGAGGGGTTTACAGTTGTTTCAAAATGTCGAAGGCAGCCATAGCCATTCATGAACCCCATAAACGGCCTCTATTCTCAGGAGTCTATTTGCACCTCTGTCGAAGGCGTTTCAGCATTTACTCTAATTAGAGTACAGAGAATCTAGAAACTGCAGGTGCAACATATATATGCTCACTGTTAACAAATATATACTGAAATGCATACAAAATGATCAGGAGGGTACTCATATACCGCTAATAGAAATAAGTAAATCCATACAGTCATAAATAACTTAGAAAGTGGAACACATGAAATTAAAATAAAAGGTATAAGCTTTGGTAAAAAACAAACAAAAAACATGCTAACAACCCTTCTTCATGTTTCAAAGAGACTTCAAATATGTGCTAGGGACACAGGAAAATACTAGAGTTATACAAACAAAATATCAACCATGCTAAGAACAACTGACATATGAACATGTCATGATACACAGGAGCCAAATTCAACAGCTGAAAGAGGATCAATCTTATTTGACAAGTACATAAGTCCTACCACTAGAAGACAGTATCAACTTCAAACATCAGTCGGGTAAAACAAGGCTAGTTGAATACTAGCTACAACTACACTGACCGGAGCAGGTTGACAGTATCAAATTGTATTTTCCGTACTAGGAAAAGGTATATGTTCAGGAACAGAAAAAATCAAGTAACCGTGACATTTGACAGTTTCTGATAATCGTTCAAGTTCAACTTATGGGATGTTGGTAAAAACTGACAATCTCATTTATCATTTGACAGGAGTGAACAAAATGGCAGACGAGTGTAAGAGAACACAGACAATCTAATAAATTACACTTATGAAATTAAAATGGTGTGATCATTCTGGTCTACTGTCCAAGAATAAGGGTTCAAAATCACCAAGCACACAACAGAGACAATTTTTCAAGATTACACAAATTCATGAGGGATCAAAAGCAAGATTGTAATCAACTGACACATCTAGAAATACAGATATATCAACAGATAATAAGCAGTTCCACACAGATATCCACAACCCGTCATTTCCTTAATGAATAAGGACCACATGAGATCATAAATATCATTAACTAAGATCTCAGGCTCAGAAAAAAAATTATTCAAATAACTTCACATAAATCATTCAGTTAAAATAAACTAAAACTTAAAAAAGCAAGAATGCCACCAGAAGCACGATGGCGCTAGAAACCCAAAAAAGAAGCATGTGTAACTTATTTGCCAGAGGCAAGCAAAAGAAGACAGAAAAAGGAACCACAAAAAGTCTAGCAATCTGTAATGCTTTCCCACCTATTTCCAGTCATGATGCAAGCAAATGTCACATTTTAACGTAAACTGTATTCTTAGCTGCCAAGAGTTTCCAATTCACAGGGGCATATTTGCAGGCAATGCTGCAACGTTCAGCAAGCTATGCAGTCAATACAATTGTACAATCAAAACATAAAAGACCCAAAAAGAAGTGACTGGCATACTAATTAGGATTTACTTCATCGAAACAGGCCAGAAGTGACTTAAACCATGAATAAATATCCAGCACTATTTCTATCATGTAAAACGATGTTTCAATCCTGTAAAAAATCATGCTCTAGCTGCAGCACTATTTCTATCATGTACAAAAGAAATCCAAGCACAAATTAAATCCTTTGAAATGCAATTCCTATCATGTATAAAACTTAGAAAAAATCCAGCCACATCTTATCCAAATAAGTCCTGACATGCAAATGAATGTAACAAGGTTGACACAAAGGATTTGAGTTTCCAAATCCATCAAGCAACATTTAGCAATACAGTCTCAGTGAATCTAATGTCATAATATTGGAAGAAAACCATATCAGAGCCCCACGAGCATATCTTATAATGTTTATTTTGCAACAATTCCAAAAAACCTCAATTATCATCGAGTTTTGAATGGAAGACTGATTTCAAATTGTGGTTTTGACATACATACATATTCAATTCAGATATTCTTCCTAAGACCACCAAGCAAGTTACAAGTCATAGACAATAGCCAAAAGCTAATCTACAATTCGAGAACAAAAGCTTGCTAGAAAAAAATCACTGGCAAATTATAGGAGCAAAGAACAGGCATCACTGAATATAACACTAGGCTAGTAGCTAAATATGTCTAACTTGCATCAGTTTATCAACACTGGCATTCTTAGTAAAAAGAAACACCGCCAATGAGTTGCTCGTGTTTGCAATTCAATCATTTCATGTAGAGCACCTCTTGTCTGAAATGGCGAGAAGGAAGTCTAATCTCCATAGTTCAATTCTCAAATATAGCAATCTCAAATTTAGGAAATTAACAAAACACATTTAGGCTCGCATCAAGTTTGTTCTTCGTCATTTGTCTCATTCTCATCACACATCAAGCCGCAGATCATACAAACCAAAAGATGCAGCTTGCGCTAGCATAAACAGAGTAGATCAAGAATGGGGAACGGGATGAACTCACGGGTGGTCGCCGGATCGACGCCGCGGGGTGCAGGATCGTCCCTGGTGGACGGCGAGCAGGGGCGGGGGCTCGTCACCGGAGGCCGCCGAGTAGGGGAGGAGGCTCGTTGCCGGCAGCCGACGAGCGGGGGCGAGGCTCGTCGCGCGTGTGCCAGCGGCAAACGGAGGGGTGATAAGGGCGCAGAAACCCTAGCCGCCGGGGGAACGGCGTCGCCCACGGCTAGGGTTCCACAGCGGGTCCCTAGCGGCGAACGGAGTGGAGGTGAGAGGAAGCGCGCGGCCGGGCGCGCACGGGCCGACGGAGGTGAGAAAATCAAGCAATGAGAAGTCAATAACTGTAGAAATAGAGTAGACCGAGAATGGGAAGGGGAAGTGGTGGATAACGAAATCAAGCAACAAGAAGTGAAGAACTGCATAAACAGAGTAGATTGAGAATAGGGAATGGGATGAACTCACGGGTGGTCGCCGGATCGACGCCGCGGGGTGTAGGATCGTCCCTGGTGGACGACGAGCGGGGGCGGGGGCTTGTCACTGGAGGAAGCCGAGCAGGGGAGGAGGCTCATTGCCGGCAGCCGGTGAGCGGGGGCGAGGCTCGTCGCGAGTGTCGCAGCGGCAAACGGAGAGGTGATAAGGGCGCGGAAACCCTAGCCGCCGGGGGGAACGACGTCGCCCACAGCTAGGGTTCCGTAGCGACAGCTAGCGGCGAATGGAGCGGACGTGAGAGGAAGCGCGCGGCCGGGTGTGCACGGGCCGGCGGAGGTGAGAGGAAGCACGCACCCCAACCTGACGGCGTCTGAAAGCAAGAATCACGTCCCATAATCAGCCGCCCGCGGGCTCTGGCTTATATACTGGAGGGCATTTGTAGGGGCGGCTCCTGAGTTAGCTGCCCCCTACAAATCGACTTTTAGGGGCGGTTCCTGAGTTAGCCACCCCAACAAATATTTTTCAATTTATTTTAATTAATAATTCTGTAATTCATTCATAAATAAAGAACACAATGTAAATTTATATATTAGTTTTTTTATTACTCTATATATATAAATATATGTATATATAAATAATTTTATTATAGATATAGATATAATTTTATATTTTCTTCTTTACAAAAATAATATTTTAAAAGTTCAAATTTTGAATTTCAATAAATGGTAACTTCAAACAAGATTTTGAAACCTTAAATGATTTCAAATAAGAAAGTCATGAACATAAAAGTTGTTGAACACATTACTATCTACAACTTTTATTTTGATCATCTTTTCATTTGACTAAATTTGAACAGTTCAAATTTTGAATTTTAATAAATGACAACTTCAAACAAGATTTTGAAACCTTAAATGATTTCAACTAGAAAAGTCATGAACATAAAAGTTGTTGAACTCATCACTATCTACAACTTTTATTTTAATCATTTCTTCATATAACAAAGTGTTAGTAAACATTGTTCATAAATCCACATGTCACTCATAGTTTCATAAACTATACGAGAGATATGTTGATTTATGAACAATGTTTACTATCACTTTGTTAGATGAAGAAATGATCAAAATAAAAGTTTTAGATCTTGATAAGTTATACAACTTTGGTATTAATCACTTTTTTGCTGAAATCATTGGTGTTTCAAAATCTTGTTAGAACTTGTTATTTTTTAATTTGAAAATTTGAATTGCTCAAACTTTGTTAAATGAAAAGAATGACCAAATCAACACAGTAACTTGATAGGGCATGATTTTAGAAAATTTTAGGAAAAAAATTATCACATTCGGAGTTAGTACATTGGAGAAAGACTAGCTACAAATTTTAACTAGAGATTAAAAAGAAAAATCACAACTGTTTATGATGATGAATGATGAACAAGTGTGATTTATCTTTTTAATGTGTGGCTGAAACTTGTAACTAGTTTTTCTCCCTCATACTAACTCCAAATGTGATGGTTTTTTCCTAAAATTTGCTAAAATCATGCTCTATCATTTTAGTCTGGTCATCTATCTTTGTCACTAATTTTGTACAATTCAAATTTTGAATTTTAGAAAATGACAACTTCAAACCTTATTTTCAACCACTAAATGATTTTAGCTGTAAAGGTGATGAATATAAAAGTTGTATAACTTGTCAAGATCTCCAACTTTTATTTTGGTCATTTCTTCATTTCATAAAGTGTTAAGTGATTTCATTAAGTAATAGAGTGGATGTTGAAATAGATTTATCTGGATGTTGCAAAGGGTAGTCTCACACACATACATAAATATAGTCTCACACACATACATAAATATATAGTCTCACACACATATATAAATATATAATCTCACATGCATTCATAAATGAAGTCTTACAAACACACACACTTACAGTAACACTCCACGTTCAACAACTAGCTAGCCCGCTGTAACGACTTTTTCCTTGACACCTTTTCATTGCCATGGCAATATGTCTTTGGGCAGGTTCTTTTCCACAACACTGATCTTCTTAGGAAAGTCAGTGAATAGTGGCATCTCATTGTAGTTATTGTTAGCTTCAACATCATCCACGCCATCAACTCTGATAATGTGCTGTTTCCCGGAGGCAACCACGTGCTTTGTCTTCTTCTTCGAGGGGAGGTTACTTTGTGGGTCAGGCATATAGAAAACTTGTGCGACACGTGAAGCGAGCACCCAAGGGTCATATTGGTAGCCTAGATTCTCGAGGTCCAGGACTCTCAATCCGATCTCATTCAGTTGGTGTTGTTTGATCCGGCGGCATCGAAATAGGGCCACCATTATATCTCTTCCATAGTCAAGTTCCCATATCTCTTCAATGATGCCAAAGTATTGGATCTTTCGTCCCACTCCATCGAGAGCTTCTATTCGAACGTCGTTGTTTTGGTTCACATATTTACTATCCTTTGCGTGAGTATAGTACGTATACCCATTGATGTCATAAGCTTTCCAAGATGTCACTTGTATCGATGGCCCCTCCGCCAACCTACTGATGGTAATAGAGTCTATGGTTTCTCTAGGCGGTATGTTTTGGTCCTTCAATCATGTAGTTAATTGTTGCTTGTGCTGTTTCATGACCCAATCATTTGAACGACCATTTCTCTCCACCATAATGATAACCAAGTGTTCATCAATGTACGATTGCATCAGTTGTGTACTCTGCAAGACACTATAATGCGCCCGACTCACGTCTTTGTAATTATGGTCGATGAACACTTTTCTACCACTGGTGCCCTTCCCAGCCAGTCTACCCTTGTGATGAGAATCGGGTTTACCAATCCCTTTCTGTACTTTTAGGTACTCTTGACAGCACTCGACGACTTCTTTAGTACTGTAACCCTCTATCATGGAGCCCTCTAGGTATGCTCAATTATGCATGTATCGAGTTAGAACCAACATGAATCGCTCGTAGGACCACATTTCATGCATGTAGCAAGGGCCCAGCGCCTGTATCTGATGAACCATGTGAATCATGAGATGTGGCATTATATAAAAAAATCAGGAGGTAAACACATCTCTAGTTGGTTTTGTGTCTCCACCACAAATTCATATAGGTCACTCAGCTCTTGCTTATCAATCGTCTTCTGTGAGATCTTCGAAAAGAAGTAGCACATGTGGGTGATGGCCATTTTCAAGAACTCTGGCTTTATAGCCCTGATTGCAATAGGTAGAAACACTGTCAGCATCACATGACAATCATGAGCCTTGCAGTGTGTTATTGACAAGTCCTTCATCGACACTAGCTTCTTCACATTCGCTGAAAACCAAGTCAGGACTTTGACCCCCCTAGGAAAGAGCATATAGCTCTCTTCTCTTATGGTGTTAGGTTGAAGCACGCCACGGACAGAGTGTATTTTCCATTAGCCTCAGGTACTGGGTGAAGCTGTGGCATCATGTTTAGCTACACCATGTCTTTCCGTGATTTCAGACCATCCTTCGACTTGCCTGTGTCCATCAAGGTAGCAAGGAGACTCTCAAAGGCATTCTTCTGCACATGCATAGCATCAATGGCATGGAGGACCTCCAAGTTTGGCCAATAAGGCAGATACTGAAAGAAGATCAATTGTTTCTTGAAAGGTACGCCTTCGACAGGAGGTGTGCTTCTATCTTTGTTCGTCCCATCTGGATTCTTCTTTCCATAGACGATGCGTATGTTTTTCACCATTCTATACACGTGTTCTCCGTTATGACGTCTCTCCGGAGGGGGTTCAATCTCTGGGCTGTTGTCATAAAATCTAAACAACAATTTGCTGCGGTACTTATGACTTGTCTTTAAGAAGCGCCGGTTCCTTAGGTAAACTATCTTCTTGGATGCATCTAGGAACACCCATGTAGTACCATCCAAGAAAACCAAGCATCCCGTCTTCCCTTTGATCTGTCCAGATAAAGCAAACAACGTGGGGTAATCATTGGTAGTAACAAATATTATTACTCTACATATGAAGTCCTCCTTTCGGAATGCATCGTACATCGGCTCCCCATGCCTCCATAGCCTCTCCATTTCTTGCATCAAAGGCTCGAGGAACAAGTCTATATCAATGCCTGGTTATTTAGGGCTAGAAATAAGAATAGTGAGGAGAAGGTACTTTCTCTTCTGACACAACCACGTTGGGATGTTGTACATGGTCAAGATCACTGGCCAAGTGCTATGGTCGCTCATCCTCTCATTGAAGGGATTCATTCCATCGGTGCTCAAGCCAAACCGTACATTTCTTGGGTCATCGCTGAATTCTTTGTGCTTCTCATCGATCCTTTGCCACTGACTACAATCAGTCGGGTGTGCAATCTTATCATCATCCATCTTGTGCTCATCATCCCACCATGTCATGAGTGCGACTTCTTTAAGGTTTAGGAAGATATGTCTCAAGCGGTCGATCACTGGCAGGTACCACATTACCAAGGCAGGAATTCTTCTCTGCTTTGCATCGTTGCCTAATGGAGTGTCCTCTGGGGGTTGAGATTCTTGTACCACCTTTTTTGTACCCTTCTTATTCCTCTTTTTCCCCATGGAGGCTTCGTCCCCACCATAGAGGTCATTGTTCTTGTACTGGCTGGCCCCACACCAGGGATATTTATCCAGTGACTTGAACGTTTTGCCATGAAAAAGGATACAGTGGTTGGGGCATGCATGGATTTTTTTCAACCCCATTGTCAATGGACTTATGACATTCTTCGCTTGGTATGTGTTGACGGGAACTAAGTTTGGTTGTGGCAGCACCCATGACAGGAGACGTAATAGATCATTGAAACTACAGTCTGACCAGCCGTACTTAGCCTTCAGGATGAGTAGCTCAAGCACAAAACGTAGCAATGTCCAATATGTCGGACAACCCTTTTCAACACCATACACAGTCTCCTTCGATGCTTTTGTCACCCTTTCCAAATTTTCTAGACCTTTCGGACTCTTTAGTAAAATCTCTGGTCCAAGGGCTCGAATCATGTCCTCCAAATCATCTTCATCCCCGACACATGCTCCACCATCATTATTGGCACCACCTTCGTTGTTACCATCCCAACCACCAGCATCACCATCTTGTTCATTGCTAAACTCAGGATCCATTCATGCATCAAGCTCTGCTGAATATTGGGACAGGGATTCTAGGGTTTCGTCGTCGTATTCCTCCTCATCCTCGTCGTTAACAGTAACCGTTTCATCATGATGAATCCACATTGTGTAGTCCTCAACAAATCCTCGCATAATCAAATGTGATATGATGATAGTCACATCTGTCCATGCCATATGGTTCTTGCAATCTTTATAGGGACAAATAATTGTATCCTTATTCTCTGTCAACGTCGTTGCATGCTTCTTTACGGCTTCAATAAATTTATCCACCTCTTCATAAAAACCTGCCTTGAACCTTAACGAACCATACATCCAAGAGTTCTTGTACTCCCTCTTTTACAATAACAACAAAACAAACATTAAAGGACTACTTATTCAGATATATATAAAAATAAATCAAATTAATAATTACTTGAGAATAATTGTATATACTTCAGATATATATGAATATAAATCAAATATAATTACATGAAGCATACAAACACACCATGGTAGAGGAAAATTAATTAATGGCCCATTTATCCATAAATAACTAAAATATATATTTGTTGATTACAATAAACACTTTCAAAGACAACAATTAGCGACAATTATATTTTACCCAATACCTTTCATGCAAACCCTAGTTCAATTTCATCAAACATAAATTTACAAAAACAAAATTAATAAAAAATCCAAACCCTAGATCTAGACCTACATGCACATGAAATATCCATAAAACTAACTAATTGTTTACTAAAATTAAGAAATATGGACCAAATAAAGGTATGATCTTGTTCCCCTACCTAATTTACCTTAGTACATTCAAAACTTAGGTCTAATTTGCTTCATAAATAGATCAAGCACCATAGAAGAGAGAGAAAAACAAAACTCTAATTACTTACTAACCAACCATTAAAACTTAAAAAAAATGTGGAAAAGCATTTTCTTACCTTTTACAACCTCTCCACCTAAGGATTTGAGACCAAAATCTTTCCACCTTAGTAGAGCAATTTTTGGGAGGTGCCCAATACCTCTCCACCTTTTTCACGGGTTGGAGTGAGTGACCCGAGAAGGAAGAAGAGGGTTGCAGCCACTTATACAGCGCACATTTGTAGGAGCGGCTGGTAATTGAGCCGTCCCTATAAATCGAACAGTAGGGACGGCTAGTGAGTGAGCTGCCCCTACTGATCGATTTGTAGGGGCGGCTAGAATCATGGGACCCGAGCTAACCCACTGTAGGGGCGGTTGGTAGCGGAGCCACCCCTAAAATAAAGCCCCTGTTGCTAAAAATCGTTTTGTAGTAGTGTGTGCCTCTCCGCTTCCTAATTGTTTCCTGGCTGCAATATTATTGGACGGTCCTGTTTTCTTGCTGCCATGCATGGTGTTATACAAGGTGTCTGATTTGAAAGCAGACATTAGGAGAAGTGTTAGAATTGCTATGCGGTTCCATGCAGAACAATATGAAAAGGGCCATGAAAGTAAATTGTCTCCATGTCATTTTCCCCCTTTTTTCCTGGTTGCTCTTCAAAGTTCAGATTGATTTTTCAGACTGATGGCACATACTTGATGGGTTGCACTTCATACACATACAACATTGTGCTCTTGGTGCAGATAGCAATGGATAACACAGATGTAACCCTGAGATGCATACTTGCATAGCACTACAGGAGGGCGTGAAGATATATATTTCACTACTGGGAAGAGAAGCTAACTAAGCAATAATGCTAAGAGGGCAAAGTGTAGGTTAGAATAAAAATGAGAACCCAATTTTTACCTCTATAATACATAGGCCATGTTTTGGATAATCATTTTCTTATTGGTTCTCCATTGTCCTCGTCTATCTCGACTTCTGGATTAAGCCTTGGTTGTATTAGGTTGCTCTTAACTGTGTATCTCTAAATCCCTGTATTGTTTAGTGTTTGACGTAGTGTGATCTTTCGTGTAATTTCAGATCTGCGAAGTGTAATTGTATTTTTCCCCTTCCGATTCGTGTTTCAAATCTCAGGACGAGATTTTATTTAAGGGGGTAGAGCTGTAACACCCTCCGTGTTATGCCCTAAACCAACTACTAAATCATGTCACGAGCATCGTGTTTATGTAATAATGCATGTGATAGAAGGTGTTGATAAATCTCTTGTAGCCTAAAATAATCAATAAAAATGTTAAATCAATGTTGATGCAATAGCTCGTGTATATCAAGTAGGGTTTAAAACCAATTTTTATTAAGCAAAAATACTATAGAACATGTGTGTGCTACTTAAATAAAGTTGGAAGTGCAAACTTTGTAGATGACAATGAAATACTTGCTGTTGAAAAATAATATTGCTTAGTAATATTTTTAATAGCTTAGAAATGCAATTTGAAATAGAGTTCAACTCAAAAAACTTAGAAAATTTTAAGCTTGTGTATAGCTGGACATTGCTAAGTTTAGCAATTTATATAGAAAGATTGCGTTAGAGGGTGATGCGGTGTTTTAGCTCAGCTGAGCAGCCTCATGTATCAGTTTGATCATGGTGAAGTCGGTTTCGGTTTAGCGGCAATGGTTTAGTAGTAGTCGCTGCATTAAAATCCGTGCACATCATGTTCTTGGGCTAGCCCTCTGGGCTGGGGACGATCACCAGGACACGGGGCATGCCGTTGCGGTGTTGGCGCGCTCTGTGTGCGGACGCGCGCTGCCACGGTTGTCCGGCCTAGTCTCCCTTACCCGACCACGAGGAGTCGCCGTTGCTGTGGCTTGCCCGGCTAGGCGGTGCTGCCCCTACCCCGCACGCTGTTGCGCTGCCGACCCACCTTGCGCCGCGACATAGCCGCTGCTACTGCTATCGCGTCACATCACGCTTGCGCCTGCCCGCTGCAACGCACTGCGTCGACTGCCGCTGCACCACGCTGCGTCACTGGCCCGCTTTGATGCCATGCACACGAGGCTGGACCGCCGTCGCCATGCCATTTATGCCACTACGGTGTGCAGGCCATGCAGGTCGCGAGCATGCACACCTGCCGGTAAGCGTTTGGCCACAGGCCACGCTGGTCGCATCAACCGCGTCTCACCAAGGCTCGCTTCATCAAGTCACCGGCCACACCCCGTCTCTCTCTCTCTCTCTCTTCCTTCTCTCTGTCACCGAGCCGCGCCAACGCGCCTGCCTGCGAGGGGTCCTCTCCCATCAATTCCATGCACCCACAGCTCCGTCCACATAGCCTCTCATCAACCGCCCCCATCCCGCCTTGATTACGGCCAGGCCGAGCTCCAATTTTGGAGCTTTGCTCCCCCCCACCGCGCCCTTAAGGCCCAGCCCGCCTCACCATGGCTAGCTCCAACCTCACCATCTCGCGTCGAATTGATCACACCACTAGCCCCGCCTAGAACCCCTCTTCATCATGCGCACCCAAGTCGCAGCCCTATAGCCGCCTCCACGCCTCCGACACGGCCGTGTCGCTGCGGTTCGCCATCGAGCTCACCGCGCGCATGTGGCCAGACTTGCTTAGGGTGTCTCTAGCCAGGCCACTGCCATAGGTAGCATTGTGGTGCATCATTGATGCTTACCCATCACTTCTATTATCTATTGCATGCAGTGGCTCACCGGAACATGGTTGCCGCCACCGTAGGTCGCCCGCCGTTGGGGAGAGCCCGCTCTGCTTCACCTCCGTTCGTGCAACCAGCCCCCATCGTCATGCGTCGGCCCATAGGTGAGCATCGGTCCCATAGCTAGGTCTGTAAGGGTCCTGGTTGGCCGGCATAACAGGGCCATATCGGTCCACACCGCGCCGACAAGCGTGGGGGTCGTGGGGACCTCCCCGATGCGACGATAGCTTCTCTCGGGGTCTTTCGTGCATAAGTATTGACTGAGTAAATAGGACAAATAGTGGCTGCGAGAATAGTAGGAAGCTCGGGGACGTTTTCGCTAAAACGCCGGCACACGCGGCTCCACGCCGTGGGCCGCGTTGGGCCGGATTCGGTTATCTTTTTCGTGGAAAATAGAAATAGCTTTTCATTTTTATTTCTAAGCTGAACTTTGATAATTAATATAAAATGATATAGGTGCCCAAAAATTGTGAAACAAATTTTGTTAGATTTCTAAAATTATGATCTATCTGCTAGTATATTTTGTTCACATAGTTTTGTAATATTTCTGGGAGTTATCTAATTAATTTAAGATCCTTAATATTATAAGATATAAACTTGTAGGAATTTTTGTGATGAATTGGTGATAGTTTTGGCTCTGAAACTTTTACAGTAAATCCCTAACATTATTAGGTGTTCACTGTAATTTTTTAGCTCCATAATAATTAGTTTGCTAAGGTAGCTAAATGAGCCCTTATTCAAAAATATATATTTAATCAATAAAATGCCGAAACACCTTAAGAGTTTAGGACTAAAACACTTCTTGAGAAACAAAGCCTTACTTGACAACATGGAACGTAGCCTAGTACGTTAGTCGTTAGAGCTACCTCACAGCTTGAGAGGTGTAATCGTATTTTAAGAGTTGCGGTTACCATTGATTAATTGCGTCTCTGCGTTGTATCCACGTATATCATAATAGAAACAACGATGGACCATGGAGTCGACTGAAGTAGCAGAAAAGATGATGCCTTGATGATCGTGTCACTATGATGGAATGCGAACTTTTGGTTATATCTTACCCAGGTAAGCCCCAGTGCATAACCCCTATTATTCTGCACTTTATTTTAAGCTTGTGCATTAAGTTTTAAGGAGTTGAATGAAAACCCACTTGCATATATATCCTTTTCCTATGAGTCCTACTAGTATGTCAGGATCATGTAGATTGCTATGCTATAGGATCTGGTAGAAGTCTATGCTATAGGATCTGGTAGAAGTCGAGTGATTACCTGTCACTCACAAGAGATAGGAAAGATATTATTGTTGTTATTATATTACTATCACATGGAATATATATGGAGGATAATTGGAGACCGGGTGGATTTGTACTTGGATCTGGACTTGGTTAGGCATTCGAGCAAGGCTCGAATTGCACTTGTTCCTCCTATGTCGGTTAAGGACCGTCCGTTGCTGTGGATGGTAGTCAGGTCACAGACTTATTATTCTGAGCACATACTTGCTTATGGGAGCGGGAATGCTCATTACTCTCTTGTCGTGGGTTCCGGCTCTTTCCGGACCGACTGATTGGAGGCGGGGATGGTGGAGGTCTAAGCACCACACTGAGTCCGGGACTCAGGAGTGGGGGCTTGGAGTCCAAGTTTGGACAGGGACCTGGACCCCTTGACAGGAGAGTGGTGGGTTGGTCTTGCTTGTGCCTGGGATACAAGTGGGGCATGTGTTTTGGGGTACCTAGCTAGGATACATTGGTTCATGAATCACCGTGTGATATGGTACGACTTGGCTATGGTCTAGCATCGTAGTAAGAACTGAAACTTGAAAGGTGATAAAATGATTTTGATTGCTTACCACCTACTTGAAAGTAGCATAGGTGCTTATATAGAATGGTTAGTTAATGAACTAGTGATGACTGCTAATAAAAGTGAATATAAGGATGCACAGTTAGTAATGCTTCTGTAGATGCAATAACCCACAAGCCAGATAGCCTTGCATATCCTTGGAGTCTTTTATTTTCCTCCTATCGGGTAAGTCTTGCTGAGTACAATCGAGTACTTAGGGTTTTATTCCCCTGTTGTAGGTGATCGGAGGATACATAGAGCTGACTCTTGTGTGTGGAAACCTCCTGGTGGGCTTAGAGAGGATTCCTTTCACGCTAGTGTTTGTTTATAACCCTCACGAAAGGTTTTTATAAGAAAAGATATAAAATCTGCTATCATCTCTTTTATAAAATGTCCACTATGTTAATGCTACACCATGTCAATAAAGAAATCTTGCTTCCTCTATAACTCTGATAACATTGTTACATTCCGCTGTTATAATAAATTGATGTAATATTCTGGTACTGTAATAAAGTGATGTAAGAAATGACTTAAGAATGTAGTAAGCTTTATTCTCTCATTATGATCCTGATGAAAAAATTTGAATTTTTGAGTTCTCTCTTGGGGTGTGCTTGATGGAACTACGTAGTTTAGTGTCCTCTCTTGGGAACTTAGTGCCTAATGGAAGGCAAGTACTCCTGAGAGGCATTAGATTAGGCAGTTCTGCCACAGGTGGTATCGGAGCATAAATGAGGAAATAAAGCTTCAAAATACTTCTCTAAGCTAAAATTTGACAACTTATTTTTGCAAAAAAGTTAGGGCGTTTAACTACGAAATATATAAGTAGCCCTATTGTTATGGTTAAGTATTCGGAATAGGTTTAACTAGGTTTTCTCCGGTGGACTGACTCTCACGTAGTATACGATCTTTAAGTCAGTCACGCTAGTAATGCCTTAGTCGTCGTGACCGTATTGCTGGTAGATGCGCCCTTCATAGCTGTCACGCGAGTCTATTGTGCACGACTGACCGGCCCTTGTTCAGGAATTATTGCTGAACTGTGGCTTCGTGCTTCACGTTCACCTATGGTTCATGCCTGTCCTGACCCACATCTCCCCGTACTCCTTTCTGTGCTCTTGTCGGATCCTTGCCCTACAGCCGTACTAGTCATTAATGGCCTCGGACATCGCTCGCCTTGAACGCGCGAAAAATTCGGTTGATTCATTTGTAGTGGCCCACGCTGAAACCAAGGGTGGACTGCGCTAGGACCACTGACCGCTCTGTCATTATAAGCAGAGCCTGGCCTAACCATTGGTACCACCACTCAGTGCACTCCAGCTCGCCTAGTTTTACCTTTTGAGTAAGCTTTTCACTCAATCCTTCCTTGCAACCACCCACCAGGAATGGCATGAGCCTGGGTTAGCAATTACTGCCTAAACATTGATGGTTTTCCCAAAATCCTGTATGCCACCCTGCAAAAACTCGGGGTCAAGGATCGTCCTGAGTATGAGGGCCGCGAGTATAAAAAGCATAGCACTGAGCGGTGTGAAGTTACCATCTATATTGGGAAGAGTGAGGAGTTTCCTAACATCACTGAAGCCTAGAATATGACCGCAACCGGGTTTCGCTTCGTCGACACCTACCAAGTTGTGGCCCGCAAAGCCTTGCGACACCTTTGCCAGATCTATGAAGAGCCCATTGCTCGTACCCCCATGAGGTTCTTTCCACCTTTGGAAAAGAATCGACGGGTATAGAGGGCTCACATGGAGGCTTTGTAAGGGCGGGATGTGCAAGAAGATAGTCCAACTGTGGTGCACTTGACCACGTACCTGCTTGCTCTAGATGAGCAGTATGACCGGTAAGCCTCAAAGCTGAGGAAGTGCCTCCGGCGAGCCGAGGAAGCCGAGATCTTCTCCAGGATATTCTAGGTGCAGCTTGCTGAAGCGCATGCCAGTGTGGCAGCCACAGAGAGTCGAGAGACTGCCAGGTTAGAAGCCCTAAAGGAGGCCAAAGATCGCCATGCCCATCAGTTGGGAGAGGCCTACTGTAAGGTCGAGATGGCGGACTAGAGGGAGGGTGAATAGTCCTTTTTAAACTTAATCACGTTGGCTAACCGAAACAAGTGCGGAATTAAAACTTTCGGTCTAGCCAAGACTACACCCCTGTATTTATGTTCTCTAGCACCTTCTAAGGATACTAATTAAGCAACAAGGGTGCTAGGCTAGCTAGCGCTCACCTAACCAATTCTAGAAGCAAGGTCACACAAACCTATGCCACTAGTACTTTAAGCAACAAGGGAGCTCCTACACATGCTAGTAAGCAAAAGCACAAAGCCACCTAAGCTCACTAGCAATGCTCAATAACAAGGCAACCAATGCCAAATTAGAGAGCGCAATTACTTAGCTACACAAACTAAGCAATGTGACTAACAAGGTTACACAAACCAAATTAGCCACGCAAGGGAGCTACTTCTATGCTACACAAGCAAGAAGGTAACTAGTAAGCTACACAAGCTAACTAATTACAAGAGCAACTACACAAGCACAATGTATATGAAAGTAATTACAAGCTTGTGTAACGAGGATGCAAACCAACAGGAAGAACAAGGTTGACACGGTGATTTTTCTCCCAAGGTTCACGTGTTTGCCAACATGCTAGTCCCCATTGTGTCGACCGCTCACTTGGTGGTTCGACGGCTAATTGGCATCACCCGCCAAGCCCGCACGTCGGGCACCGCAAGAACCTACCCTGAAAGTGAGGGTAGCTCAATGACACGCTCAACTAGAGTTGCTCTTCGCTGCTCTCGCGGGGCGAGCACAATACCCCCTCACAAAGCTCTTCTCCGGAGCATCGCACAAGCTTCTTGCAGGCTTCGACGGAGACCACCACCAAGCCATCTAGGAGGTGGCAACCTCCAAGAGTAACAAGCACCACCAGCTTACAACTTGATCACCTAATGCCACTCGATGCAACCTCACGATGCAATTGCACTAGAATCGCTTACTCACACAATTGGATGATCACTATCAAGTATGTATGAGATGGAGGGCTCCCAAGCACTACCACACAAGCCACCAAGGCTCTAGTGTGCTCAGCTGCCGGCCCAAGGCCGACCATGGCTTCTATTTATAATCCCACGAACAAATAGAGCCATTACCCCTTCACTGGGCAAAAGTCGGGACGACCGAACGCTCCGGTTCGATCGACCGGACGCTGGACCTCAGCGTTCGATCACGCGATACTTGCCACGTGTCCCCTCCTTCAAACGCTGTTCTTCCGATCTCAACGGTCATCTGACGATCGGACGCATCAGCTTCAACTGACCGGACGCTGAGCCTCCAGCGTCCGGTCGTTTCCAGTAAGGTTCTAGAAACGACATTTCACGACCGGACGCGTCTGGTCGATCGCGATCGGACGCAGCACCAGCATCCGGTCACTCTCCAGCTTCTGCTCTGTCTACGTCACCATACGTCAGCTCTGACCGGACGCATACATCCAGCGTCCGGTCCACTCTGTGGGACCTTTCTCACCTCCATTTCATCACCGAGTTGATCCACATCAACTCCAACTCCATCTCCTTTGTAAATGTGCCAACACCACCAAGTGTACACCATCATGTGTATGTGTGTTAGCATTTTCACAATCATTATCCAAAGGATTAGCCACTCAACTTGCCACGCCACTTAATCCTAGCGACGATGCGAAGTTAGATCACTCGAGTGGCACTAGATGACCGATATGCAAACAAGTTTGCCCCTCTTGATAGTACAGTCATCTATCCTAAACCCGGTCATAAACTTCTCTACACACCTATGACCGGTGGAATGAAATACCCTAGGTTATACCTTTGTCTTGCACATTCCATTCCATCTCCTCCAATGTTGATGCAACACATGCACCAACATGATCAACAATGATATGATCCACTTCATATCATCACGTGATCATATTGGTTCATCGATCTTGACTTCACTTGCTTTTCACCGTTGCCTTCGTCCATCGGCACCAAGTCTTGCTCAAGCTTCACCACCACGCGGTCCATCTCTCCAAAGCCTTCGACTTGCCCTTCACACTTGCAACTGGTCCATCAAGCCAAGTCTTGTTTTGATCTTCTCCACCTTGATCACATGACTCAATGTCATGTCTCATGTGCAATGAGCTCCTTCATCATCACATGTGTGAGCTTTACAACATCTCTAAGCCATTTTCACCTTCATGGCATATGTTGCTCACACACATGTACCTGTGGACTAATTACCTGTGTATCTCACATAAACACAATTAGTCCACCTAGGTTGTCACTCAATTACCAAAACCAAACAAGGAGCTTTCACCTACCTTGTCACCAGGGCTAAGCATAGGATGTTGGCCGCTGAAAGGTAGGATCCCTTGACCTTGGAAGGAATCCCTGTCCACCGCTAGAAAAGAAGGAGAACTGGTGTTGCAGTACCGCCAGCACCCCCACCCTCGAAAGTGTTAGAAGTAGATCCCTTATTCCCCCTCACTCAGCCACTGCCAAGGGAGGAGGTAGATCCATAAATGGGGCAGTAAAAGAATCCGCCAAGCCTAAGAATGAAGATGTGTGGTCCGACAAAGTAGATTAGTTGCCTTGGGGAGATGTACCTGTAGTTAGTGGTGCCTTTCATCGCTGTCCTCTAGTATTGTAATCTTTTCGTTGTATTTCATCCATAGTTGAGATCATCTGGTTGTAAGGAAGGTGAACGATGTGTCGACAATGGGAGAGTGAGTGCCTGTGTGTTGTACCAGCATAAGGATGTTTGGAATGTGCATTTTATTTATTTCGCTATGTTTATTGCGTCCATCTACCCTTAGGTCTCATTAGACGTGCTTAGGGTTTTCAAGGGCGATGTTAAGTGGGTTACAAGAGAGCCACCATTCAGATGCTAGTAGACTGACCATGATGGATAACGTAGGACATTGTATCAACTAATTGTGGATGTCCCAGCAGAGCACTTGAATCTCTTTAAACCAAATTCATTGTGGGATTTGAATTCCTTGTCCCTTGTTGTGAAAGGAACCCTTGTTGTTTGAATCTTCCCTTGCAATATTCTTCTGATTCTGTGGTCTATGACCCCACCACCTTCATTGCATGTAAGTTGGTAAT
Source organism: Miscanthus lutarioriparius (assembly GCA_904845875.1). Classification (NCBI taxonomy): domain Eukaryota; kingdom Viridiplantae; phylum Streptophyta; class Magnoliopsida; order Poales; family Poaceae; genus Miscanthus; species Miscanthus lutarioriparius. The sequence goes on along the minus strand of CAJGYO010000019.1, from coordinate 69,889,905 downwards.
AGTTGCCTGGTTAATAGCTTATGGTGCCGTGACAAAATCGAGGGCCCCTGTGGAATAGCTGCCACATGGTGACGCTGCTCGGGATGCGCTGGTATCGAGGTTGTTGACCAAGCACCTTTACCAAGTTACACCGCCGTACCGCTTTTGATACAAAATATTCTTCTTGAAAATATTCGGGTGTTTGAATGAGAAATCCACAACGGGTTGATGAAATAGTGTTCCCCCAAAGTAAACAAGAGAATGTGGTTTTGGAGGAAGCATGTATGTCACGATCTTAGTTCGTACAAAAGGTTGGCGCATATGGTGAACACGGAAGGGAAGGAAAAGAAGAACAATAAGGAAAAGTTAGCCCTCGGGTAGTAGTGAGTGATTGGAAAAGCCTGAGTGGATGTCATGTCCCAAGCCCTATGTCCAGCTCGACCATGCTACGCATGCCAGTCACTATTACCACGTGTCTTGCGGACGCCGTCAGTGTCAGGGTTCACTAGTACCCCGTTCTCGTGTAACCACGACATTATGCCGCATCCACCATACTCGTGCGTTGTGCGTTTCCCTTTTTCCCGGCATCCTATCGGCTCTCGATCCTCGCCCTCATCCCCATACTAGACCCCTCCTCCTATTTTCCTCTTTTGGAGACACGACCGGCCGCACGCCTTCCTCGTCGAGTGAACCCCCTCTCCTCTCTTTTTTTCTCCTTCCACTCAAACTCGCGTAGGGAGCGCACCATGGCTGACGTTCTTCCCACCTTGTGACCATCGGTGTTTCCCTTCCATGCCGCCTCCACTTCTGGTGTGTTGTGCCCCACCTTCGTTCACCACTATAAGATGCCCTTGGCCTTTGCTCTCCTTCTTCATCCCCATCCCCTCGAATCCAAAGCAGAGCTATGAGATCCAGTCGTCATTCAAGGAACTAGGTTCGTTAGTTAGAGATGATTGTGTAATCTGAGAAGAATTAGGGATCTGGTTTTCGTCGAAGAAGTTCAAGTCTACTGTTGGTTAGTTGGTCTTAGGGTTCATGATATTTGAGTTCTCAGTCTCCTATTTCTGGATCTGTTGGGCATACGCCATGTTTTGGATAATCATTTTCTTATTGGTCCTCCATTGTCCTCGTCTATCTTGACTTCTGGATTAAGCCTTGGTTGTATTAGGTTGCTCTTAACTGTGTATCTCTAAATCCTTGTATTGTTTAGTGTTCGACGTAGTGTGATCTTTCGTGTAATTTCAGATCTGCGAAGTGTAATCGTATTTTTCCCCTTCCGATTCGTGTTTCAAATCTCAGGACGAGATTTTATTTAAGGGGGTAGAGCTGTAACACCCTCCGTGTTACGCCCTAAACCAACTACTAAATCATGTCATGAGCATCGTGTTTATGTAATAATGCATGTGATAGAAGGTGTTGATAAATCTCTTGTAGCCTAAAATAATCAATAAAAATGTTAAATCAATCTTGATGCAATAGCTCATGTATATCAAGTAGGGTTTAAAACCAATTTTTATTAAGCAAAAATAATATAGAACATGTGTGTGATACTTAAATAAAGTTGGAAGTGCAAACTTTGTAGATGACAATGAAATACTTACTGTTGAAAAATAATATTGCTTAGTAATATTTTTAATAGCTTAGAAATGCAATTTGAAATAGAGTTCAACTCAAAAAACTTAGAAAATTTTAAGCTTGTGTATAGCTGGACATTGCTAAGTTTAGCAATTTATTTAGAGAGATTGGGTTAGAGGGTGATGCGGTGTTTTAGCTTGGCTGAGCAACCTCATGTATTAGTTTGATCGTGGTAAAGTCAATTTCAGTTTAGAGGCAATGGTTTAGTGGTAGTCGCAGCATTAAAATCCGTGCGCAGCACATTCTTGGGCTAGCCCTCTGGGCTGGGCATGGTTACCAGGCCGCAGGAGGGCGCCATTGTGGCATTGGCGCGCTCTACGTGCGCACGCGCGCTGCCACGCTTGGCTGGCCTGGTCGACCGTGAGGAGCCACAGTTGCAGTGGCTTGCCCGGCTGAGCGACGTAGCCGCTGCTACTGCTGTCGCATCACGTCACGCTCATGCCTACCCGCTGCATCACACTGCGTCACCTGCCGCTGCACCGCGCAGCGTGGCTGGCCCACTTTGATGTCGCGCGCACGAGGCTAGACCGCCGTCGCCATGCCATTTATGGCACTACGGCGCGCAGGCCACACAGGTCACGAGCATGCGCACCTATCGGTTAGCGTTTGGCCGTGGGCCTCACTAGTCGCGTCAACCACGTCCCGCCAAGGCTCGCCTCGTTGAGTCACCGGCCACACCCCGTCTCTCTCTCTCTCTCTCTCTCTCTCTCTTTCCTTCTCTCTACTGCCGAGCTGCGCCAACGCGCCTACCTACGAGGGATCATCTCCCATCAATTCCATGCACCCATAGCTCGTCCTCACAGCCTCTCATCAACCGCCCCTACCCCGCCTTAATTATGGCCAGGCCGAGCTCCAATTTTGGAGCTTTGCTCCCGCCTCCACGCCATTAAGGCTCAGCCCGCCTCACCGTGGCTAGCTTCAACCTCACCATCCCTCTTCGTCATGCACACCCAAGTCATAGCCCTATAGCCGCCTCCACGCCGCCAACACGGCTGTGTCGCTGCGGTTCGCCATCGAGCTCATCGCGCGCACGCGACCAAACTTGCTCGGGGCGTCTCCGGCCAGGCCACCGCCACGGGTAGGATCATGGTGTATCACTGATGCTTACCCATCACTTCTATTATCTGTTGCACGTTGTGGCTCACCAGAATGCGGTTGCCACCGCCGCAGGTTGCCCGCCGTCAGGGAGAGCCCGCTCTGCTTCACCTTCGTTCGTGCAACCACCGTCCATCGTCGCGCGTCAGCCCATAGGTGAGCATCGGTCCCATAGCTAAGTCTGCACGGGTCCCGAGTGGCCGGCGTAACGGGGCCGTACCGATCCACGCCATGCCGGCAAGCGTGGGGGTCGCGGGGACCTCTCGGATGCGAAGACAGCTTCTCTCGGGGTCTTTCGTGCATAAGTGCTGACTGAGTAAATAGGACGAATAGTGGCTACGAGAATAGTTGGAAGCTCAGGGAAAATAGAAATAGCTTTTCATTTTTATTTCTAAGCTGAACTTTAATAATTAATATAAAATGATATAGGTGTCCAAAAATTATGAAATAAATTTTGTTAAGTTCCTAAAATTATGATCTATCTGTTAGTATGTTTTGTTCACATAGTTTTGTAATATTTCTAGGAGTTATCTAATTAATTTAAGATGCTTAATATTGTATGATATAAATTTGTAGGAATTTTTGGTGATACCGTTGGCTCTGAAACTTTTACAGTAAATCTCTAACATTATTATGTGCTCACTGTAATTTTTTAGCTCCATAATTATTAGCTTGCTAAGGTAGCTAAATAAGCTCTAGTTCAAAAATATATATTTAATCAATAAAATATCGAAACACCTTAAGAGTTTAGGACTAAAACACTTATTGGGAAACAAATCCTTACTTGACAACATGGAACGTAGCCTAGTATGTTAGTCGTTAGAGCTAGCTCACAGCTTGAGAGGCGTAATTGTATTTTAAGAGTTGCGGTTACCGTTGATTAATTACGTCTCTGCGTTGTATCCACGTATATCATAATAGGAACAACGATGGACCATGGAGTCGACTGAAGTAGCGGAAAAGATGATGCCTTGATGATCGTGTCACTATGATGGAATGCGAACTTTTGGTTATATCTTACCCAGGTAAGCCCCGGTGCATAACCCATATTATTCTACACTTTATTTTAAGCTTGTGCATTAAGTTTTAAGGAGTTGAATAAAAACCCACTTGCATATATATATCTTTTTCCTATGAGTCCTACTAGTATGTTAGGATCGTGTAGATTGCTATGCTATAGGATTTGGTAGAAGTCGAGTGATTACCTGTCACTCGCGAGAGATAGGAAAGGTATTATTGTTGTTATTATATTACTATCACATGGAATATATATGGAGGATAATTGGAGACCGGGAGGATTGGTACTTGGATCTAGACTTGGTTAGGCATTCGAGCAAGGCTCGGATTGCACTTGTTCCTCCTATGTCGGTTAAGGACCGTCCGTTGCTGTGGATGGTAGTCAGGTCACAGACTTATTATTCTGAGCACATACTTGCTTATGGGAGCGGAAAGGCTCATTGCTCTCTTGTCGTGGGTTCCAGCTCTTTCCGGACCGACTGATTGGAGGCGGGGATGGTGGAGGTCTAAGCACCACACTGAGTTCGGGACTCAGGAGTGGGGGCTTGGAGTCCAAGTTTGGATGGGGACCTAGACCCCTTGACAGAAGAGTGGTGGGTTGATCTTGCGTGTGCCTAGGGTACAAGCGGGGCGTGTGTTTTGGGGTACCCAGCTGGGATACATTGGTTCACGAATCACCATGTGATACGGTACGACTTGGCTATGGTCTAGTACCGTAGTAAGAACTGGAACTTGAAAGGTGATAAAATGGTTCTGATTGCTTACCACCTACTTGAAAGTAGCATATGTGCTTACATAGAATGGTTAGTTAATGAACTAGTGATGACTACTAATAAAAGTGAATATAAGGACCCACGTTTAGTAATGCTTCTGTAGATGCAATAACCCATAAGTCAGATAGCCTTGCATATCCTTGGAGTCTTTTATTTTCCTCTTATCGAGTAAGTCTTGCTGAGTACAATAGAGTATTCAGGGTTTTATTCCCCTGTTGCAAAAATGTGGATTTTTAAGTTCTCCCTTGGGGTGTGCTCAACGGAACTGCATAGTTTAGTGTCCTCTCTTGGGAACTTAGTGTCTAATGAAAGACAAGTACTCTTGGGAGGCATTAGATTAGGTGGTTCTGCCACACCTAAATGGCTAAAGGGGGATGAATAGCCTATAAAAAAATTCTGCAACAACACTTAAGCCAAATGATTAGATAACTAAATGGCGAAGCAAATGTTGTGCTAGCTCTACTAGTGTTCTAAGCTACCTAACCAGAATTCTAGTTATCTATGATCTCTAAATATCAAGCAATGGCTATGTCACTAAAAGCTAAGTTAGTGAGCTCTCAAAGACTAGACTAAAGAGCCTCATTAACCAAACTACTCAACAAACAAGCTAGCTCTCAAACTAGTTACACTAAAGAGCTTAGCTACACTAGAATGTAAATACAAAAGATAGGCAAGATGGTTATACCGTCGTAGCAAGAGACAATGATCAATCATAATGAATACCAAGAGATGACACCAAGATTTTTACCGAGGTTCACTTGCTTGCCGGCAAGCTACGTCCTTGTTGTGGCGATTCACCCACCTAGAGGTTCACGCGCTAATAGGCCTCACACGCCTAACTCGCAACCGAGTACCGCACAACCAACATAAGATGAGGATCCATAAGCCATGAGCAATCCACTAAAGATGCCTTTCGTGATCTTCCATGGGGAAGGCTCAAGAACCCCTCACAATCACTTCGATCGAAGCCGGCAACAATCATCAATAGCCGCTCCACAACCCTCCAATCACCAGGGCGTCTAGGTGTCGGCAAACACCAAGAGTAACAAGATCTCCACCAGCCCAAATCGCCTAACTAGTGCCACAAGATGCAAGACCACTATGCAATGCACTAGAGGCTCTCCAATCTCACTCAAATAATGAAATCAAGTATACAAGTGAGTGGATTATGTTTGTTCAGCTCCCAAATGGTGTATGCAGGTGTAGGAAGTGCCAAGAGAGTGGCCATGATCGGCCACCACCTCTATTTATAAGCCCACACTCAAAACTAGCCGTTATACCCCTTGGAGCGTTTTTTGCGAGGGCACCGAACAAGCCTCGGCAGTGCCCCAACAGTCACTTCCAACAGCTAAAAAAATAGTTGTTGGTCACCGGACAGGGTCGCGGTGGCGCCGCCATGGGGGTGGCGGTGACCAGGCCAACCCCCGAAAACATCCCTCTCTGAATTATTATTTATTTAAGTCACGTTATTTTACATATGCCGATTTACCGTATAATCTTATACATCATTAATAAAGTCCTAATCCACTATGTTGCTTGTACGTGTATAATCTTATATCATTGAAGTCATGTTATGTAATGTTTACAACACCGTTTACTCATGGATTCTTTTAGGGCTAGGAAAAAATATATGAAACCATCATATAAAGCACAGCTTGGTCCGCAATCCCTAATTCAGATTTTTTTTCTTTTGCATCCGTGAACAAGCGACAACAGCTCCACTAGGCTGGTGCCTCTCATTTATATAATTCGCCCTGTTCGTTTGAGCTTATTTAGACTACTTTTCAACTATGTAATAGTATTTTTCTCTCACAACATTTCAGCATAACTATCAGCATAAGCTAAATTTTATAAATTTCTTTAACATTTTATAGATCCAATAAATAATCTAGTATCCTATTTTTGTATTTCAAGAAATTATTGATGACGTATCAGTTAATATTTTCATTGTATTTGAAATAGTTTTTATAGATATATGCGTGTCACACATGTATATTTACTAGGATGATATAAGTAAGATTTTTAAGATACAGTGACTTCGTGAATCTCAAGATCTGTCGGCCCAGTCTGCTCATAGGGGTAGGGTTTGCGTATGTGTATTCATAGAGGTAAGTGTGCGTGCATGTTGTAGACGTCTACGTTGTACTGTATAATTCTCAAAAGAAGAAAATACATGGGGTAAATATTTCCTGTATATATAAAAACAAAGAAGAAACATCACTAACGAAAGCAACAACACGCTACACCACAGAGACCCAGACGCAGAAACCCACAGCGCTGAATCGCTGATCGCTGAACCGAGAAACCTAAACCGACACACAACTGACGTCTTGTTTAGTTCCACTCCAATTTTTAAAAAGTTACTACAGTATCTGTCACATCGAATTTTTGCGGCTCGTGCATGGAGCATTAAATGTAGACGAAAAGAAAAACTAATTGTACAGTTTTGTGGGAAATTGCGAGACGAACGTTTTGAGCCTAATTAGTCAATGTTTAAACACTATTTGCCAAATAAAAACAAAGATACTACAGTAACCCTAAAATCCAAATTTCGTGAACTAAAGCTGAAAGGCAACATAAATGCACACCCGCTCTGCACGGACTCAGAGGAGCAATGCGCTGGCTGGCTAGCTGACACCGCGGAGCCGGGACGGAATCCGTCCGCTGCCGCACGGCCGCGCCCGGGGAAAAGCGGCCAAAACCCCGTAAAAAGTCCAGGAACAAACAAGCCCAAAACGGGCGGGGTGCGCGGGCGCGGGCAAGCAACCGGCCACCCACTGAGCTCGGCTCCGCTCAGCGACAGCAGCACGGCATGGGCGCAAGCACTAAGGTCTGTTTGGTCTTCTAAAGCTAGCCGACTTACATTTTGAGCCAGGGCAGTCTAAGACAGGCTACCGTTATGCAACCTTAGATTATTTGGTTGGTCTTGACTATGATAATAGAATCACCTTGCATAAGAATGGAGGTGGACTTACCACCATCCACCAGTAGCAGCACCATGTCCGGCGAGCGATGAATCCACGCAATCCCCACCGCGGCCACGCCAATCGCCTCCGATGGCCGTCCGGCGCGGGCCTCACATCATGAAGCTTCACGATTCCAACCCACCCCTCCTCGCCCGGGCGCCGGGGGCCGCGTCGGCCGCCGTCCCTGTGCCCTCGCGAAGCACCCGCGCGCCGCCCCCTCGAGCGCCTCCGCTACGCACCCCCGCCTTCGCCCTCATCGTTGGTCTGGGTTGTTTACGTCGCCGCCTCCATGGCACGTGCCGAGCGAGAGTGCGAGGTGCGCGTCCTCGCCGACCCGGCGGCGCACATCGACCGGCTCCAGGTGCGCGCCCTCGTCAACCGGCTCTAAGGACTACGGGAGAAGCTCGCACACAAGTGCGGCAAAGGCAGGGTCCGTGGGAACAGGCGGAGGCAGGGCCGGCGGGATCCAGCGGAGGCGGGGCCGACGGGATGCGGCAAAGGCGTGGGCCCAGCCAAATTCAACGGAGGCGTGGGGAGGCGCAAGAGCGAGGAGGGAGGTGACTTGGTGGTATGTTTTCAGAAAGCCTGGTTAAGTGTCCTCCTTAACTTAGCTAAACCTGTATCTGCCCAAACCAGACAACAAAAATCGCTTAGCTGGCCTACCGGAACCTGGCTAGAGGTCAGCCGGCTAACCAAACGGCCCCTAGAAGCGGCCGCGCCTCCAGCCCAAACCCACCTCGCCTTCTCTCCCCCCCTTCGCCCCCTCTCCGAAGCCCCAACGGGGCCGGCCGGGAGCTCTCTCGCCTCCCGCGAGGCTGCGTGGTGAGGCGCGGACGAGATGAACGAGCAGGGGCTCGGTGGCTTCGGCGGGGGCCGCGGGGCCGTGCAGCTGGGCCACGGGCGGGAGGCGATGGCGCTCCTGCAGCACCACCAGCGGCGGCGGCAGCTGGAGGAGGAGGTGCGGCGCCAGATGTTCGCCGGGGTGGCGGCGTTCCCGGCGGCGCTGGGCCACGGCCAGCAGGTGGACTACGGGGAGGACGCCGGCGGGCTCGGGGACAGCGACGCGGGCGGGTCGGAGCCCGAGCCGCCGCCGGAGCGGACGCGCGGTGGTGGGGGGTCCGGCAGCAAGCGGAGCCGCGCTGCCGAGGTGCACAACCTCTCCGAGAAGGTGGTGCCGCTGCCATTTCTTGAAATCTCGGAGAGTTTTTTTTTCTCTCGCCGTGGTCTGCTTTCTTCTCAGCGCGAGTGCTAAAGAGTAAAGATCGTTGCTTGGTTTTGTTGGCTTTTGGGCGCAGAGGAGGAGGAGCAATATCAACGAGAAGATGAAGGCGCTGCAGAGCCTGATACCCAATTCCAACAAGGTCAGTGGAAACTGACAAGAGCTCTCTCTCTCTCTCTCTCTCTCTGACTCTCTCGCTCGCTTGCAAAGGTTATTCAGTTGTTAGTTCTGGACTTGACCGTAATGTGTGTTTCTGTTGTGATGTTTTTTGGGAGTGCAGACCGACAAGGCATCCATGCTTGACGAGGCCATTGAGTATCTGAAGCAACTGCAGCTCCAAGTTCAGGTGAGCAAATAGGACACGTCCACATGGTGTCGATGCATCTTTCTGGTACAAAACATTGACATAGAATTGGTACAATAGAGAGTACCCGGCCTCATTGATTCTTCATCAAATCCGTGACGGCAGACTTGCATGACTCTTGACACCAGTCGCCTTATTATAACCAGCAGGGGCCGTTTGCATTATGTGCGATGGGTGCTTCATTTTATGGTTAAAGGCTTTGTTGTTGTAAAGATAGAGAGAGCTTCATTAATTTGCCGATACCTTCCATTTTCATTTGTTTACAATTTAGGTTTGGACTGTTACCCCACTGTGGCTAAACTATTGATCAATGCCAAGCTTGCATGTTGTTTTGTTAAGTAAAAGCACGTCCCTGTTTTCCTGTTTATATGTTGGATGGCAATTTGGGCACTAAGTACTTATCAAGATGTATATTAAAACATAATCTCATCAAGCTGTGTGACCTCAAGATAAACGATATGGCTAGTGAACTGGTAGAACTGCAACGTTATGTGCAAACCCTTATATGCTGTGATACATGTACAGGAAAGGTGGTGGCAAAGATGGTTTGCAGTAGCCTAAGGTGCTAAATAATGGAGACACACAAGAAGTTCTGGAATCGCAATGTAGTGTCTAGTGATAGGCTGACTGTGTATGTGGTTAGTGTTAACCCAAAAATACTGCCCATTTCCTTACTTCACAGAAATGCTAGGCTGTTTGTGACAGTGAGGGCCTAGTTAGGAACCAAATATTGCTATGTTCAGTGAATGCATTTTCATAGCACACGTCAGTTACATACTATGCTAAGTTATATTTTAATGGGTAGCGTTAATTGCTGAACTGCAACTATAGTGTAACTTTTACCTATTATTTTGTTATAGATGCTGTCTATGAGAAATGGTGTTTACTTGAACCCTCCATATTTGTCTGGCGCAATTGAGCCTGCACAAGCATCACAAATGTTTGCTGCATTTGGCGGGGGCAACATCACAGCGTCAAGCTCTGGGGCAGTGATGCCACCTGTAAACCAAAGTTCAGGAGTTCATCAGCCATTTGACCCATTAAATCCTCCACGAAACCAACCACTGTCATTTGTATTACCAAATGTAGACAAAACCATTCAAGAAGCTCCATTTCACTTGGAATCATCGCAGTCTCACCTTCGAACATTTCGAATGCCGGAATCTTCTGAGGTAATCATTTTATTGGGAGTAGATAAAAATCTTGAGCCAAAGCCTTACCATCTTAAGTATCGCTTTGCTGTTTCACAGGAGCTTTCCTAACTTAGATTTTTCTTTGCAAGATGATGCTTCTGGGCGAGGTAGTGGCAAAGCATCAGGTAACTTCAACTCAAGAAAGAGTTAGTCTGCCAGGTTTGTGACAATTTACTTTTATTCATCGCACACCACACTTTTCTCTTCTCATCCTTGACATTTTGCTGACATTTCCCTTTGACCCCTTATAGGAATTGATATGAACCCCATTAGGCAAGAATCATCCATTGTAAACGCTGATCATTTCGATGGTTGCTCACATAGCAAAGAGTGACTACAAGATATGATGCCAAAAAATGCAGGACAAGTTTAGGTAAACTTCTCATTTCATGCGCGGGAAGCGACGTGTGAACCCTACCCTGGTCAGGTTTAAAATTGGTGGTCGTAGTATAATATTACTCTGATAACTTGACCTTTCTGAACTAAGAAGTTAGACTATTGGTCTTGTTTTGTTAAAAATATGAAAAATGGTGATATTTCAAGCCTGAGTCATCGATTTATTTTTTAAAACAAGTTCGATGGTGAAATTGATGTGATATTTAGAATGAAATCGACAAGAGTTCATTATAATTTGCAGTTATCAATTTCATTTCTTCAATGGCTTCTACACATATCATAAATTGCATATTCTATCAGATAGTTGAGCTAAATGTGGTAGCTCCATAATGTAAAAGTTTGCATACATTCTATAGTATTATTTCTAATGATCTGACTGCTACAATTGGCAAGTTAGATTACAAGAATAAAGTATGTAGTAGCTCGCTTACTTCCTTACCTAAAATGCCATTTTTTCGGTGGTTCTCCTGTTCAGTTGCTGTATGCTAACATTTTTTTTGTTTTTTAGTCTTGGACAGCTTAGGAAATGGCGACTGATGAAACTGAAGTGAGGACCGAAGGCAGGACGACACAGTTCAGTAACCCAGCTGACACGCAGGCTGCCCCTTTATTTGCCTCTGTTACTGCAATAGTGACTTTTTTTTTTTGGAAGAGAGTGACTTAATTTTTTGATGAAGCAACCTGAAAGCTTCACCTTTCCTTTTTGTTTGAAAATTAGCAGGGCAGTATTAATAGTACAAAACCATGTACCGTTGCACTTGCACGTTTCATGGTATATGGAAAGCTACCTGGTGATTGAGACTGTAATGTATTTGCCAACACTCAACAATTAGTAGAATAAACCATGCTGCGCGCAAGCAACTGTTCCCACTCCCTTGAGGCTACTTAGCCAGCTCCATTACCAGAAATTCATCGATCAGAATTAGCAGCATAAGCCAAGCTGCGCACAAGCAATTGTCCCCACTCCCTTGAGGCTACTTAGCCAGCTCCATTACCAGAACTTTTCATCGAAGAGCTTGCGGAAAGTACCATCTTGTTCGACATAATAGCTCACATTCCTTAATTTGTTCATAGAATATAAGGAATTGATTGTGAGTTATCAAGAAGGCAACGGAGACACAGGTTAGACAATCATAACTCATACTATGGTGTCAGACTTATCACATAGTCCTAAATTTTAGCTTATTAGGTGATTCGGTTAGATCTAGGAGATAATCGAAAAGAAACAGAATCATGAGATCTTTCTCTCACTTGAGGATGCTATCTCTCTATATCATCAAAAATTTTACATGGCTTTGTGTCCGGTGCGAAAAGTGACCAACTAATAAATATTTGTCGTACTTTAACCTTCGGACGTGAACACAAATAGTGTTGTGGGCGTCGATATTTGTTGTGATCGGATGTGGCCCTAGCACTCAATGACATAGGAGTTTATAATTGGGTTGGACAACGTGTCCTATGTCTAAATTTTAGAGATCGGTAGAAACAAATGACTTTATTCCTTGAGCTATATCATGTGCTTTAAGTTTGTTGTGGGGTGACCAACTAATAAAACGAGAGGAAGTAAGATGGGGTATTAGAGGTCGCATAACGGCCGGACTCGGACGGTGATTTTATTCTCGAGCCAAGGGCCAAGAGTGGGGACGGGAGCTCCAAGTACTAAGTGTTCGAAGGGCCAAGATGCTCCAACGTACTAAGTGTTCGAACTTTAGAGTTCTAGAGTTCTAGAGCCAAGAGAGAATCGGAATCATCTGCCTCAATCGTCCTCCTTTTGAGAGAGCCCATCCCCTTTATAGATGAAGGGACAATTTTACAAGACCGAGAGTGAGAGAAAGAGAGAGTGTGTGCTACCTAGTCTTGTTGCCCATGCCGACGGGTACAAGGTGGTTTTGTCAATAATCACAATGTTGATGGTCGGATGCATGTGGTTGGTTCCACCGTGTTCTTCTGGTATGGCAAATGTCGACGCCTACCATACTGTAGGTCAAATGTCGGTGCCCACAACACTGTTTGTGTTCTGACATGTCTGGAAGGTTATAAAGTACCCTTCTGACATGACCCATCAGTACTGTCCTGCAGGTGTGCAGGGTACGGTCCTTGGTATTGCGGTTTGACTTCAACGCCCTGCCTTACTTGCTCCGCCTGATTATTTGGGTCCTTACCGAGCGGGCGTCCCCATTTGGTCGTTTCCCAGTCGGCTCCGACCGCGCCGGTTGGAGAAGAGTTGTAAGCAGAGGCTCGGTGTACTCCTAGTTGGAGAAGCGAGTCAGAGTCAGAAGCGAGCGTCGTCCCTCCTTGGCCAGGCCTTCCGGTCGGAGAGGCGGGCCGGAGTCGAAAGCGAGCATCGTCCCTCCTTGGCTAGGCCTTCCGGTCGGAGAGGCAGGCCGGAGTTGGAGGCGAGCGTTGTCCCTCCTTAGCCAGGCCTTCCGGTCGGAGAGGTGGGCCGGAGTCAGAAGCGAGCGTCGGCCCTCCTTGGCCAGGCCTTCTGGTCGGAGAGGCGGGCCAGAGTCGGAGGCGAGCGTCGTTCGTCCTTAGCCAGGCCTTCCGATCGGAGAGGCGGACCGGAGTCGGAAAAGAGCGTCGGCCCTCCTTGGCCAGGTCTTTCGGTTGGAGACTGGATCGCTCTTCCGGCCTCTCGTTAGGTATCTAGGCCGGCCCAGGAGTTGCGCGTCGTTCGCAACGTTGTCTGCTGGGCCGAGCTTTTGTTGGGAAGCAGGTTTATGAACCCGACAGGAGCACCCGAGCCCCCGGGTGATTCGAGTTGAATTGTCTGGGGGATTTTTCGTTTTAACAGCGGGTGTGCGGGTGTAGCCCCCGGGTGATTTGGGTAGAATCGCCTAGGGAGTTTTTCATTTTGACAGCTGGTGCACGCGAGCGCACCCGCGGGTGTAGCCCCCGAGCCCCCGAGCGATTCGGGTAGAATCGTCTGGGGGTTTTTCGTTTTGCCAGCGGGGGGATTTTTCGTTTTGACAACGGGTGCGCGCGAGCGCACCCGGTGGGTGTAGCCCCCGAGCCTGCGTCCGACTGGTGAGTTAGTTGGAGGCTGAGCACCTTGGTACTCTTTTCTAGGGCCATAGACTGTCGTTCAGGGTGTTCGCCCGTGTTTGTCCCACCTGCGACCTGCGCGGTCGGTTGATTTCCCGAGTCGGTGTCGGGCGACCTGAGTCCCTGAGCCCCGTTGGGCTTGGTAGGGGTTGGTTTAGTTCCGTGCATTACCCCATCCATGGTTTCCACAACCAGAGGGGCTGAGCTAACATCGCTTGCCTCGATGGCTCGAGTGACGCGCTCGGTGAGCTCGCTAAAGGGCACATTTGAGTGGAATCCGGGTTTGTCGTTCGTGATGGGGTCGGCATAGCCCTCATGTGGCATTCCACTGCTCCTTAACCCACATCCTGGCAGATGCCTAGGTCATTCCGGAGACCGACTCAGGTGGCCCGCTGGCCTCCCCTCGATGGAAATTCTATGGGCATGGCTCGAGGTTAGGATCGAACGAGAAGGTTGAGATGACCCTGTCTGCTTCGGAGCAGATTAGGCGAGGGTTGCTAGGGCTCATCTGCATTTTCTCCCCTAGCCCTATTTGACGTGAGGCGGCCTCGAGCCCTTTGCGGGCCGGCCTTTGAACCCCGATCAGTCGTTGCTCATGTTGAATGAGGCAACTACTGCTTCGTGACGCAACACGCAGCGTTGTGATGCATTAATTGCATATGCGATGCTTCGGATGTATGGGATTAATGAATGACTGTATGAATGAATGTGTGAATACATGTATGAGAATGGATGAATGAATGATCATGCATCAGAAAAATAAAGTAAGAGGGATTGGTAGAGTTACCTTGATGACTCGAGTGATAGGCTTGAGGAGTTTTTATCAGATATGCCTGAATGGGATCCATGTTCGTCGTTCATGACGGAGTCGGCATGGCCCATATGGGGCATCCCTCTGCTCCTTACCTATCTCTCGGCATTCGCCTGAGCCATCTAATCAACTCAGGAAGCCCGTTGGTCTCTCTTTGGCGGAGATCCCGTTGTTGGGCCCTTCTAAGTCCTGCCTAGGAAGGCGGAGGGCCGCCTACATGCGGTTGTGCCTTGTTTCCCACGCCCAGCATGCGGTAGTGGTGGGCCATGCCCAGCCCACATCCCGTCTAACCAAGCATTGTCTCATCGGGCAGGGTACATCTCATCAGTCAGGACGCGTCCCACCGCATTCCCATCTGCATTGAATACGGGAAGGGAGAGGGCTTTTGCCCCAATCCTTTGCCTTTCTCCAACTACAGCCTCTCCTCCTTCTTCCTTCTCGCCAAGTGCGTTCGTGTGTCACAATGGTTCCTAAGTGAGAGAGGGTAAAGCAAGGGAGAGAAGGACTCAGATCCGTTCGTAAATCCAAAGCGCAATGTCGAGCTGGAGGCCATCCAACGTAGATGAGACAGTGCTGGCCACCTTCGCCAAGAAGGGGCTGCTTCCACCGAAGGAGGTGGCGCATTGGAGGGCTCCTACGGGGGAGGCTTTTCCACGACCTCGGGCCGGCGAGGTTGTCTCCTTACTCGCCTTCCATGAGCGCGGGCTAGGATATCCTATGCACTGGTTCCTGCACGGGCTCCTCAATGAGTGGGGCCTGGAGCTATAGCACCTCAATCCAACTAGGGTGCTGCACGTCGCCGGCTTCGTCACCGTCTGCGAGGCCTTCCTCGGGATGGAGCCGCATGTGGACTTCTTCCGGTGGATCTTCACCGGGCGAGCTTTGTCGGAGGGGAAGCCGCCCAGGACCGCGCCGGTTGGGGGCTTCGCTCTATAGAAGAAGCCGAGTTCGTTGGGCTCCTACCCTACATACACCCCCTGTGACTCCAATCGGGGGTGGCATAGGGAGTGGTTCTACATTAGGAACCCAGCGAAGGCACCATTTCCATAGTTCACCAGTAGAAGGCCGGAGAGGTGGGAGAGTTGGTCGTGGGGCCCCTCTAGCCAGCAGAACAAGATGGGGATCATCGAGGCGGAGCTCTAGAAGCTGGTGCAGCATGGCCTCGATGGGCTGCGGGTGTTCCACACCTTCTTCCACCATTGGGTCACCCCACTGGAGGAGAGGAGGTGGCCGATGTGGAACTACTTGGGCCCAACCGATCTCGACCGCGCATCGCCGGAGGAGTTGGCGAAGGACGAGGTCTAGAGTCAGCTCGACCAGGTGTTGCAACTGAAGGCCCAAGAGACCCTCGATGGAAAGCCCGAACCCCATCACGCCTCAAAGTTGTCAACTCTGGTACGTTCTCCTCTCATTATTCCATGTCCCTTTTGATCTTGCTCTCCTATAATTTGACTTCAAGTCATCTGCTTCACAGGGACTCGCCGATTATAAATCTTGGCCGCATCTTTCGAAGGGGCCAGAGGACATGGCTCGGTAAGCTACCCAGAAGGAGGCGACGCACAGCAAGAAGAAGAAGAGAGCTGAGAAGGCTCGGTGTTGGCACCAGAAGGAGAAGGAGATCGCCCGATGAGTGCAGGCCGGCGAAAATAGGAGCAACGTAGAGGTAGAGCTCGAGTCGGAGGAACCCATGGAGATGGGTGACGACACGAGCTCTTCCGAGGATGAGGGAGGCCAGGAGGTCATCGTGACCTTGGTGGAGCATCACGAGCCTACGACTGCATCTGTCAGTGGTGGGCGGGACACGGAGAGGTGCAGTGACGTTCCCACATCGAGGAAGCATGCCACAAGCTCGAACGTCGCCATCGAGCAGAAGGCGAAGCGGACGCGGTCGCCGCGCCCCTTGGAGGCATCGTCGGCCTTGTCCCCACCTGCTCCAGGCGTGGTGGGGCAGGCCAGGCGATCGGAGGAGCAAGCTCGCACCCCCACATCTTCAGGGTCGATGCGTGCGCATGACCCACATTGGGGGGATGCCCCACCAGCTGCTTCGGTGGGCGCACCACGAGCCGACGGTCGTGGTGACTCGCGGGCCGATCGGGAACCGACCGGGTAGGCACCTCCCCTAGCCGATGTCAGGGTGCATGGGTCACGACCCGTGAGCGGCCCTCGCCCCATGGGTTTATTGCCAGTGGGTTAGGGCTTCAAGGCCCTGCCCCTTTCGTCTAGGTATGTACCCATATTTCTTTTGATCTCATAGTTTGAGTTTTTTGAGCATGACTGACCTGTACTTTCTGATAGTGGCCAGATACTAACAGGATTGAGCATCGCCCCGCCTCCCGTGCGGGAGGAGTAGAGACCCAGCCTGTGTTGGGTCGCGACGAGTGGCGGGGAGAGCAGGGTGGCAGCGGTGCGACCTTCCCCTCAGGGGGTTGCACCTTCCTGGCGGGCTCGGTGGCAGCGGCAGCGGAGGTGATGACGGCGATCCCAGTGGCAACGACAGAGGCTAGGTCAGAGGTGACCCTCATGATCCCTCCTGCACCGACTGCGGTAGAAGAGAGGAGGGAGACCGGGCTCCCTTCCTCGCCCAGTGGAGGGACGCATGGCTCGCCCTCCTGGTCAGAGATGGAGGTGTTGGGAGGTGATGCGGCTAGGCCAGAGGTAGAGCATCTGCTGGCGGGCCATGGGGTCGAGTAGGTGGAGATCCCCTGCCCCAGCAAGGCAGGCACCAGGGTGGAGCCTCTGGTGATCCCGCCGTCATAGGAGCTGGCGGTGGTCTGGTCATTGGCTGGGCCTTCTAATGGGTTGGGGGCGACCCACGACCTAGTGTGGCCCTACCCCGGCAACCCGAGGAAGGTTTGGTTCATCCTTCAGGATGAGAAGGAGGTGCAGCTCTACGATGTACTTGGGGGAGAGGACTTGCGATGGAGTCCGATCTCGCCCAAACCAAGGCGAGGCTCGAGGAGGCCTTGGAGCGGGTCAAGCCCGTTCATCAGGCGGTTATGGTCGACCTACTCTGTGTCGCAGAGGTAAGTTTTCTGTGTTCGTCCTTGACTCCTTGGTCTTTCACTGGTTGTCTCAACATGCTTGCTTCTTGCTTTGCAGGGTTTAGAGGAGATGTCGAGCCGCAATTCCATTTCCTCCGGGAGGAGCATGCTCGGATGGAGCGGGAGGCCATGGTGTTGCGGCAGGTCACTGAGCTCCAGCGCTAGCTGGAGTTCACCTACCATGAGTCGACAGAGGCACGGGTGGTGGAATTGCTCGCGGTGGAGCGGGCGACTGCCGCTGAGCGGGGACTTGACGCGATGAAGGTCCACCAGGCGGAGACCGAGGCAGCGCTCTAGAAGTCCCTGGTGGAGACCGAGGCAGCGCTCCAGAAGTCCCTAGAGGCTCTAGAGTCATAGCGGAAGGCCTGGTCGGAGGTTGACCAGGAAGTGCTCGTGCTCCGGGGGCAGATGCTTGGGACGGAGGAGTCGAACGCTCGACTGCGTGAGCAGGTGACTCGGTAGGAGGATGGACTCTCCATCCTTGAGAACACCCACCTCGGTATGTACCTGTTCCGCTTTTGGTTGATGTCTTGGTTTTTCCTTTCCCTTGGTTCTGAGCTTGTCATCCTTCTTCTAGAACTGGGCGAAAGGGTTGGGTCGCTGGAGTGGGGGCTAGAGACGGCCAAGGCGGTGATTGGTCGGAGCGCGGAGGCGCTAGCCAAGTCCCTCAAAGAGCGACGTGCTCTTGAGGGGGAGCTCGACTAGATCCGCAACGGCGCCCAGGTCATCGTCTCAGAGGTGTTCGGGTCAGCGCCGAGCACCAGCATGCCCGCCATCCGACTGGCTGAGGTCTCAGATGAAGTTTGGGCGCTTATCTCCGATGGGATGTTCTATGGGATGTTGGGGGTGCTGACCTCAGTGGCGACGCACAGCCCAAACCTGGACTTCACCGCCATCTGTAGTGGGTACGCCAAGGGCTGGAGCGCGGACGCCATCCATGTGCTCGGGGAGAGCTTGCTGCCACACGCACAGATGGTGGCCGAGCAAGTCTCTGCATAGTGGGTAATGGAGGCTCAACATGCGAGCACGGCTAAAGGCATGCGCTAGGAAGACATCATCCTGCCTACAGATGGAGTGGAGCCCGGGTCGGAAGCAAACGTCGTCCTGCCTCCGACCGAGCCAAACATCGTCCCGTCAGAGACCGAGCAACTTTTATCCTCGTTGACCGAGCTAGGGCGGCCACAATAGAATGTAAAGCAAAAATAGTCAATATGTGTAAGGGATAAGTTTGTGGGGGAGCCCCTGTGTAAACATTTTTGTGTATTCATGAATATATCAATTTCGTTTTGTGATGGAATCACTTCGTAAGGGGAAGCTTGTCCCATCCGTTCCTTATTTTTACCCTAGCATAGCTTTTGTTTTTTATTCTTTCTTTTTTGCACCTACCCGTTTGAACCGTAGGCTGCAACCTTAAGAACCCGGGCGTGGCCCGTGAGGCTCAGCTGCTCATAACCGTAGGTCATGGCGGGGTGTGATCGGTCAGAATGTTTAAAGCATAAGTTACGTAGGGTAATTAAAGGAACAGACTACCCTTTCATTCAGGTAAAAAGTATTTACTATATGATAGTAAAAAAGAGAGGTGGTATCGCACCCTCGTGGAGCGCCCGAGCGACTCGGGCCAAAAGTGTTTGGGCCGGGGTGCTTGTAGGAGCAAACGTTTGAATGAAAGAAAGCGGTAAGACCAAATTTTTAGGGGAAGAAACGACGTAACTGTTCGATGTTCCAAGTGTTGGTGAGAACATTGCCGTTGTCATCCTTCAGTCGGTAGGTGCCCAATCAGATCACCTCGGTGACTGTATAGGGTCCTTCCCATGGTGGAGAGAGTTTGTGTTTCTCCTTGGTCGATAGGGTCCTTCGAAGCACGAGGTCTCCGACCTCGAGGATTCTCCCTCTGATTTTTCTTTCATGGTACCTGCGGAGAGTTTACTGGTAATGAGCAGAGCGAATGACGGTTGTCTCGCAGGCCTCCTTGAGCAGGTTGACTGTGTCTTGCTGAGCCTCCGTGGCTCGGTCGTGGTCGAAGGCCTTTACTCTTGGGGAGCCGTGGTTGAGGTCGGAGGGCAGCACCGCTTCAGCTCCGTAGGCTAGGAAGAAGGGTGTGAACCCTGTGGATCGGTTCGGGGTCATACTCAGGCTCTAGAGGATCACTGGGACCTCTACAACCCATCGCCCGATGTACTTATTGAGTTGGTCGAAGATGCGTGGCTTAAGTCCTTGGAGGACCATGCCATTGGCCCGCTCGACCTGACTGTTAGTACGTGGGTGTCTTATCGAGGCCCAGTCAATCTTGATGTCGTATCCATCATAGAAGTCCAGGAACTTCTTCCCAGTGAAGTTAGTTTCGTGGTCAGTGATGATACAGTTAGGAACGCCAAAACGGTAGATGATGTCGAGGAAGAATTTGACCGCCTCTTCCGAGCGAATGTTGGTCATGGGCTTGGCCTCTATCCACTTGGTGAATTTGTCCACTACTACGAGTAGGTGAGTGAAGCTGCCTAGGCCCTTTTTGAGGGGTCCTACCATGTCGAGGCCCTAGACCATGAATGGCCAGGTGATGGGGATGGTTTGGAGCTCCTGTGCCGGCAAATGAGTTTGCCGTGCGTAGAACTGGCATCCCTCAGACCTATGGATGACCTTCTCTGCATCTCATAGCGCGGTGGGCCTGTAAAAACCTTGCCAAAAGGCTTTTCTGACTAGCGACCTTGGGGCCGCGTGATGTCCGCAAATTCTAGCATGGACCTCGAGGAGGAGCTATTTTCCTTGGTTGGTAGGGATGCACTTCATGAGTATTCCTGACGGTCTTCGCTTGTAAAGTTTGTTACCGATTGTGACGAACATCTTGGCGCGTCGAGCGATCCATCGTGCTTCAGTCCTCTCAGGTGGGAGAACCTCCTCGAGGAGGTAGGCGAGTAGCGATGCTCGCCAGTCGGTTTGATCGAGTGCTACCACGGCGACGTCGGCGGGCAACGTCATCATGAGAGCACCGAGGTCAGAGCCCCTGAGCGCCAGGTTGGCATCGGGGTGTGTCTGAATCGGACCTTCCAGGATGCGGGTAGATGGCTCATGAAGGTTGTTGATGAAGACCCCATCTAGAGTCGGAACATGATGTAGTTTGATCCCCTAAAATTTGTCCTCGAGCTTGCCCACCTCCTAGCAGTATGCTGCCATGAGGGGGCTTTTGCAAGTGGACTCCTTCATGACTTGGTCGACGACCAACTCTGAGTCGCCATGGACGTACAGTCGCGTAGCGCCGAGCTCAATGTTGATGCGGAGTCCGTTGATGAGGGCCTCGTATTCCGTGGCGTTGTTTGAGGCCAAAAAGTGGAGGTGGATCGTGTAGCGGAGCCTGTTCCCGTCCGGGGAGATCAGCACCACTCCAGCCCCCGAGCCAAGCGCCATTACAGACCCGTCGAAGTACATCGTCCAGTACTCGTGGGTGACGTCTAGGGTCAGCAGCTGGACCTCCATCCATTCGGCGACAAAGTTCGCGAGAGCCTGAGACTTAATAGCAAAGGCGGGGGATATACGATGTTGTGGCCCATTAGTTTGAGTGCCCACTTGGAGATCCGCCCCGCATGCTATGTGTTACTGGTTGATGTCTCCCCAAATGGGTATGAAGTGACGACCGAGACTTTATGGTTGGTGAAGTAGTGTAGGAGCTTTGGTCGCCATCAAGACGGGCGATAGAAGTTTCGCACCTAGGGGTACCAAACCTTGGCGTCGGTGAGTACCTCCCCGATGAAGAAGTATACGGGTCATTGATTTTTTCAAAACATCACTAACATCGGGAGCAACGAGGATTGGGGCCAATGTTAGTGATGTTTTGAGGCTTTACAAAGCTTCATCGTGCTTCCTCACCCGCATAAACGCGCCCATCTTTTTGAGAAGCATATAGAGAGGCATCCCCCGCTCGCCTAGCCGAAAGATGAACCGGCTCAGAGCGGCTAAACAGCCGGTGAGCCTTTGTACGCCCTTAACGTTGCATATAGGGCCCATGTTGGAGATGGCCGTAATCTTTTCGGGGTTGGCCTCGATACCATGTTCGGACACGATGTATCCAAGCATCTTGCCCTTCGGAACCCCGAAAACACATTTTTTAGGATTTAATTTGATGTTGAACCTTCGGAGGTTCACAAATGTTGTGGCCAAGTTTGCGATCAGGTCGCAAGCTTGAGCCGTTTGACCACTATGTCATCAACATAGACAACGATTGTTGGTTCTGGCTGCATGACTTGATCAGGTTAGTCGAGCGGGTTGATTTGGTCGGCAAAGCATTGTTACATGCACCGTTGATAGGTGGCGCCAGTGTTCTTTAGGCTGAAAGGCATGGTTACGTAGCAGTATGAACCATATGGGGTGATGAATGAAGTCACGAGCTGGTCGGAATCTTTCATCGCGATCTGGTGGTAGCCTGAGTAGGCATCCAAAAAGGAGAGGATTTCACATCCTGAGGTGGAGTCGACTATCTGGTCTAGGCGTGGCAAAGGAAAGTGGTCCTTTGGGCACGCTTTGTTGAGGCCAGTATAATGAACGCACATTCTCCATTTCTCGGTCTTCTTTTTAACAAGAACAGGATTGGCAAGCCAGTCGGAGTGCTATACCTCCTTGATGAATCCGGCTACCAGGAGTTTGGCGACCTCCTCGCCTATGGCCCTGTGCCTCTCATCGTCAAAGCGACACAGGCGTTGCTTGGCGGGCTTCAAGCCTAGGATGAGGTGTAATGCTGCTCGGCGACGTCCCGTGGTATGCCTGGCATGTCAGAAGGTTTCCATGCAAAGACATCGCGATTGGCGCATAGAAAGTCGGCGAGCTCGCATTTCTATTTGTCCAGGAGCTGGGTCCCGATCCGCATCATCTTGGTTGGGTTGGTGGGGTCAATCCCCACCGCCTTAGTTTCCTCAAGTGGGCGGAAGGCCGTCAAGGAGGTTGGCTTGTTGCAGTCCGGGACTGCTGGAGTTGACGATTCTCTGAGCTAAGGGAGCTCGACAGAGTTGATGACGGTAGTGGCGAGCTCGAAATGCTCGTGGCCGCACATGTAGGTGTACGAAAAGGTGCTACCCACCATGATGACGCCGTTCGGCTCCGGCATCTTTAGCTTGAGGTAGGTGTAGTTGGGGATTGCCATGAACTTGGCGTAGCACGACCGCCCCAAGATGGCATGGTAGGACCCTAGGAAGTCCACCACCTCGAAGGTGAGGACCTCTGAGTGAAAGTTGGCTCAGTCGCCAAATGTGACGGGCAGGTCGATCTACCCGAGCGGGTATGCCTATGTTCCCGGTATCACGCCATGGAAGGGAGAGCTCACTGGGCGGAGCTCCGATTGGGGGATGCGCATGGCGTTGAGGGTGTCAAAGTAGAGGATGTTGAGGCCACTGCCTCCATTCATCAGCACCTTGGTGAGGCACTTCTTGTGGACAATGGGGTCGACGATGAGTGGGTAGCGTCCCAGTCTGGCGACATGGGAAGGATGGTCCCTCTGATCGAAGGTGATCGGAGATTCCTACCAGCTAAGGAAAGAGGGGACGGCCATTTCGACAATGCATGCCTCTCTGTAGCGCACTTTGTGCTGGTGCTTGGAGTAGATGGCATCAGATCCCCCAAAGATCATGATGCATTCCTTGGGATCGGGAAAGCCATCCCCATCCTTGCCCACCACGCCTCCCTTCTTGGCCGCTGCCTCCTTGCCCTTTACTTCTTTCGGCCCGCCGGTATGTCGTAGAAAGCTCTTGAGGAGCTCGCAATCCTTGTAGAGGTGCTTGACGGGGTAGGCGTGGTTGGTGCATGGGCTATCCATGAGCTTGTCGAAGTGATTGGGTTGGCCCTGCTGGGGCTGCTTGCCCACGTGATCGACCGTGGCGACCAACGCGGAGTTGGCCAGTCAACGCTGATCCTTTGTCTCAGCCACCACTAAAGACCGCTCCGACCACCTCCTCGCTGGAGGCGTGGTTCATGGCAATGTTGAGCAGGTCGTGGATGGTTTAGAGCTTCAGACAGCAAAGCCTGTGGATCAGGGACTCGTAGGTTGTCCCGGAGAGGAATGCACTGATGACGTCCACATCCATGACATCAGGAAGGGTGTTGCATCGTTTTGAGAACCTATGGATGTAATCCCACAGGGACTCATTGGGCTCCTACTGGCAGCTCTTGAGGTCTCAGGAGTTCTCAGGGTGGACATACGTCCCCTAGAAATTCCTGACGAAGATCCTCTTGAGGTCCGCCCAGTCACGGATGCTGTCATGCGGGAGGAATTCGAGCCACGCTCGAACATGTTCCCCCACACAGATGGGGAGGTATTGAATGATGAAGTGGTCATCATCCACTCCTCTGGCTCGGCAGGCGAGCCGGAAGTCTTCGAGCCATATACCGGGATTCGTCTCCCCGGTATATTTGGCGATGTTGGTAGGCGGTCGAAAGCACTGTGGGAACGGCGCTCTCTGGATGCAATGGCCAAAGGCCCGTGGTCCCAGGCCATCTGGGCTGAGACTCTGATCGTCTGGTCATCGACCATGCCTAGGGTGCGTCTCCCCGCTCCCCTCAATGGTCCAGTCGAGGACCGTGCCGCCTGCTGCTATCACCACATGATGGACGTCATCATCACGACGGGCTTGACGCCGGTTGTTGATGATGCTACGAGCGTGTGGGTTTGGCCCGAGGCATTCGTGCACAGGTGCCTGGTGTTAAGCGGGCGCTGGGTCAGGCCATGGCACAGCTGCGCCCTCCTGTTCCACGCCCGACGGCCGTAGTGGTGAGTGGATGGAGCGGTTTGACTGGTGCGCCCCCATTCCCCTGGTAGAGAAAGAGGTCGTGAGTCAGTGGTGCAACGTGGAGCTCTCTGCTTGTTGAACGGCGGCTGTTTCCACTAGTGCCCGGAGGTTTCGATGGACCACCTGCTCCTGGGGGTCGACAGGCTTGGGAAGGCCGCACAGA
Organism: Miscanthus lutarioriparius; assembly: GCA_904845875.1. NCBI lineage: Eukaryota > Viridiplantae > Streptophyta > Magnoliopsida > Poales > Poaceae > Miscanthus > Miscanthus lutarioriparius. The sequence continues at coordinate 69,865,444 of CAJGYO010000019.1, read as the reverse complement.
AGCATCACCGCAGCGGCGATGTTCTGGCCAGCTCGAGCAAACTATGGGGGATCGTTCCCTCCATCCATGATGTTGCACTGGACCTAGCGGGCGCGACCCCGGGTGCCCGCTCGCTAGGTTTCGTGTGTGCGGCACAGCGTGCTGCGCCGAGCGCGCCGGTGCAGGTGGTGGCTGGTTCTGCTGCCTTGGTCGTAGCTCCTCGCCGTGCTCCTACACACACACGAGGGCCTCCGCACGAGGGTCCAGAGGGGTGTGGCTCTATAGAGACTCCGCTACCACCGGCGGCTGTCCTAGAGCGTCCACCATAGCGCACTCCCGAGACAAAGGGTGGCTGGGTGCCATGACATTATCGATGCTAGAGCCGTCACTCTTAACCTCGTCATCCATGAGGTCGTGGAAAGAGGCGGGAGCATAGCCCGCCATCTCCACGAATTTGGACGTGAGAGGGGGCGGCGTTAGCATCTTTCAGAGCCCCCATGCGTACGCGTCCACGGGGGAGGCGAGGCCGTATGGGAACTGGTCGCATGGCGGTTGTGGCGGGGACAACGGGTTCCTCCAGAGAGTCGGCGGAAGATAGTAAATAGCGAGTAAATTACAGTATGTATGTTACTCACAGTGGGGTTTGAGCCCAGCGTAGGCTCGGAGCGAACCACAGGCGCCTCGTCGTTGAAGTCATCGGGTGTCCTGGAGCTGACATAGGGCGCTCCTCCTTCGACGGGCACCGGGACAAGTGCCTCCTCGTGGAGGCGAAGCATGTCGAGCTGGTCGGCGACGAAGTCCAGGCTTCCGAAGAGGAAGGTCTGGGATGGCTCGAAGATGGGAGGAACCCACAACCCAATAGGTGGGAGCATAGGAAACTCCAACGAGCCGAAGCGAGTCGTATCGCTCGAGCCTGTCATGACGAAGATGGCGGGAAGGTGGGCCATCCGATGACCAAAAGCGTGAACGTACGACGCCAACTGTCGGTGCGAAAAGTGACCAACTAGTAAATATTTCTCGTTTTGCCATACATTGTGATCGGATGTGGCCTAGCGCTCAATGACATAGGGTTTATACTGGTTCAGGCAACGTGCCCTATATCCAGTTTGAGTCGGTCGGTGACTTTATTCCTGAGCCCAGACGCTCGAAGTTTGCTGTGTGGTTACGAATGAGAGGGAGTAAGATGGGGGTATCAGAGGTCCGGTCGAACTTCGGACCGAAGGGCCAAGAGTGACGGGAGCTCCAACGTGTGCTAAGTGTTCAAACGTATGCTCTATCTGGCTTTAGAGTTCTAGAGCCAAGCAGAGAGAATCGAAATCAACTGTCTCAATCGTCCTCCTTTTGGAGAGAGCGCATCTCTTTAATAGATGAAGGGGACAACTTTACAAGAGAGAGAGTGTGAGAGAAAGAGAGTGTGTGTGTGCTACCTAGTCTTGTTGCCCACGCCGTCGGGTACAAGGTGGTTTGTCGGCGCCCACAATACTATTGATGGCTGGATGCATGTGGTTGGTTCCACCGTGTTCTTCTGGTATGGCAAATGTCGGCGCCTACCATACTGTAGGTCAAATGTCGGTGCCCATAACACTGTTTGTGTTCTGACATGTCTGGAAGGTTATAAAGTACCCTTCTGACATGACCCGTCAGTACTGTCCTGCAGGTGTGCAGGGTACGGTCCTCGGTATTGCGGTTTGACTTCAACGCCTTTGCCTTACTTGTCTCACCGATTCTTTGGGTCCTTACCGAGCGGGCGCCCCTGCTCATCGTTTCCTAGTTGGCTCGACCGCTGGCGGTCGGAGAAGAGCAGAAGTGAGAGGTTCGGTGTACTCCTAGTCGGAGAAGCGAGTCGAGTCGGAAGCGAAGCGCCGTCCCTCTTGGCCAGGCCTTCCGGTCGGAGAGGCGAGCCGGAGTCAAAAGCGAGCGTCGTCCCTCCTTGGCTCCCTCCTTGGCCAGGCCTTTCGGTCGGAGAGGCGGGCCGGAGTCAGAGGCAAGCGTCATCCCTTCTTGGCCAGGCCTTCTGGTCGGAGAGGCGGGCCGAAGTCGGAAGAGAGCGTCGGCCCTCCTTGGCCAAGCCTTCTGGTCGGAGAGGCGGGCCGGTGTCAAAGACGAAGCGTCCCTCCTTGGCCAGCCTTCCGGCCGGAGAGGCGGGCCGAGTCGAGGCGAGTCGGCCCTCCTTGGTCGGGCCTTCCGGCCGGAGATCGGATCGCTCTTCTCGCCTATCGTTAGGTATCCGGGCCGCCCAGAATTTGCGCGTCGCTCGCAACATCGTCTGCCGGGCTGAGCTTTTTGTTTGAAGCGTGTCCATTAGGGACCCCGGGTTTATGAACCCGACACTTTGCATTGGACTACCTATGAAACCGCTAACGTGTAGCAATGTAGCTAAATTGCAATGAGCATCATGAGATGTTCAAAATTGATTTTGGTCATTGCACCGATATTGGTCAAAATCTTGTTCCCGCCCACGCCGCTTGGCCGCTGTATGTGTTTGATATGCTTGATGGCATCATTCAATAGTAATGAACCTAAAGAAGTTTAAAATGGATTAGTCCTTATTGCATGACGTATATATTTATCTGTCCAGTTTTTGTTGGTCACCGATACTGTCTGAAGCTGAAGTTGAAATCATGTTCTTTGTAGCCGATGCTCGTTGGCCTTTAGTGCTGCCACTTGATGTTTGGTACCTTCCATGATACTATCAAGAGAACATGAAAGCTAAAAAAATCTTCACTATTGTTATTTCTTAGTGCCTTTTTCTTCCTTCTATTTCCCACCCGAGCCCTATTGTTGGAATTTGTTTCTTTGGCATCATCTAATTACATGCAATCGAGTTGCCATCTATAGAAACTTTGATTTGCATCCACATGTATTGTCTTCATTTGTATCTGAATTAGATAATAATATTTTTGTTGCCATAATGAATATAATTGAGTTATTTATTAATTGTATTTGACATGAATACTCTATTTATTCTTGACTATTGGATCATCATAAAATCAACATTGCTTTTTCTTTTTTTTCCTCATTAAGCTCGTAATTTTTAGGCCTTGTATTTGACATATATACTCTATTTATTCTCAGTCATCATATCATCATAAAATCTAATGGTATATATACTTTTTCCTTGATTAATCTAGTAACCTTTGGTCATGTATTTGACATGAATACTATATTTATTCTCGATCGTTAAATCATCGTAAAATCCAACAATACATATTTTTTATTAATCTCATAATTTCTAGTCCTTGTATTTGACATGAATACTCTACTTATTGTGAGTTGCTAGATCATCTTAAAATCCAAGGTGCATATTCTTTTATTTTTTCTAATTAATCTCGTAATTTCTAGACTTTGTATTTGATAAGGATCCTCGTAATATTCAACGATGCATATTCTTTTCTTTTTTCGATTAATCTCGTAATTTCTAAGTCCTGTATTTGATATGGATACTTTATTTATTCTCGACCGTTAGATCATCATAAAATCTAACGGTCCATATTCTTTTTTTGTTTCTTATACTCTATTTATTCTCGGGTGTTAGATCATCGTAAATCTAACGGCACATCTTTTTTCTTTTTCCTGATACTTTATATTCTTAGCTGTTAGATCATCATAAAATTGGACAGCGGATATTCTTCTTTTTTTCCTGATTAATATCGTAATTTTATGCATTAATCTAATACTTCATTGTTCATCGACAAACTCACTGGGCCAGAAGAATAATATTGGCAGGCAGCCTGGTACATAGTCGGAAGGAAGGAGTACACGCATAGCACAGTTGGTACTTCATCTCCATACAACAACATTACCAAATGAAATAGCAAGAGTTTTGAGCCGCTTCCCTATAGATTCATACACACCACAGCCCTTTCTTGCCCAGCTTGAAGCTTCCCTGTCTGTACATGCCCGTGCGAGTGAATATTATATATATAATCGCTCATCGAACAAAAATGTCTTGTTAGGAACAACCTCTAGGTACAGGGCTGGGGCTTCAAAGAGGAGATGGAAGGACTGTGCACGGAGGAGGGCGGCCCTAGAATTGTTCACGTCAAGGGCCAAGGCAGCAATGAGTATACAGATTGTTTTCATGTAACGTGTTGTAGACTTTCCTTTTTATTATTATAAGCTATAGATATAGACTACATTGATTTGAATTTGTTTCTCTGTTTTATTTAGATATATATGTGATAAAAAAATTATCTTATTTGATAAATATCCTTTATTATTAAATTTAGACCGTTAAATCATCATAAAATCCAACGGTGCACATTCTTCTCTTTTTTCCTGCACTCTATTTATTCTCAACAGGTAGATAATCATAAAATCCAGCGGTGCATATTTTATCTTTTTTTTCTGGTATTCTATTTATTCTTGGCCTCTAGATCATCATAAAATCTGTTAGAAATGAGCATGTAAAGCGAGAGAGAGAGAGAGAGAGAGAGAGAGAGAGAGAGATGAAAATCGATGAATGTATCTCTGATGAACAATAAATGTATATATACATGTCCAGAATGGACAATTCTTTTGTTAGTGACACAAGTCACTGACGCTTCTCTGTGTGCCTACTGGAACCATCATTACCAGTTGCTAATGATATGGATAATCCTAATTGAATCACTAAAATAAATCTTAACACCCCCTTGATCAATTGGTTCCTTGCAGGCATCATTGTTTATTCATCAATCATCATCTTGAATATTTGAAAAACCCAGTGGGGAAAAACTAAAGTATACCGATATACCAGACAAAACTCCTTAAAACCCCTGTGAGAAAAATAAGGAGAAACACCATGAACTTCCAATGTTATTAGACCCTTTAAGATGGCCCCAAAGATAGTCTAAAAACACTTTTATCAAAGATCAGTATGTCACAAGTGTTATCTTTGGAAAACCCCCTCTAGCCATCTATGTCCTACAACAACCCTAGCCTAGGGTTCTAACCACAAACCAACAATGCAACTAAATCTAACCGGATAGAGTGGAAGAGAGGAATGAGAAATACCTTGGGGGAAGTGAGGCTATGTGAGAATAGCTCTCTTAGGGCCAGATTTGGAGCCTAGGTTCATGGAGAGTGAGGGGAGAGACAGAACACAAGGCGCAACCATGTGGGGAAAGAAAGGACGAGGGAGGAAGAAGAGGGCCGACATGGGTTTAAGTGCTCAGACCTCGACGTCAAGTCGGTCCACGCCGAGGTCTAGGGCTCGCTGTTAAAGGACCCAATGCGGAGGTCATGACACATGCTTGTGAAAGATCTCTAGTTTGGTTTTGGTAATTGAGTGACAACCTAGGTGGACTAATATGTTTAAATGTGAGATACACAGATGATTAGTCCACAAGTACACTTGTGTGAGCAACTCATGCCATGACGGTGAAGATGACTTGGATTTGTTGCAAGGCTCACACATGTGATGAAGGAGCTCATTGCATATGAGACATGACATGGAGTCATGTGACTAAGGTGGAGAAGATCAAGACAAGACTTGGCTTGATGGACCGGTTGCAAGCGTGAAGGGTGAAAGGACCGAGGATGCCACCTAGAGGAGGATGAATAGGTGTTTCTAAAAAAATTCAACCCTTCAAAAATGCGGAAACGATTAGTACTTGGAAACTCCTAATCAGATAAATAAACCCCTCATGAGTTAGCTAACAGAGTAAACAAGGTATATGTAAGGTATTTAGGAGCTAAAACCCTACACCACAGAGGTTAGAAATGAGATTGAATAAAAATAGCAGAGTCCATAAATACCAGACATGTCCGGTATCAATACTGGACGCGTCCAGTATACATGAGTTCTCCCCGATCAGCTCCCAACTTGATCCTTTCGATTTCCTCTTTCACACCAAGTTGCTGGCACTTAGTAGTAACCTATTCACAAGCTCAAGAAACACTAGTGGATCACAAATACTCAATGAAAAGAGAGATCGAGACACACGATGTGTTCTACCGAATTTTGGCCTCCATCGAGACCTACTCTCCGTTGAGGGGGCTGCGAGAGACCTAGCAAAGGTCAGCTCTAGAGGACCACGAAGGCCACTCTAGCTGGAGTCTTTTCCAACTCATTTTCCTCCTTCCACTAGCTTGATTCCTTCCCTTGCGGCGGTGGAATCGAACTGTTACAAACTTTCCGAGGCACACCACAATGTCTTGGGTGCTCTCCGGCGATGCCTAGCCATCTAGGACCGAAGAGTCCAAGAGTATCAAATGCAAATCATGAGATCGACAATATGCACAAGTGCCCAAGGGTGGCTTGCTCTGAAATTTGAATCTCACTCCACCCACAGGATGGATTTTGCAAGTTTGAATCACTCACTCACTAAGAGAGGGTTGGAGAGTGTTCTCAAGGCTCAAAAACATGTCTGGAAGTCAGCAGAATCAGCAGCCTCTAAAGGTGGAGGCTAAGGGGTATATATAGCCCCTTTGAAAAACTAGCCGTTATGTGACCGTTGGGCAATACCGGACACGTCCGGTATCAATACTGTACAGCCCCAACGGTCACTTTATCAGTGACGCGCGAGACATCAGAACTCCTGATGTTCGCCGAAACTCCCGACTCATGTTGGAACTCCTAACGAGCCAAGCCAAGACAACGAAGAAATTGCTGTGACTGGGCAAATACCGGACACGTCCGCCAGACTAGCAGAAAACAAGTTAACTCTTTTGTCTCTCAAACACTCAAATCTCACATGGGTTGGCTTGAGCACTCATGAATGATTATCTATCAACATGATGCATCCCTCTTAATAGTACGGCATACCTATTAACTCAAGATCAAATGAAAATGGAGTTTGAAGCGCTTGAGTTGAATTTCCTTGAACCAAAATGCCATAGCCTTCAATCTTCATCAAGTGAGGGTGTCAACATGTTGATTTTGATTTTATCCTTGAGCATTGCTGTAACAGAACCGTCCAATTTATAAGAGCACAAGTACAATAGCAATCACCGAAGCGATCAAACCGTCATACTTGAACCCATATAAACCCAGTAGTCCGATGAACTCATGAAGGATCTCAAACAAACTAACGTACAAACCAAGATCGTATATGATTCAACACAATAAGTCACATGTTACAATAGGTTCACAAATAGTTCTCATACATCAGAGTTTCAACAAAGTTATTACAACCCAAATTTAGAAGTAGCGGAAGCAACATAGTTTTGAAACAACATCAAGATAGTTCAAATACATAGCCAGTTTAGGATCATCTCCAACAAAAGCACATATGTGAGATGATATGGATTGGCCATGCCCTTGGTCTTACTCTCCATCAACTGCAGGAGTTATGCAATGCTTGCAGTAACCATGGTACATCACATCATCTGTAACAAATGGGAATAAACCCTGAGTACGAGAATGTACTCAGCTAGACTTACCCATCATAAACCAAAATAATAAGACACCAAGGAGTATGCAAGGCTTTAAAGGTGGAGTTAGCTTGACAACATTTGCATCAAAGCTTAAGTAACATAACTTGGAGATTTAGTACCTCTAGCATCAATTTGAATACCTATTCAATTAAGCATCTCTAGATTAGCACCTGTACTAGAGCAATTAGTTGATTAAGCTATCAAGCATTAGTAACCATATCTGGTATAATAATTTGAGCAATCATCATAACCATCCAGTTTCAATTAGTGCTTCTACATTGCCGCTGCTCAGTCAAGTTCTCACTATCCGGGAGAGAACGATTCGAATCGATTCCTACCCAGCTGGGGCATTTACTCCTAACACAAACCGAGGCACACACCGCGAAGATAGCCTCAGGTCACCTTTGGTACAATTTAGGACTAACTCGTGGGTCCTATATGGGACCGTGACGCCTAAGAGGGGGGGGGTGAATTAGGCAACTTAAAACTCTAACTCTAAACTATGGCCACTTTTTCTATCCTTAGCAAAACCTATGCAAAAACCCAAATCTACCGCCTCAAGGATGGCATTTATTGGGATTTTTAATGGGTTTCATCCTATCACGAGTGACTCTCCAAACACCCAAATCTACCACCTCAAGGTGACAAGCCATTCTAGCTTTATAGTAGGGGAAGTTAGTGCCATCAAAGTGCGGAGACCTAGAGGTATCCATCCCAACCACTCTAAATAGCGTCGGCTCAACGGCAGTGAAGTCAAAGGTCCAAATTGAACCAACCTGGCTCTGACACCACTTGTAAGGAACCATGACGCCTAAGAGGGGGGTGAATTAGACAACTTAAAACTCTAACTCTAAACTATGGCTACTTTTTCTATCCTTAGCAAAACCTATGCAAAAAGATAAATTATCTAAGTATGCAACTATGGTTTTACTAGTGTGTTGCTATCTCTACCGCAAAAGGAGTTATGCAAACAATGTGAATGCAGAAGCTAAAGAGTAAGGTAGAGATATGTAAACTCCCATTGATGACTCTGGTATTTTTTACCGAGGCATCAAGAAGCGCTCAAGCTTCCCAGTCCTCATTGGAGCCCCTCGCAAGGAATCCCTTGCAAGGGCCAAGCTCCCGATCAGGTAACTCCATGGATAGCTCCGGGCCTTCCCCACGCGCAAATGGGTCTCCGGTGTGCCTTTCGGCAAGCCTCTCCTAGACCACTCCCCGCCGTCTTCACTATCAAGCTTCTGGCCAAAACACCATGGGCCTTGTTCCCTCCGGTACACGGTGGCGACCACACCACAAACGCGGTTGGTGTGATCTCGCAAGACTACAAGCCCCTCCAATGTACAACAATGGTGCGCGCAAGCACCGAGTGGTAAGAGATATGCAAACATTATTAAGCACTAGGCCTAAACCTAGAGCAAGCGCATAAGCGGTGGTCTAAGCAACCTAAGCACTTCGCAAAGCACCTACGCTAATCACCTAATGAATCACTAAGCACTATGCAAGTGGAGATCACTAAAATGGTGTATCAACACCCTTGATATGTCTCCTCAGCTCTCCACCACTCAAATGGCCGGTTGAGGGTCTATTTATAAGTCCCATAGAGAAAGTAGCCGTTGGAGGCGAAACCTAGCTTTCGGCTACTGACCGGACGCTGCTATCGTCCTGACCCGATGCGTCTGGTCGTCCCGACCGTTGGAGCACGCGTTGATCGGACTCTGGACCGAGTCCGGTCTCACTCGATCGGATGTGTCCGATCACGCTGGTGCCGCTCTGGAACCTCTCTAGACTCGATTGGACGCTGCACCTTGTGCGTCCGGTCATCTAGTGCCGCTGCGTCTGGTCACGTTGAATTGTTGCCACGACGATGAACAGTGAAGTCCATGCATCCGGTCACTGCCTCGCTCAGCGTCCGGTCGTAGCTATTGACGCTTGCTGTTGCTGAGCAACTGATCGAACGCATCCGATCCCTATAAGGGCCGCGTCCGGTCACCTCTGCCGGGCTCGTTTCTTGGCGATCTTGCGTCTGGCTTGGTTCTCATCTTTGTGCTTGGACTTTGCTTAATATCTTGAATGCTCTCTTGTGCTTCTAGGGTCTTGCATAAGGTGTTGATCATTGGATCATCATGTCGCCTTCGTCCAAGTCATGCCTTGCACCCTATTAAACTATAAAATAATTACTTGCAAATTCATAAGTCTAATTTGGTTGTGTTGGTCATCAAACACCAAAATCCAAAGTAAATGGGCCTAGGGTCTATTTTCCTTACAATCTCCCCCTTTTTGGTGATTGATGACAACACGACCAAAACAAGCAAATAATAAAAGTTTTGGAATTTAAAAAAAATTTACTTGCTAGAATGCAATGCAAAGGACAAGGTTATATGATGCTAAGAGATACCACATGTAAACATCTTTGGAAACTTATCTTGCCCTTGCAAATGTCCCCATGTGGCATTATGGATTTAAGCCTCCCCCTAACTCCATAATCTACTATCCTCCCTTTCTCGGACCATTACCACTTGTAAATTATTATGATCGGGCTTGCTTTTGGTCCTACAAATTCTCCCCCTTTGGAATCAAACACCGAAAAGGAAGACATTAGTAGCACAATGGAGGGTCAAACTTTGTGATCTTTTGTATGTGGAGTGTAATAGGTCACAAAATTTGACTCTCACATTACATAGACTAAGCTCCCCCTAAATATATGCATACATATGATGGATAATGTAGTTTATGCATAATTGGCAAATTAATGCTCAAGGGAGTTTAATCTATATAATGCATGGAGAAAGCATATAAATACCAAAGTGAAATCAATATGATGATATTGGTTTAGAAATACCACATGTGGAAACCAATTTGATTTATACCACTTGCAATAGGCGGTGGATATTTGAAGTATGATGCTTAACTCCAGGGACTCCATTTTCCTTGCAATGAGACTACTACACACATGATAAGCTTGAAAAGGTGTTAGTCTCAAAGCATCCAATTTGTAGAGTAACCTCCCCCTAAATTTGTGCACACAAGTATGGAATACTTATAGGAGACATGCACATTGATTTTAGAATCAAATATACCACTTGAAAGATGACATCACATGAGTGTGAGAATCATTTTCGAAAGTGATATTCGGGAGAAATTATCTACAATTTGGACTTTGGCACATATTAGATGAACAATTGTAAATCAAGCTATGTGCCGTGCTCCTAAATAATTTAAACCATGTAGGTTTGCTCCAAGGGTTAAGAGTGAAACCGAGCAAGACTACCATAAGATATACCTAGTGTATAGCATGCAAATGCAAACCTAGGCATGAAAAGGAACTAGATGCTAATTGAAATTGTAAGAAATTAAATATAGTTACCTAACATGGGAAGGGGAATTTGGGTCCATAGTATTCACTAACCCACTTGGCAATTACCTTGTCCATAATGATGCACCCCATGAAATGCACCCATACTTTGCCAAGTCTCCAAATTCCCTGAAGTCCATCGGACTTCTCACTTCCCTTTCGGGATCCAAACCTTCTTGGTGCTCTTCATGTTGGAAATGATCTCCTTTGGCACCCAAATGCGTTTGGCCCCATTGTTGGCTTGGTTGTTCACCTTGATGGCCACCACCTTGTCATTTTTCTTCTTCTTCAAGAGATAAGGTGTGGAGGCCTTTTGTCCACCTTGTTGGTGTAGGTGTTGGAGAGCTTGCTTGTTTGCTTTTTATTTTTCTCTTTCTTCTTTGTTCCTCCCCCATTCTTCACCTTGCACTCATAGGACTTGTGGCCTTCCTTGTGGCACACGTAGCAAACCACGGTTTGTCCTTCATTAAGCTTCTTCACTCCCTTGACGGTGTTATCTTGATGAAGTTGGGCTTGCTCCATCTTGCCTTTCACTTGAGTCAAGTCCTTGGTGAGGCAAGCCACTTCTTGCCTGAGTTGCTCATTCTCCATTGCGACCTCTTGTGTGCATGTTTCTACAACAACTTTCTCAACACAAACTTGGTTGCACAAGGGTGAGTCTAAACATGAATCATTACAAGAAGTAGAGGCATTATTTTTAGGCATGTCAAAAATTGAACCTTTCTTTTTAGGTGCCTCGGTGGGGGTTGTACCGACGGCTTCAAGATTAGCAACTTTATTAGTTAGCTCATCACAATGTTTGCATATGGTTTTCATTTTAACGAGCAAACTTTTATAAGCATCTTATGAGCTACCTAACTTTTCCTTTAATTTTTTATTTTTCTTTACAAGTTGCTCATCATTGATTGTACAATTATTTGTGTTTGCACTAGTCTCAAGTTGCTCAATTTTAGTAGATAGCTCCATATGAAGATTGGCAAAAGTTTCATATTGTTCAAGCAAAGTAGCATAAGCTTGTTGTGAGCTATCTAGTTTTTCTTTTAATTTTTCAAGCTTCTTTTGTTGACTAGTGCAAACTTTAGCAAAGTTAAGATTTTCTTGCACAACATCATCATAAGAAGGTAGCTCATCATCACTATCACTATCATTGTCACTATCACTAGGGATAGGTTTTTTGTTACCTCATGCCATAAGGCACACACGTGAGGTGCTTGATGATGAGTGCTTGTGCCCGCGCCTCTTATGGCGGTCTTCTTCTTCACTTGAAGAATCATCCCACGACCTTATTGATGTGAGGGATTTGTCCTTGCACGCCTTCTTCTTTTGTCTTGGGTGTGGGCTTGTTTGGACAAACTTCCACAAAGTGCCCCAACTCGCCGCATCCATAGCATCATTTCTTTCTTTGCTCATTTCTTTGATTAGTGAAGATGAAATCTTCAATTTGGATGGCACACCCTTGACATTGAGCCTTTGGATCATCTTCTCCACCTTGTTGATAAGTTTGATTGATTCTTCATCAAGGTCAGAGGTGGAAGAGGAAGATTGATCATCATCACTTGAATCTTCTTCTTCATCATCCTCATCCTCATCTCTCTTCTTTATCTTCACTTGAGGAGCTTGAGTTTGAGCTTGTCTCAACTTGCTTGCCCTTCATCTTCTTTTTCTCACTACATGCAAGAGCTTTGCCTTTGCTTGATGAAGAGGCTTCTTCTTGACCCATCTTCCATGACAATTCAAATGCCACTATCTTGCCAATGACTATGGCCAGGGTCATGGTGCTCAAGTCCTCCATGTTGTGAAGGATGGTGATGATGCTTGCATATTTCTTTTGTGCTAGCATGGAGATGATCTTCCTCATGATATCCACATCATGTAGCTTTGTTAATCCTATTGAATCAAGCTCATTGATAATTAGATTCAGACGAGAATACATATCATGAACAAGCTCATCATCATTCATTTTAAAGGAATCATAATTTTGTTTAGCTAGACAATGTTTTTGCTCACGGACATTAGTTGTGCCGTCATGGAGCTCTTGGAGTTTTAACCAAATTTCATCTGCTGTATTTAAAGTGAACACTTGGTTAAACACATCCATGCTAAAAGATTCAAACAAGCAATTTTTAGCTCTAGCATTGAAATGAATTTCTTTTTCACTCTTTGTGGGTTTATTGGGATTTTTAATGGGTTTCATCATGTCACGAGTGACTCTCCAAACACCCAAATCTACCGTCTTAAGGTGACAAGCCATTCTAGCTTTATAGTAGGAGAAGTTAGTGCCATCAAAGTGCGGAGACCTAGAGGTATCCATCCCAACCACTCTAAATAGCGTCGGCTCAACGGCAGTGAAGTCAAAGGTCCAAATTGAACCAACCTGGCTCTGATACCACTTGTAAGGAACCATGACGCCTAAGAGGGGGTGAATTAGACAACTTAAAACTCTAACTCTAAACTATGGCCACTTTTTCTATCCTTAGCAAAACCTATGCAAAAAGATAAATTATCTAAGTGTGCAACTACGGTTTTGCTAGTGTGTTGCTATCTCTAACGCAAAAGGAGTTATGCAAACAATGTAAATGCAGAAGCTAAAGAGTAAGGTAGAGATATGCAAACTCTTGTCGACGACTCTGGTATTTTTACCGAGGTATCAAGAAGCGCTCAAGCTTCCCCCTAGTCCTTGTTGGAGCCCCTCGCAAGGGCCAAGCTCCCGGTTGGGTAACTCCGTGGATAGCCTCGGTCCTTCTCCACACGCAAGTGGGTCTCCGGTGTGCCTTCCGATAAGCCTCTCTCGAACCGCTCCCTGCCGTCTTCACTATCAAGCTTCCGGCCAAAATGTCGTGGGTCTTGTTCCCTCCGGTACACGATGGCGGCCACACCACATACGCGGTTGGTGTGATCTCACAAGACTACAAGCCCCTCCGATGTACAACAATGGTGCGCACAAGCACCGAGTGATAAGAGGTATGCAAACCTCACTAAGCACTAGGCCTAAACCTAGGGCAAGCACATAAGTGGTGGTCTAAGCAACCTAAGCACTTCGCAAAGCACCTATGCTAATCACCTAATGAATCACAAAGCACTATGCAAGTGGTGTTCACTAAAATGGTGTATCAACACCCTTGATATGTTTCCTCAGCTCTCCACCACTCAAATGGCCGATTGGGGGTCTATTTATAAGTCCCATAGAGAAAGTAGCCGTTGGGGGTGAAACCCAACTTTCTGCTACTAACCGGACGCTGCTGTCGTCCTGACCAGACGCGTCTGGTCATCCCGACCGTCGGAGCACGTGCGTTGATCGGACTCTGGACCGAGTCCGGTCTCACTCAATCGGATACGTCCGGTCACACTGGCGCCACTCTAGAACCTCTCTGGACTCGATCGGACGCTACACCTTGTGCGTCCGGTCATCCAGTGCTGCTACGTCCGGTCATGTTGAAATGTTGCCGAAATAATGAATAATGAAGTCCATGCGTCTGGTCACTGCCTCGCTCAGCGTTCGGTCGCAGCTGCTGACGCCTGCTGTTGCTGAGCAACTGATTGGTCACGTCCGATCCCTATAAGGGCCGTGTCTGGTCACATCTGTCGGGCTCATTTCTTCGCGATCTTGCGTCCGGCTTGGTTCCCATCTTTGTGCTTAGACTTTACTTGATATCTTGAATCCTCTCTTGTGCTTTTAGGGTCTTGCATAAGGTGTTGATCATCGGATCATCATGTCGCCTTCGTCCAAGTCACGTCTTGCACCCTATTGAACTACAAAACAATTACATGCAAATTCATTAGTCCAATTTAGTTGTGTTGGTCATCAAACACTAAAATCCATAGTAAATGGGCCTAGGGTCCATTTTCCTTACAGGTTAGATCAGCGCCGCACCCTCAGAGATTCTACTAATCTGCCAGGAAGATCGACACTCAAACCCACCCTTGGACTCACGCCATTAGCTCTCCGCACATCCTTATTGCCTCCAGTGTGCGCACTTCCACTTATCGAGGCCCAGCCTAAATTTAGCTACTCGGCTTCGCGATCGTATCATCGGATCTGGCCAGCTAAGTGCTAGGCATGTGTTCAACATGATATGAGGACGTACATCGAATCGGTCCTTAAACGACACATACGAGGATAAATCGGCACCCAAGACCTCCATGCCTTGTTGCTTCTCTATCATGATCCCACCTGGTCTCCTTTATTCATTGACACATGGTTATTTCTAAGCTAGCAAATATAGCCAACCGTGATTAGTTATCAGCATATATCATGCAGGTGACAGGTAATCACCCGACTTCTACCGACTAAGCATGGCTAAGCATATATTCGATCCTAGACCTACATAGGATTCAATATATATATATCTAGACAAGGAAGATATATGCGGCAAGTGGTTCCAATCAACTCCTAGTACTTAATGCAACAACATAAAAGAATTCAAGTTGATAGTTTAAAATCATAGGAGGCTTAGAATGCTCTGGGGCTTGCCTTTCACAAAGGTTGAGGGCTGATGATCTGGACACTCGGGCAACTGTTCACCATCGGGCTCACCTTCTCCTAGGGCCTCCTGTTGCTGCACTTCCTGATGCTCTTCTTGGGGATTGGCCTCGTACTTCAACACGGTGATTTCTTCCGTCGCGCCTATTGCATGCACATGCAAAACGTGAGAATCATGAATGCATAAGAAGGGTCATGGATGACATGACATGATAATGTGCATGATTAAATGATGACTATCATAAAAGGTCATTAGGATGATAACAAAGTTGAATTCTTATTTACTGAGTAGGTACATATCTCTTCTCTAGAAATTTCAAGAATCCACACTAAGTCCATTTTTGGACCACAACACAGCAGCTACAAGTTTTAATCATAACTAGAGTTTGACTCATCCAAATCCTATGATCCTAGACTTTTTGGAAAGCTTATAAAATTTTCTACAAGTTTGATTTAATCACCAAAAGGTTATTCAACCACTATCCTAGTCAAAACTGGTAAACTTACCAGATCTATCTAGAAATTCCAGAGAGTAAGCATTTCGGGAGACCAAATTCTAACAGCTATAACTCTCAAACCATTTAGCCTATTGCCATGAAAATTTGACACAAGCAAGATAAGTAAGTTATCTACAACTTTATTCTTGACAAGATTCACAGCAAACATCACCTTACCTATGCAATTTACTTAACAACCGAAACTGTCTAAACAGTCACTAAAATTGAATTATAGAGCAATTAATATTTCACTGCATACAAGCAATCAAATTTGGGCACAACCAATGGTACCTATAGTTCATATTCATCATGCACACTCTAGAAAACATGATGGTCAAGCCCAAATAAATTATTTAAATGCCTTTATTAATTTATTTGGACACTAAGGTGAAATAAGGAAAATATATCAAAAGTGCACAATAAATTCTTAGAAAATTACAGTATCCTACATATGACCCCAAAAGTCTACTATACAAATTTCATGCCTTTTGGATAAGTATAGCCATCTCTACAAAAAATAACAAGTTGCATACGCTTATTTTAGCAAAAATAGGTTAGCCTAGTGAAAAGTGTCAAAAAATAGATTTCATATTTTTCCTACATTCATCCCAGCACCATAACACTATGTAAAAATTTGCATGATCATTAGTTATGTATTTTTACCCCATTTATTTTCACTAGAAACTAGCAATTATTTAATATTAAATAGGAAGAACATATTCCAAGTATGCTTACTGTAGGTTTAGTATTTTTATTATCTAGAACATGTCAACACAAGATCAGCAAAATTGGAATCACAATTTTATCACTTTTCTAGCTCAAGTTATGCATTTTATAAGATTGAGAATAATTTAAAAGCACTTATCTAGCTCCATTTCATTCTCCCAGAAAAACATCCCAAACAGTAGGTTTCATAATTTTATCAAATAGTACACTTCATGATGAATCCAAAAAAATTTGGTTCACCCAAAATGGACATCTACAACTCTACTGATGAATTTTCAAATTTCACAAGCATTTCATGAAAAGAATAAAAATAAAACCTAAACTACAGCCGCTGACACGTGGGACCCGCTGGTCAGTGATACCGGGGCAGGGGAGGTGCTCCGACCAGCCCTATCTCGCTGGCGGCGAGATCACCGGCGACGACGGTGACACCAACATGTTCCCCTCATCAAGCCACGTCGGTTGGTGGTGAAGACGTGACATAGGGTTCACCGGAGATGTCTCGCCGGCGGCAATGGCGGACGACGGAGGTAGCGCGGTGGTACACTGGCGTTCTCCAGCCATCACGTGCTCTGGTGAGGTGGGCTACGGCTTTACGGAATCCTAACAAAGCTATCTAGGGTGGTTAGGGTTCTAGTGAGGCGGCGGTGAGCTCTACTCACGTGCATGGTCGCGCGGCGGCGCACGGAGCACGATGGTGCTCCCACCATTCCGGCTAGATGGCAGGTCTCTGTCATGCCATACGCTAGGTCTAGGATCACTCAACCTAAGACGCGTGAGAGAGAACGGAGATGATGGACCAGCTTGACAACGGCGAGCTCGAGTGCCACGGCGGCCATGGCAACCACGCGCAGAGCTACGACGAGTTCCTACGCAATTAGGTGGTAGCATCTACCCTAGATCCGGCCTGAGCATCTAGAGCCTAGCATGGTGCCGAGCCAGAGAAGAGGAAGGTAGGAAATGTGGTAGAGCGGCAGGGCCACGGTGAGCAGAGAGCACGGTAGCGCTCCACTGGCGACGGCGGCTACGGCGAAGCAGAATGTCGCTTTACCTAGGGTCGAGAGGTGGTGTTGGTGGCTCAAGGAGGTGGAGGTGATGGCAGAGCAGCTATGGCTGAGACAAATCGACAAGTGGAGCTATGTTGGCGGCTACCGACTGTAGCAGAGCTACGGTGGTGATGCAGTGAGCTCGGAGCTTCGCTTTGGCAAGGCAGAGCGAGAGGGAGGAAGTGAGAGCAGCAAGTGGAGTGAGCAGCAGGGGCGCGGCGCCTTTGTGCATGCTCCGGCCTGACCGGCTGGGCCATCGCCGGTGTACGGCTGCCACATGGCAGCCACGGCCTATGGCCGATCGGCCACTAACGCGTGCGTGGACGCAGCCATCAGAGCCGATGGAAGTGCCTGACAACATGACTTTGCGATCGTCTAACTCCAAATCCGTGGCGATTTGTTGAGAGGAGCAGTAACAAAAGTTGTAGAGCTACATACGATCTACAAATTTGTTTAAAGGACTTTGGCCTAAATCCTAATGGATCGCAAGTTATAGCATCCCAAAGTGCCACACTTGAAACTATAATTCAATCCCAGACAGAAAATTTTCAATGCTAGAACAGTAATTCTTTTGCTACTTGTGAGCTATTTTTGAGCATGCTATGCACCGAATTAGGTCTTGACCCAAAAATAAAAGTTGTTACCCTAGTCAAGTACTACAACTTTTCTTAAGGGTGCACTACCAGGCAAGCACTCTGGTGTATAGTTCAACTTAGGTCAAACATGCAACTAGAAAATGATAGCTTACACTATAATCATGACTTAGAGGCCAAATTGGTCCAAGTCATGAATACCAAAGTTGTTCCTTGTGACATTCTAAACATGTTTAAGGTACTCCTAAGGTTCCACAAGCATTTCACACATTGATCACATGTAAACCCTAGCCTAGGTATAAATTTAAGAGACATCATAAGTGATATAAACAAGGTAGTGAAGATAGAATTTGACATGCTCATGCTCATGAATGCTCAATGACACTTGTGCTCATGAAATGCCAATGTCAAATGCATGCTTAACACCAGGGTGTTACAATTGCCATCTTGAGCATTTGACTTGATTCCATTCAACATATGAGAGTTGGCTTCAAAGATATCAAGTCATCCCTTTATAAAGTCATCTAGGATTTGATTCTTCACTTAAATATGACCAACATAATTTGATTGGTGCCTTGACTAAATGCAAGTACTTCCTTCTTCACCCTATCTAGGTTCCTCGGTCGCCAAGCCATCGCCATCGCTTGCCCTTCACCCTTGCGTAGTACTTCGAAGTCTTTCCTTGCTATGTTCACCATCTCAAGCCATCTAGTCACACTTGGTGTCGAATCATTCATTAAGTTCATTTGTATACTTGTCTTTCATATAGCAAGCTTGAGACCATTCCATATGCAATCCTTCTTGTCTCATTACTTATTTTTCAATGTGCTTGCTTTCATATGAGTTATCAAAATCCCACAATGAATAAGCCTTACATGAATTACATTTGCATTGTTGTCTTGTGTTTGAACTAGATTGTTTCCAACAATACATCATTTTGGTTTTCATTAAATATATGTGAGATAACCCATTTCATGTCCACACTTAGCAAATGGGTTAGACCTTTAATCACGTTGTCATTCAATCATCCAAAACCCACTAAAGGGCTATATGCACTTTCAAAGGGCAAGTTGGAGGCTTTGGAGCGATGGACCGCGTGGCGGTGAACCTTGAGCAAGACTTGGCACCAATGGACGAAGGCAACGGTGAAGAGCAAGTGAGGTCAAGATCGATGAACCAATAAGGTCACACGATGATATGAAGTGAATCATATCATTTGTTGATCAAGGTTGGTGCATGTGTTGCATCAACATCGAAGGGGATGGAATGGAATGTGCAAGGCAAAGGTATAACCTATAGGGCATTTCATTTCACCGGCCATAGGTATGTAGAGAAGTTTATGACCAGGTTTATGTTAGATGGCCATACTATCAAGATGGGCAAACTTGTTTGCATATCGGTCATCCAGTGCCACTCAAGTGATCTAACTTTGCATCGTTGCTAGGATCGAGTAGCGTAGTGAATTGAGTGTCTAATCCTTTGGAAAATGTTTGTGAAAAGCTAACACACTTGCACAAGATGGTGAACACTTGGTGGTGTTGGCACATTTGCAAAGGAGAAGTTGTTTGAGTTGATTTGGATCAACTTGGAGAAGAAAAGGAGAAGAAAAGAGCAAGTTCGGGTTTTCCAAGGGTCAGAAAACGCACCCGAACTTGTAGCTAACCTACAGCCCTGCCTGGGGGGTGGCACCACCCTTTCCGGTGTGCACAGGACACCTCTAGGGTGGTGCACCGCCACCCCTTGGACGGTGCACCGTCACCCCATGCAACGTGCCCAAATCAGTAGTGACATGCTTTCATATTTTGGGCATAACTCTTAGCTCCGAACTCTGATTTTGATGATCTAGGACTTTTTAGAAAGCTAATGAGTAGCTCTACAAGCTTGAAGTGGTGGAAATTAATTTGGAGCAAGTTAGGGGCACTATACTATCCAGTGACCATTACAGTGTGGTACCGCCCTATTTTTCCAGAGAGGGAGGAAAACTCATCGAGGGGCACCGCCACCCCTAGGGCGGTGCATTGCCCCTATATGTCTGGTGTCAGGGTCTCAATGGCTAGTTCAAATTAGCTATTGCAATTCAACTGTTGGGGCACCGCTCCTACCTGTCTGGTGCCCACACCAACCTGTCCGGTGACCGCGCAAAAATGTGTTCCAAGGCTCCAACGGCTCTATTTGGCTTAGGGGCTATAAATAGAGGTGGAGCTCGGCCTTAGGCTGGTTGCTGAGAACCCTTAAGCCTTGGTGGCTTGTGTAGGTGTGTTTGGGAGCCCTCTAACTCACAAACGCTTGATAGTGATCATCGGATTGAGTATGAGTGCAATTCTAGTGCAATTGCATCGTGAGGTTGCATCGAGTAGCACTAGGTGATCGAGTTGCAAGCCGGTGGTGCTTGTTACTCTTGGAGGTTGACACCTCCTAGATGGCTTGGTGTCTTGTGGCTTCATCGAAGCACGCAAGAAGATTATGCGGTGCTCCAGAGAAGGATTGTGAGGGGTATTGTGCTCGCCCCATGGGAATCATGAAGAGCAACTCTAGTTGAGCGTGTCATTAAGCTACCCTCAATTTTGGGGTAGGTTATTACGGTGCCCAACGTGTGGGCTTGGCGGGTGATGCCAATTAGCCACTGAACCACCAAGTGAGCGATCGATACAATGGGGACTAGCTTGGTGGCAACCGAGTGAACCTTGGGAGAAAAATCACCGTGTCAACATTATTCTTCCTGTTGGTTTGCATTCCCCATACACAAGCTTGTATTTACTTTCATACATATTGTGCTTGTGTAGTTGCTCATGTAATTAGTTAGCTTTGTGTACCTTGCTAGTTACCTTCTTGCTTGTGTAGCATAGAAGTAGCTCCCTTGCGTAACTAATTTGGTTTTAGTAACCTTGTTAGTTATATTTCTTAGTTTGTGTAGATAAGTAATTTGCGCTCTCTAATTTGGTATTAGTTGCCTTGTTATTGAGCATTGCTAGTGAGCTTAGGCTTTGTGCTTTTTGCATACTAGTTGTGTAGGAGCTCCCCCGTGCTTGAAGTACTAGTTGCATATGTTTGTATGACCTTGCTCCTAGAATTGGTTAGGTGAGCTCTATCTAGATTCTAGCCTGGCATCTTAGTTGCTTGATTAGGATCTTTTATAAGGTGTTTGAGAACTTAGATAGAGGGGTGTAGTTTTGGCTAGACCGGTAGTTTTAATTCCGCATTTATTTTAGAAAGGACTATTCACCCCCCTCTAGTCCGCCATCTCAACCCTACAGCTTGCCGGGTAGCCATGTTGGATCCCACGTGGCATAGTTCATTATAATGTAGACTGACATTATTACGCTGATCCTCATATCTCGGTGTGCCTCTTTATGATGCCGAGCTTTGGGTCCATTTCTAGAAAAGGTTTCCCTGGAGGTCTATTTATAGAATTGTTTTTTGAAAAGAGCCATAATGCATTTTTCACCCATTTTCGGTAGCTCCACAGGCCAGATCGTCTTCCTCCTGGGCCCTCTTTCAGGTCATGGATAGGTAGTCACACACATGATCTGATGCACATCGATCCATAGTGACCTCGATCCACAACTACTCGC
The DNA here is from genome assembly GCA_904845875.1 of Miscanthus lutarioriparius. Taxonomy (NCBI): domain Eukaryota; kingdom Viridiplantae; phylum Streptophyta; class Magnoliopsida; order Poales; family Poaceae; genus Miscanthus; species Miscanthus lutarioriparius. Next base: position 69,843,840 of record CAJGYO010000019.1, on the reverse strand, counting down.
CACCTCAATCCGTGGTGAATGTTGAAGCCGTGTTAATGCCTCACCGATGCTGCTCTCATCTCCCCTTGTAGGAAGCATGATGGAACTCTCGATAGGCTCACCAGAGCCCTCGACCTTCATGGATCTGGTGAGGGCAACACTTCAAGTGAACTTCTGCTTGTTGGTAAGGAACCCAAACTTTATGCTTGGACGGTTTTCACTTTTTCAACTATCTAGTTGATCAATTGTAAACTATCTGTGTTGTTGAAAGGTCCTAAATAGCTAGAGGGGGCGAATAGCTTATAAAAATTTTCTACAACAACACTAAGACAAATTGTTAGATCACAAAAAGGCGAAGCGAGTTTTGCGCTAGCACTACTAGTGTTGCAAGCCACCTATCCACAAGTCTAGTATACTTTGATCTCCATGTATCACACAATGGCTAAGTCACTACTTCTACCACTAGTGAGCAAACTAGCAAGCTAATTACAACTAATTAAGCTACACTACTCACTAGCTACAACTAGCACTACACAAGTATATGAAAAAGGTAAATACAAGTGCTAGGAATGATATACCGAGCTGAACAAGAGATCAATCACAATGAATACCAATGAAATCCTCGGAGACAAGTGTAACAACCCAAAAATCTATACATCAAAAATACCAACTACAAAAAAATTTCTCAAAACTCCCATGTGATGATGAGTGTCATGTATAGAAACCCAACCTAAAGAGATGCATTAGGTCTAACCCCAACCTAAGTCAACACATAAGCATGGCATGTCATTAATTAACTGTGTTTATTTAAATACTGACAAATAAAGTGTTGCATACATTGTTAACTCAATTGTGATTTGGATTTCCATCTGCCTTGTGTTATGCTTAACAACTCCTTTAAAGAAACACACCATAAAAGTAATTATTACTCAAACCAAGGAATAAGGGTTTAAAGAGAAAAATAATTCTATTTTTGTATAACCAAAACTACACCTATTTTTGTTATACAAAATAGCTAAATAAATTCCTAATATATATATATAAAAGAATGTTGTGGGCCTCATATCTAAAACTCCAATAAGGTACACCAATTTTTGAATTCAAATTCCAAATCAAATTGGAATTCAAATAAAGAAGAAGGGAAACAAAATAGAAAAAAAAACTAAACCAGCCTAGCCGGCCTAGCCTGCCTTCTACCACCAGCCGGCCCAGCTCACCGTCACCGGCTTCGCTGGCCCACGCAGCCACCAGCAGGCCATCTGGTTCAAGGACAGAATCTGTGTACCTTCTGATCTAGCCCTACGAGAGGAAATTATGTCAGAAGCTCATGATTCTAAGTACTGTATTCACCCTGGAGGTTCAAAGATGTATCAAGACTTGAAGAAACACTTTTGGTGGAAAGGGATGAAGACAGACATTGCAAGACATGTGGCCCGATGTGACACCTGTAATAGAGTCAATGCTGAACATCAAAGGCCTGCAGGATTGCTAAAGCCTTTTGACGTTCCCGAGTGAAAATGGGAGAGCATATCCATGGATTTCATAGTTGGATTGCCCCGTTCACAGAAATGCAATGATTCCATCTGGGTGATTGTTGATTGTTTGACCAAGATTGCTCACTTTATACCAGTGAAGACCAAGACTAATGCAGAAAAATTAGCAGATCTATATATTGAGCATATTCTCAGACTGCATGGAGCTCCCTCTAGTATTGTATCTAATCGTGGTCCTCAGTTTGTGTCCCGATTATGGGAAGCCCTACACAAGTCTATTGGAACTAAACTTGATTTCAGTACTGCTTACCACCCACAGACAGAACGAGTAAATCAGATCTTAGAAGACATGCTTCATGCTAGTGTACTGAATTATGGCTCTGACTGGGAGAAATGCTTACCCTATGCAGAGTTCTCTTACAACAACAGCTACCAAGCCAGTATCAAGATGTCGCCGTTTGAAGCTCTGTATGGCAGACCTTGTAAGACACCTTTGATGTGGTCTCAACCGGGTGAAAGATCGTTCTTTGATTCCGCTAAAATACAAGATGCAGAAGGAGTTGCTCAAGTGAAGGAGAATTTGAGAATTGCTCAAAGTCGATACAAGAGCTATGCTGATAAAAGGAGAAGAGAACTTGAGTTTAATGTGGGAGACTTCATCTATCTCAAGGTATCCCCGCTACGTGGGACTGTCAGATTCCATGTGAAAGGAAAGCTTGCCCCTAGATTTGTTGGCCCATACAAGATTTGCAAGAGGATTGAAAAGCTTGCCTACAAACTTGAGCTACTTGACGAATTGGTAGGAGTACATCCCGTATTCCATGTCTCACAGCTACGCAAGTGTTTGAGAGTGCCCGATGAAGTAGTTCCAACTGATACACTTGACATCCAAGATACACTTGAGTATAAAGAACATCCTATCAGAATTCTGGGCAGAGATACCAAAGAGACCCGAAGAAAGACTATTCCTATGTGCAAGATCCAATGGAGTAATCACACTGAGAGAGAAGCAACATGGGAGAAAGAGTCTGACCTCCGGCTGCGATATCCTTACCTCTTCGAAGAGTACGTTATGCTTTAATCTCGGGGACGAGATTCTATTAAGGGGGTAGGACTGTAACAACCCAAAAATCCATACACCAAAAATACCAACTACAAAAAAAATTCTCAAAACTCCCATGTGATGATGAGTGTCATGTATAGAAACCCAACCTAAAGAGATGCATTAGGTCTAACCCCAACCTAAGTCAACACATAAGCATGGCATGTCATTAATTAACTGTGTTTATTTAAATACTGACAAATAAAGTGTTGCATACATTGTTAACTCAATTGTGATTTGGATTTCCATCTGCCTTGTGTTATGCTTAACAACTCCTTTAAAGAAACACACCATAAAAGTAATTATTACTCAAACCAAGGAATAAGGGTTTAAAGAGAAAAATAATTCTATTTTTGTATAACCAAAACTACACCTATTTTTGTTATACAAAATAGCTAAATAAATTCCTAATATATATATAAAAGAATGTTGTGGGCCTCATATCTATAACTCCAATAAGGTACACCAATTTTTGAATTCAAATTCCAAATCAAATTGGAATTCAAATAAAGAAGAAGGGAAACAAAATAGAAAAAAAACTAAACCAGCCCAAATTGGCCTAGCTCTTTGCCTTCTACCACCACCAGCCCATTTCACCGTCCATTGGCGGCTTTGCCCACGCAGCCACCACCAAGAGGTTCTGGCCCGACCACAGGCGCCCCACGCCTGCCTTGACAAGACGCCACCACGCCATCGCCTTCTCCCCACGCTGGTTGACGAGTGGACCCCCGGCGTCATCCCCTTCCTTGGTCCCCTCCTCTGTTTCCGGCAAAAACAGAACGCAGATGCCGCGGGAGGGAATCCAACGCCACCTCAGCCCTTCTTCGCCGTCCGTGCCTCACAACCGACTGCGAAGCCGTTGGATGGATGCCACACAGGCACCGGCTGCCCGACAGGGTCACGCACAATGCATGACCACTATCGCGCGTCTGCCATGGCCATGGCCGAGCCATGCTCTTTCCCCCTCCCTGTCCCCCACCTTCTCGACCACAGAGCACAGATTCGATTTCGCCATCGCACCCACGATCGCGTCGCGACCCCGTAGCCCTAGCCTCGACGCGATCACAGCCCTCCGCGCGCACCTGGCCATCTCCAACCGCTCATCCATGCCGTGGCCGAAGCTCCGGCTACAAAAGCCTCGGCCCGGGAGCCCCTAGCGCCCTTCCATCGCCCCGCCTCCACTTGTGGCCATCCACCAGACCACCCAGCACGAGGGTCGAGGGGAGGAGAAGAACAAAGAGGGCCGAGCCGCTGCCGGGAGGAGGACCGGAAGATCACCGAAGCCAGAGCGGGCGACACTGCACTGCACTGCCTCCGGAGCTACACGGCCACGACCCGCCACCGCACCGCCATCCTATCGTCTACGACACCTACGGTGAGCCTCTCGCTGCTGAGACCCCTCCTAGCCCCATGGACGCCGTAGCCGAGCACACGCACGCCACGCTCATGACGCCGCCGCCATGGTGTAGCCACCACTGGCGCACCCGACCACCTTGCTAGACTAGAACGTAGCCGTAGAGCATCACCGTGATGACCGGAAGATAGCCACGTAGACCAAGTCGACGATAGTCAGCCGCAGCCCCTTGGCCAGAGCACCAGACCACCAGCCAGAGCACCGCCACCACCGGCTAGAGCACCAGACCACCGTGGCTAGTACCGCTGGGAACGCCTGGCGCCTCCTTGACTCACCCGCCCTGTTCGCAGGAGCCACGGCAAACTCACGCACCCCGCCAAACATGCTCTTGGCCACCACCATAGCCTGACCATGCCACACCGACGAGCGCCGCCACGCCAAGCCACCGACCACCATGGCCGACGCTCTAGAAAGCCCTGGCCACCACCTAGATCCCACCACCGTGTACGCCGAGGCTCGGCGGAGCTTTCATCCACGTCAATCGCGCACCAGTGCCTTTGGCGAGGCTCACCGGCGAGACACGCCACCGGCTGGAGCACACCGCTGGAGAGGAAGGGAAATTTCTTCCCTGGACCGCCCACTCGTACACCCGGTGCACATGAACCACAGAGAGAGAGGAGAAGGGTGGACGCGGTCCATCAGAAGGAGAAGCAGTCCACCGTGGATCAGCGCTTGCATTCACCGTGGACCGCGAGCCGTGGACCATGGCCCAGTAGAGGCCCAAGGCTATGACATGGCAGCGCCACAGCATGCCATGTGGCGGGCCAAGCCCGGCCCAGATCCAGCCCCGTCTAGGCCCAGTCGAGACCCGGCCCGTATTGACCGTTGACCGGTCAACGCTGACCGTTGACCTGGCCCCACATGTCAGCCACACAGAGTCGCTGGACCCACATGTCAGATGGTGACGTCATGCTGACGTCACGCGGGGCCCACACATTAGAAGCCGACACGGCCGAGGTGACGTCATGCTGACGTCACGATGACATCAGCTGCTGACGTCAGCTGCCCTGGACCCACACGTCAGTGACCCTGACCCGTTGATCGTTGACTCGCCGTTGACTTGACATTGACTTTGACCGGACCCACATGTCAGTGACCTGAGAGTCCCTGGACCCACCTGTCGGAATTGATGACGTTGCTGACGTCAGCTGGACCCCACCTGTCAGCTTGGAACCGAGATGCTGACGTCAGCGTACCACATGGACCAGTCACAGTGTGACACGTGTCAGCCCAGGATTAATTCAGCCTTTTCCCATTTTCAGAAATGATTTAAACTTCGGAAATTCATAACTAATTCATATGACCTCAGAAAAATATGAAACTAGGACCAAAATTCATCTAAAAATGAGCTCTACGCAATGAACCCATGTTTGAGTGCATTTGGCTCTTTTCAATTTTCATTGGTTCTTTGTGCTATTCTATAGACGTCGCTAATGCAACTATAATTCGATCATTTGCAAACTCGGAGGAGAACCAGACGGACGAGGATTGTGAGTACCGTGAGGAGTACGGAGACGACTACACTGAAGGTGCCACATCCCACCCAATCTCGTAGCACCTATTACGCATGGCTAAAATAGAAATGCTAGTGCTTACTTTATTGTCATGATCACACTATGGTAGGACTTGCATGGTAGTATGCTTTCTTGATGGCCTTTACCTTGACGCAACCTTACCCCTGCTCACCCTGCTGTTAGGCTAGTCACACGTTTGCTACTATAATTCATTGCTTATTACTTCTACTACGCTTGCTCTACATTGGTGCGTGGTGGAAAACTGGTGTTATCTGGACTATGGGGAGAGTGCTGCGTGTGTGACTTGGGTGCGTGGAGGGTGAGGGTTGTGTCGACCAAGTTAGAGTATACGACGAGACTGGGGCAAGTCTTGCCGTGGGGTGCTACCTGGGCACCCCTGAAATGGATGCCTGTGGTGGGTAAATGGTATATGAGGTGGCCCTAGGTGTGATCCTATGATGGGAGGAGCCCAGGGTGGAGGTGCTGTGGTGGCATGGTAAATGGAAACCCTAATGAAGACATTCTAGCTTGGTCATCCCTAAGGACTTACTAGTACTCAGATTCATCGAGAAGCCTTACGTACCACTCGCCCTATATGGTGCGGGACGGCCGGACTACTTGGTAGGATATTGCCACTACGCTAGGTTGATAGTGGACAGTGTGAGGGAGGTACGGGGTGCGGAGGATTTCCCCCACACCCTTCCGAGACTTCATGGAGACCTTGTGGACCCGGCTCATGACTCACAGTTTCAGCCACCCCAGACTGGACTTGGGGTGTACCAGGGCTGAATGGTAGAGTGGCATTATCCTAGGCTAGCAAGCGGCCAGAATCAGCCCAATTGACGACGGTCAGCGAGGAAGGCAGATCTTGTGGTTATGTAAAACCTCTGCAGAGTGTATGGTTGATCGATCGATACATATGCCGACATGTCGGCTATGGACCTTTCCTGGGTTTCGCTTAAACTAGATAGTCAGATGAGTCCTTCTCTTCTCCCCCTGGGAGTGATTGTTTGGATGTAGCCAGGGGCTACGGGCCTTGAGACAGTGCCGAGAGGGAGTTGGCCTGTCGACTGAGCGATGGTATGGTGATGGTGTGGAGAAGGTGGTATATCGATCCTAGGATCGAAACCTGGCTCCAGAACGGAAATGGGGTGGAATGGGTGTGGGAATGGTGTTAAAACTTGACCCACTATTATTATGTACTTGATATGCTAATACATAGGAAACCCCAGCCTTATAGGTTCCTTTTGATTATATCCAACTTGCATCCAATTTCCACAAAGCAATGCTCATAGGGTGGGAGTGGCCAGTATAAATCGTACTGATAAATTTTGGCACACAGGTTCTGCTGAGGAGTATAGCTCCGAGGAGTTTGACGGTTGAGGGGTTCATTCTTACGCTCAAGTTTGGCGATCTTATCTTCAAGCTGTTCTGAATGAATGCTACTTTTGATTCCGCTAATGCGACGATGTAATAATTTATGTAATTCTGCACTATTTGTACTCTGATATTATCGTTGTATGGATGTGATATTCGACTGTAATTTGGGTAATATGATCTACAACGGTCTTATTACACTTCGACTCTGTGGATTTTCCTTCGTGGAAATCGGGGTCGCTTCAACAAGATGACACAAGATTTTTCTTCTGAGGTTCACTTGCTTGCCGACAAGGTAGTCCCCGTTGTGGTGATTCACCCACTTGGAGGTTTACGTGCTAATAGGCATCACATGCCTAACCCACAACCAGGTGCTGCAAAACAAACACAAGATGGGGATCCACAAGCCATGAGTAATCCACTAGAGATGTCTTTCGTGATCTCCCACAAGGAAGGCTCAAGAACCCCTCACAATCCACCGATCGGAGCCAGAGACAAACACCACCTTTCGCTCAACAATCCTGCTGCACCAAGCCGTCTAGGTGTCAGCAAACACTAAGAGTAACAAGAGAAATCCATACCGAAACACAATCACCAAGTGCCTCTAGATGCCATCATTCAACGCGGTGCACTTGGATGCTCTCCAATCTCACCAAATATTGAATCCATCAAGCAAGATGAGTGAGAGAGGAATGGATAGGCTCACACGGTTGTATTGTCAATGAAAATGGCCAAGAGAGTGAGCCCAAGCCAGCCAACACGTATTTGTAGCCCCCCAAAAGAAATAGAGTCGTTAGGCTTAAGATGGGGATCCTTGTGCAATGACTGGACGCGCCAGTCGAGATGACCGGACGCACCCGAGGCAGGGTTCGGTCCACATGATGCAGCCACGTATCCTCCTCGTTCAAGCTCCCGTGCGCCAACGGTTAAGTTCAGACCGTGCGCCAACGGTTAAGTTCAGATCGAACGCGCCCGAGGCCAACTAGACCCATCGGCCCTGCGTCCGATCACACACGCCCGCACACCCAGCCTGCAAACGGACGAACACGGCGCTGAATGACCGGACTCGGGCTCACCTGGAGTCCGGTCCAACACAGAGAGGTTCTAGAGCCGGTTTTTCAAGACCGAACGCATCCGCTCGACCATGACTGGACTCTGCCAGAGTCCGGTCCTCACACTCAGCTACGCGCCCAAGTTTCACACACCGCCACATCAGCACGATCGGACCCGAGAACAGTGTTCCCGCAGAGTCCGGTCCTCTCCTTTACCAGGGTCCGGTCGAGACCGCCTGCTGCGCCTCCTCTGATCACAATAACCAGACCCCCACACTGTGGTTTCGGTCTCACTGCGACACAGGGTCTGGTCTGGCCACCCAGCTAGGCCAAGACCCAGGGGTGATGACCAGACTCACCCACTCAGGGTCCGGTCAGACCGACCCTAGAGTCCGGTGCCTCTGAAACTTCTCCTTCTCTTCTCCAATGTAACACCCTCGGTGTTTGGCTTCTACTAATTGCATTTCGTCTCATAAACATGTGCATCATCTATCTCATCATGTCATTTTCCCTGAAACATACATATGAAACATTCGCATATTCTGTTTGTTTCGTACTGGATTGCTTGTGAATGGTAGTAGTGCAACATATGAATGCAACATGAATTTCCCATGTCTTGAAGCATGGCAACATGGTAGTAATGTGACAAGTATAGGATAACAACAAGGTCATGCAACATGTGAAACATTGTATTGAAACATATGTATGAATTGCTTGTTTTACTTTCTTTATCACATGTGATCAGTAGAAGTGGTATAACAACTTTGTAAAATGGTTGATCATGGTCTAATACACCTTAACTATACTTAGTTTACTTGTTGGAACATTGTTCATGTAGACCAAAATGACCAAAATGTCCTCAAGTGCAAGTTTGACTTACTTTGACCCATGGAGTGTCATCGTTTGACTGATTCAAAAGTCCAGCTTAGAAGCTTTGCATGGCTGTGCACTCTTTACAAAAGTTGTAGCTAATTTATCAAGGAACAAAAGTTGTTTTATGACCAACTCATGAAAATGGCTAGAACATGCTCAAACATGGCCCACAAGTCAGATGTACATGCTGATTTCATACTTAGCAAATTTTTCTAAGTCCCAAGCAGATTTCAGTTTCATGAGCTGATGTTTGGAGCACTGTATCTCACTGACCAAGCCAAACTAGTTCGAGCTCCAATTAGCAAACTTGTAGTACTCATGTAGGTCTCCAACTTTGTTAACTACGACTTAACCTGGATCGCCACGGATTAGGAGTTAATGATCGTCGAATGGGCGCTGTCAGTCATCGGAATTGAGCACTGAATCGGAGCTACAGTGATCAAGTTTCAGAAAAATGAAGCCGCGTGTCCGCCACCCGTCGCCGCCGCTCGAAAGCTGGCCTTGGCCACGCCACGCGCCGGCGCACTCCTGGTGTCGCAGCCTGGCGCTTTAAAGCCAGCCACCCAGCGCTACCGCCACCGAAGTCGCCGCTCCATTTCTCCTTCCTTCGCCTCCTCGCTCACCGTAGCTCACTTTGGATCACCGAAGCCGCCGAGCCAAAAATCCACCGTAACCAAGCTCCATTGCCCGATTCGTCCAAGCCATAGCCCGCATGAGCTTCTCGCGTCCACGACCACACCATCACCTGCGTTTTCACGCCCGGTAGAGATCACCACAGAGGCGGCTCCACCGGTCGCCATGACCGCCGCCGCCGAGCTCGCTCGTGGCCGTGCCGCCAAGCCCCTTATCGCCCCTTCTCTTTCTTGCGCTAGCTTCGGTATGTGACGCTGAAGCTCAGTGAGTGAGTCACTAGGGCCGTGACGTCAGTAGCCACGGAGCCGGCCGTGCCATGGCCGAAGCGCCGTGCGGCTATCGCCACCCTCCTTGTCGCATCAATAGCTACGAATGAGGGTTCCCCTAGGTCCGCTAGGATGAGGCGAGCACGTAGAAACCCTTACCTTCACCGGAGAAGCCACCGGCGGCGAGCTACGCCACCGGCCGTCGCTCCTCCCCTGTTTCCCTCGCTGACGCGCGGGTCCTCCCTGTCAGCGTCGCTGCTGAGGCGGGAGCCCAGCGTGGGCCGCGTTGTGCTGAGCCGCGCCGTGTGTTGGGCCGTGGGCGCCGCGTCTTGGGCCGTGCCGGTGTGCTCGCGGGCCGCTGTTCCGTCGGGCCGGTCCAACAGCTGTGGATGCGTTTTGATTCTTATTTGTTTGATTTATTATTTCACCGAATTGTGTTGTTATTCAAAAATATGTAGCTCCTAGTATATAGATCCAAATGATGTGGTTCTAATTTTGTTAAGTTCCTGGTCATGTCTAGTATTTAACAAAAATATTATATGAGCACATGTTTTAGAAATTTTTGATGAATTAATTAGGACTTTGAAATGTGTTTTTGGATACATGCAAACTTGTTTGAATTTTATCTTGAGTTTCTTTGGTTCAAAAATTATGAAATTTTGTGGGAAGTCTGCTATTGCTTATTAGAAGCTCTGGTAAAAATTTTAGAACTATTGCATGTGTAGTTTTTAAGTTATAGAATTTCCTTTTATTAATAGGTGGATCTTGTGTGAATTTTCATAATTTTTCTATAGATCCAATGAAGGTGAAATTTTATGGGTGCTATTCTTATGTTAGAAGGATGCTAGGAAAAATGGGAAATCTATTGTTTGACACTTTTTAATAAGGTTTCCTAATTATGCTAGAAATAGACATGTCATCTATTAATTTGGATACAGCAAGTTATGTTGGTCCAATGGCTTTGAAATTTTGATGGTAGTCTATTTGCAGCATGAGATAGCTACTGTAATTTTTGTAGATTTTTATGAATAGTTTTACTATATATTGCTTAAATCACCTAATTAACTAAATAAATTGGAAAAGGATATTAAATAATTTATTTAGAAGTTAGCACTATACTTTCTGATGTTTCTTAGGTATGAAAAACAAGTTGGTAAACTTGGTTTGGTCAAATTAGGCTTTTGCGCCATCATTAAATAATTAAGTTAGCAACCCTGTCATTGCGGGACAGATTCTAGGTCTACTGGAATTTGAATTGGTTAACTTCAGAATCATGCTTTGATGTTTACAAATGAATTGTAGAGAATTTCATAAGCTTTCCAGAATGTCCTCTTGCAAGTCATTTGGAGTTATAGAACTCTGGTTATGATAGAATTAAGTAACTACTTGTTGCATATGAAGCTTTAACTGTTATTTTGAGTATGTCTTTACTATTCTAAGTTCATGGTACTGTTCCTAGGTGTTAGGCCTTTAACTGAAGATGAGCATATTTATCTTAGGTTATGCAAATTAGGTAAGTTGCTCTTGTTATTTAAGTTAAGTTGGATACATGCTTAAAGTGTTTTGAATAGAGCAAATTACTCGGTAAACGAGTGTCCAGTGATGTTTTCGTAAACACCCATTGTGATTCATTCATCATGAGCATCATGTCATTCGTTATGCATCCATGATATTTATCTTGTGCATCGGCATGCAATAGGTGTACCGGAAGGAGTAACCCTGCTGGAATTCGAGGAACTGAACGAGCAGCAGCAGCCGACACCGGAGATTCAGGAGGAGCAGCCTTCAGGAGAAGTGCCAGACGAGGTCGTCGTTGAGTGCCCTGACCACCGTCCTTGCAACTTTGTGAAAGGCAAGCCCCGGAGCATATTAAGCCTCCTATTTTCCGAACTGCAGTTACAGTATTATTATTATTACATATATATTGTTGCATTAAGTTTAGGTGTTGGATGCAAACACTTGCTGCATTGGTTACCCATTCCTTGTCCAGATATTATTACCCTAATCCTATGTAGCTCAGGCTCGAGTAGTGCTTAGCACTGCTTAAACGTGGTAGAAGTCGGGTGATTTCCTGTCACCTGCGAGATATAGGATGATACATGTGGCACGGTTGGCTATATTTGCTATCGTGGAAAAGAACCAGTCTTAATTTGAAATAAAGACCGGACGGAGGCTTGCCGGTTTGCAGTGACTCCGTCTGTGTCGCTTAAGGACTGATTCTTGGAGCCTTTCCTGTTCATGTTGAACGCATGCCTCTCTCTTAGTTGGCTGGGTCTGGAGACCGACCACGAAGCCGAGTAGCTCACCTCAGGCCGGGAGTCGATAAGTATAAAGTGCGCCTCGGAAGGGAGCCGTAGGCGTGAGTCCAAGGGCAGGTGATTTAAAAGTCCTGATCGTCCTGGCAGAAGGGTAATCCCTGAGAGTGCTGGCGCTGATCGAACCCGCGAATTTGGTTCCTGAGATGTTCCAAAGGTGACCCACGGCTACCCTTGCAAAGTATGCCAGGGTGAGAGTTAGGAATACCCCCTCAACTGAGTTGTAATTCGATTCGAATCGCCGTCTCTCCCGGTTAGTGAGAACTTGACGGGCTTATCTCCAATGTAGATACACTTAATAACTTAATGGTTCGGAAATGATGATATGATGATGACAGCCTTATTATACCTGCTATGGTTAATATTGTTTGCTCCTAATAAGTGAGTGCTCTAGTACAGGTGCTAATCTAGTGGACAGGTAAGTAATGATAAGCTTGATAATAAGTTTAAATTGATTACTATACTCATAAGCTCTTTTTATGCAACTGAGTCAAGCTAGCCCACCTGAAAAGCCTTGCATGATCCTTGGTGTCTTTTATTTTTGATTTTTGTCGGGTAAGTCTAGCTGAGTACCTTCTCGTACTCAGGGTTTATTTCCCACCTGTTGCAGATGACCAGTTCTTCTTTGGTTGCTTCAAGTACTGCCTTCTCCCTGCTGGGGATGAAGACTAGACCATTGGGCGCGGTCTCTACTAGTTCTCGTACCTGATAATGCTTTTGTGGGACATGACTCTGATCTGGCAATGTATTTGAAACTATGGAGTTAAGTACTAAACTATGTTGCTTCCGCGCATTCAAACTTGGTTTGTAATATTTTATTTGAACTTTGATGGATGTAATCCGAATGCTACTTGTGAAATGTTGTAACGAATGATGTGTTGTGTTGAATCATTACGATCTTGGTTTGTATGTCGAGAGTTGGTTGAAATCCTTCGTGATTTCCGGACTACCGGGATTATGGGAGCTTAAGTACGTGAATTTGATCGCCCGGTGATTGTTTTTGTACTTACGTTCTTATGATTTGGTCGGTTCATTACTGGTGGCATCGAGCAAGATTTGACACTAAACACGTCATTTGTGTATTTAAAACAAAAGTATTTGTAAAAATCCTAAATTAAATACTAAGTATTGCCAAGTGGTCATATCCCTTATGCCCAAATAAGGACTCTTAGGTGGCTTATTAAAGTACTAACTTGGGGTTCTCGCTTGTTCTGTTTCGTCGTCCATACGGGCGTGCTATTTATATGGATGCCATCCGCTTGGGTGGTAATGTATGGATCAAAATACCTCTACGCCCGGGTAAGTGGGAGTTAGAGAGCATGACCGTCCAATCGTCGGTCTAGGGGAGAGTAGTTGTGGTTGCTCGCATATTTACATGTTCAATCATGTATCTATGAGAGTACTTAAATGTGGGTATCTCGACGGGTAGCCGTGTGATACTAGAGTATGTGCATCGGGGATGTATGTATGAAAGTATTTAGTTATTGCCTGCTTTTATGCATTTTGGGAAATTATCGGGCTGAAATGAAATTTTCTGCAGGTACACTAACAACGTATCGTTGTAGATCGACTAGCTACCATATATGAGAGAACGTATGTATGCCACCGTATATTTTGCTAGCCTTTAAATTTTTCTAGGATGGTGAGGACGTACGGATCGTGCATGCATCATGTTCAAGCATACATGGCATTTCTTGCATTACTCCCTCCTTTAAAATATGATTGTCCCGACTAATTAAATTTCAGATCCCTTAAATGATTCTCCCCTTACGTTGTAACTTTTTGCTTACAGATGGCGCGCACTGAAGCTCACTTCATCGTAAGTCCGGCTGGAGGCGGGCGCCTTGTCACCGCTTAGCTCCTCATGATCCCGGCCCCGAGCCTACTGAGGAGGAAAGGCTGAGGACAGAGCTAGCTCGGGTGACTGCTGAGAGGAATGCGGCTAAGCACCGCTTGGAGCAAGTAACACAGAAAGGGACCAAGAGACCCTTGAGGTTCAGAGGTTGTGATTGCTCACCGTGAATCAGGAACGCATGTTGATTCACGTGATGAACCAACGGAATGAAGCCCGCACGAGGAGGATGTGTTGAGAGCACGACGGGTAGAGCTAGAGCAGCAAGTGGCAATTCTTGAGGAGTACAATGACAATCTCCATGAGGAGGTTCACTGTTACACAATCAACTTCACCCTCTCCCCGCCACCGAGGATGAGGATGAGATGGGTTCTGGTGTCATCATGGTGAAGGTGATGATGACATGGAGGTCAATGGACCTGAGGACATTCCACCTGATAAGGAGGAAGATGAGGAGTTAGAGCCTGCTAGTGATGAAGATGGAGGAGAGATCTTCGACACTGACTCTGAGGACGATGCGTAGTTTAGCTTACTACTTAGCTAATGCGCAAGAGCTAGTCTTTTGTTGATCCTCATGCAGGAACGTGTAGCTTTGGAATAAGTAATCATTGGGATGTAATATCGAACCATAAGTTATCTTTGGATGTAAGTTTGGAACCACTATGGCTTGAATGTAACCTATCGAACGTATTATGCTCCACGTATGTGAGCCTTTGATAAATTCCGTCTTTGCGGTCTATGGATCTCGTTGTTGGTTAAGTTCATCGCATTTATGTGTCAATTGACGCGCTTGATGAGTTGTGTGGTTGTGATGAATGATTGTGCCTCTGTTGATTATATAAATGCATTCCCTCCAATGGACTTAGTTTGGCATAATTATATGGTTCATCTACAAAAATTTCCACATCGTCAGTGCTCATTGGCTATACATTTTGCAGATGGCTCATAACCTTCGTCATGGTCGTGGCATGGGAAATGAGGAACAACCACCTCCGCCACCGCCCACACCGGTGAGCTAATAATGAGATAATTGTGGAAAGTCGGCGCATGTTATTTGAGGCTATGCGACGAGATGGCTAACCGTGAGGATCGTCATGTCCGCCAAGGACCCGAGCCAAACCAAGACAAAGTGACTTTAAGGACTTCATGGATACAAAGCCTCCTATCTTTTCGTGAAAGAGGCGAAGAACCATTACAAGTGATGAATGGTTGAGCACGATAGAGCAAAGGTTTGGATTGCTCCGGTTGATCAAGGTATGAAGGCCACATATCATGGGACACCAGCTCCAAGGCCTCGCAGTATCTGGTGGACACATCACAAGACCACCTTCCCCGCAAACGCCGAGATAGTTTGGGGTCGATTTGTGCAAATTTTCAGGAGGACACTTTATCCCTCCCGGTCTCATGGCCATTAAGCATCTTGAGTTTATGAAGCTCACCCAAGGCAACAAGAGTCTCAATGAATACCTCCGGGCATTCAACAACTTTGGCGAGGTATGCTCCGAGTTTGTCGACATCGACGCTAAGAGAATAGCTAGCTTCAAGATGGGACTTTCCCTAAATTGATGAAGTCAATGGCAATCGCAAGTGTGTCACCTTCAATGAGTTTATCGGTGACACTCGACTCAGAGAACAATGATAAGATATACGCCGCTTCCAAGAACCGTAAAAGAAACTTTGAGGTAGGTGCTTCTCAGTCTAAGGCACCAATGGTATCCAAGGCCCGATCATCGCCCACCCAATGCTAATGTCGGTGCATCGCCCACCTCAGAAGAAGAATCAAGCAAAACTGGTTTTTGCAAAAATTACAATTTCCTTGCCAAAGAATACCCTGCAGGTGGCAGCTCCAATGTCCCACCAGCTAACAGCCGTGTTAGAAACTGTAACCAGCTGGTCATTGGGCAAATAGATGTCCCCATCCTCCCAAGAATGCTCAAGGAAACATCCATGAGGGCGTGTTCACTACACTCATGTGGAGGAAATTCTGCTGGTGAAGTGGTCACCATTGGTAAGTTTCTTGTTAATGATCACCCTGCAGTTGTGCTCTTTGATTCGGTGCTTCACATTCCTTTGTGAGTTCTACTTTTGCATCTAAGCATAAGATGAATGTGATTACAATTGTCAAGGGTGGTTATTGTATTAGTCTTCTTTGGGAATAATATCATGACTAACCAAGTAGTAAAAGATGTAAAGCTTGAAATTGGGGATCGAGAGTTCCTTACGGATCTTGTAGTGCTACCGGGGTAGGAATTGATATAATCCTAGGAATGAAGTGGATGAGTGGAAATGGAGTGTTGATCGACACGTCAACCCGTGTGGTAATGTTGAGGATCCTGTGGATAAGAAGGGTTTTCTCGTGCGATTACCTCGTGATATCTCTATTCACAATACAACCAATGCTACCCTAGCCAAAGCCATTGAGGAGCTACCGGTTGTCCGTGAGTTTCAGATGTCTTCCCGATGACTTGCCGGATTACCTCCGGACGCGATGTAGAATTCAAGATAGAACTCATTCCGGGTACGGCTCCTATATCTCGAAGGCCCTATAGAATGCCGCCCAATGAGTTGGCTGAACTAAAGAGTCAGTTGAATGAGCTATTGAAGAAAGGTTTGATTCGGCCTAGTTCTTCTCCTTGGGGTTGTCCGGCTATCTTTGTGAAGAAGAAGGACGAGTCTCTACGCATGTGTGTAGATTATCGTCCCCTAAATGCTGTTACCATCAAGAACAAATACCCTCTTCCTCGCATCGATATTCTGTTTGATCAGCTCTCTAAGGCTAAGGTATTCTCCAAGATCGATTTGAGGTCAGGTTACCATCAGATCAAAATTCGTCCCGAAGATATACCTAAGATGCCTTTCTCTACCGTTATGGTTTGTTCGAGTACCTTGTCATGTCTTTTGGGTTGACAAATGCTCGCACACTTTATGTACCTGATGAATTCTGTATTCATGCCAGAATTGGACAAGTTTGTCGTCGTATTCATTGATGATATCCTTGTATATTCTCAGAATGAAGAAGAGCATGCTGAACATCTGAGAATTATCTTAACTCGGTTGCGTGACAACCGACTTTATGCTAAGTTCAGCAAGTGTGATTTCGGTTGAACAAGATACCTTTTCTAGGTCATGTGTTATCGGTGATGGAATTTGGTTGACCCTACGAAGGTGCAAGAAGTCCTTGAGTGGAAGGCACCTACTACGGTCCTGAAGTTCAAGTTTCTTGGGATTGGTGGCTATTATCGTCGCTTTATCCCGGATTTCTCAAAAATCGCCAAGCCCATGACTCGACTCATTGCAAAAAGATGAGAAGTTTGTGTGGACTCAAGTGTGAAGAGGCTTTCCACACTTTGCGGACCTTGCTAACTCTCTGCCTCAGATTGGCACAACCCGACATCGAAAAGCCTTTTGATGTCTATTGTGATGCATGTGGCACCGGTTTGGGGTGTGTTCTTATGCAGGAAGGACGAGTAATTGCTTATGCTTCGCAATGCCACTTCAAAGCATGAAGTCAACTATCCTACCCATGACTTAGAGCTAGCCGCATGATTGTTCATGCCTCGAAGATTTGGAGACATTACTTGGTTGGGTAATGTGTGCAACATCTACACTGACCATAAAAGCCTCAAGTACATCTTTACTCAACCCCGAGTTGAACATGCGTCAACAGGTACTGGTTAGAATTGATCAAGGACTACAACCTTCAAGTGCACTATCATCCCGGTAAGGCAAATGTGGTTCTTGATGCCTTAAGCGAAAGGTCCATTGCAATTCCTTAGTTAGTGAAGACTTTCATCTGTCACACCTCCTTCATCCTGTAGTACTTCACAATATCACTGTGGATTGCTCTCTTAGAAGTCGAATTATCGAACTCCAGAAGACTGATGTGGGTGTGTTTCATATCAAACGGAAAATGAAAGAGAAAGAGACCAAGCACTTTAAGGTCGATGACAAAGGAATTCTCTGGTTTAATGATAGACTTGTGGTACCCAAAGATAAAGAACTTAGAAATCAAATTATGGCTGAAGCCCATTCTTCTAAGTTGTCCATCCATCCTGGTAGTAGTAAAATATATCAAGCTGTATTATTGGTGGACCAAGATGAAGAAAGAGATCGCAGCTTACGTGGCAAGGTGTGATAAGCATTGCAGAGTCAAGGCTATTCACATAAGGCCCGGACTTTGCGACCACTCTCTATTCCCCGGGTGGAAGTGGGAAGAAATTAGTATGGATTTTATTGTTGGATTACCCACTACCAACAAGGGTTGTGATTCTATCTGGGTTATTGTTGATCGCCTAACTAAATCTGCTCACTTTATTCCGGTCAAGTCTACCTATCATCCTCACAATTATCTTTGAGATTTATTTTCAACAAGTGGTACGTCTCCATGGTGTACCCAAATCCATTGTTTCGATAGAGGACCTCGGTTCACGGCTCGCTTTTGGGAGTGCTTACATGAGAATCTTGGCACTCATCTAATCCGCAGATTACGCTTATCATCCGTAAACATCGTGATGATCGAAAGGCGTGTTAATCAAATTCTTGAGGACATGCTTAGGGCTTGTCTTATTTCTTGCAAAGGCTCTTGGGAAGACTGGTTACCTCTCGCTTGAATTCTCTTATAACAACAAGTTATCAAGAGAGTATCAAAATGGCTCCTTTTGAAGCTCTTTATGGCCGCAAGTGTAGAACTCCTTTGAACTGGGTGGAACCCGGGAAAGAAGATTCTATGGTATCGACTTTGTAAAAGAAGTCAAGAGCAAGTCCGAACTATACTGAGAAGAATATGACTGCCATACAAGGCTAGACAAAAGAGCTATCTTGATAAGAGAAGGAAACCTATTGAGTTTGAAGTAGGTGATCATGTTTATACGAAGGTATCCCCTATGAAAGGAGTCAAGCATTTTGGAATTAAAAGGAAGCTTGAGCCTCGATATGTTGGACCCTACCGCATTATCGAGAAAAGTGGAAGAGTAGCATATAAGCTCGATCTACCTCGTGAGATGGGAGCTATATTTCCGGTATTCCATGTGTCCCATTGAAGAAGTGTCTTCGTATTCCGAGGAAAGAATAGCAACAAGAAAAGTCAACTTGAAATCTGATCTTTCTTATGAGGAAAAGCCCGTGCAAGTTACGGATACTCAAGAAAGAGTGACTCGCATACCACAGTGGTTAAGTTATACAAGGTAGTTTGGAGTAATCATAGTGAACGGGATGCAACCTAGGAACGGGAAGATTATTTAAAGGAAAATCATCCAACTTTCTATACTAAATGGTACGCTTTCCAAATCTCGGGACGAGATTTTTCTAAGGGGGGAGGGCTGTAACACCCTCGGTGTTTGGCTTCTACTAATTGCATTTCGTCTCATAAACATGTGCATCATCTATCTCATCATGTCATTTTCCCTGAAACATACATATGAAACATTCGCATATTCTGTTTGTTTCGTACTGGATTGCTTGTGAATGGTAGTAGTGCAACATATGAATGCAACATGAATTTCCCATGTCTTGAAGCATGGCAACATGGTAGTAATGTGACAAGTATAGGATAACAACAAGGTCATGCAACATGTGAAACATTGTATTGAAACATATGTATGAATTGCTTGTTTTACTTTCTTTATCACATGTGATCAGTAGAAGTGGTATAACAACTTTGTAAAATGGTTGATCATGGTCTAATACACCTTAACTATACTTAGTTTACTTGTTGGAACATTGTTCATGTAGACCAAAATGACCAAAATGTCCTCAAGTGCAAGTTTGACTTACTTTGACCCATGGAGTGTCATCGTTTGACTGATTCAAAAGTCCAGCTTAGAAGCTTTGCATGGCTGTGCACTCTTTACAAAAGTTCTAGATAATTTATCAAGGAACAAAAGTTATTTTATGACCAACTCATGAAAATGGCTAGAACATGCTCAAACATGGCCCACAAGTCAGATGTACATGCTGATTTCATACTTAGCAAATTTTTCCAAGTCCCAAGCAGATTTCAGTTTCATGAGCTGATGTTTGGAGCACTGTATCTCACTGACCAAGCCAAACTAGTTCGAGCTCCAATTAGCAAACTTGTAGTACTCATGTAGGTCTCCAACTTTGTTAACTACGACTTAACCTGGATCGCCACGGATTAGGAGTTAATGATCGTCGAATGGGCTACTGTCGGTCATCGAATTGAGTAATCGAATCGGAGCTAAAGTGATCAAGTTTCGAAAAATGAAGCCAGCGTGTCCGCCACGGTCGCCGCTTTCGCTGAAAGGCGCCTACACGCGTCATGCGCACTCCGGCGCGCAGCAGCGCTTTGAAGCCACCCCCGCGCGCCGCTCACCGAGTCGCCGCTCCATTTCTCCTTCCTTCGCCTCCTCTGCTCACCGTAGCTCTGCTTTGGATCACCAAAAGCCGCCGAGCCAAAAATCCACCGTAACCAAGCTCCACCGCCCGATTCATCCAAGCCATAGCCCCGATGAGCTTCTTCGCGTCGCGACCACACCATCACCGCGTTTGCGCGCTGTAGAGATCATCACCGAGTGGCGGCTCCACCGGTCGCCATGACCGCCGCCGGCCGAGCTCGCGCTGGCGTGGCCGTGCCGCTCAAGCCATTTATCGCCTTCTCTTTCTTGCGCTTAGCTTCGGTATGTGACGATTTGAAGCTCAGTGAGTGAGTCACTAGGGCCGTGGACGTCGTAGCCGCCGGGAGCCGGCCGTGCCATGGCCGAAGCGCCGCCGTGGCCATCGCCACCCCTCCTTATCGCGTCAATAGCTACGAATGAGGTTTCCCTAGGTCCGCTAGGATGAGGCGAGCACGTAGAAACCCTTACCTTCGCTGAAGAAGCCACGGCGGCGAAGCACGCCACCGGTCGTCGCTCCTCCCCTGCTTCTCCCTCGACGCTGCTGGTCCTCCCCTCGTTGTCGGCTTTGAGGCGGAGGAGCCAGCGTGGGCAGCGTCGTCTTGAGCCGAGCCGTGTGTTGGGTTGTTGGCATGCGGGCGTAGTCTTGGGCCAGCGCCGGTGTGCTTTCATGGGTCATTGTTCCGTCGGGCCGGTCCAACAAATTGTGGATGCGTTTTGATTCTTATTTGTTTGATTTATTATTTCACCGAATTGTGTTGTTATTCAAAAATATGTAGCTCCTAGTATATAGATCCAAATGATGTGGTTCTAATTTTGTTAAGTTCCTGGTCATGTCTAGTATTTAACAAAAATATTATATGAGCACATGTTTTAGAAATTTTTGATGAATTAATTAGGACTTTGAAATGTGTTTTTGGATACATGCAAACTTGTTTGAATTTTATCTTGAGTTTCTGTGGTCCAAAAATTATGAAATTTTGTGGGCAGTCTGCTATTGCTTATTAGAAGCTCTGGTCAAAATTTTTGAACTATTGCATGTGTAGTTTTTAAGTTATAGAATTTCCTTTTATTAATAGGTGGATCTTGTGTGAATTTTCATAATTTTTCTATAGATCCAGTGAAGGTGAAATTTTATGGGTGCTATTCTTATGTTAGAAGGATGCTAGGAAAAATGGGAAATCTGTTGCTTGACACTTTTTAATAAGGTTTCCTAATTATGCTAGAAATAGACATGTCATCTGTTAATTTGGATACAGCAATTTATGTTGGTCCAATGGCTTTGAAATTTTTATAGTAGTCTATGTGCAGCATGAGATAGCTACTGTAATTTTTGTAGATTTTTATGAATAGTTTTACTATATATTGCTTAAATCACCTAATTAACTAAATAAATTGGAAAAGGATATTAAATAATTTATTTAGAAGTTAGCACTAAACTTTCTGATGTTTCTTAGGTATGAAAAACAAGTTGGTAAACTTGGTTTGGTCAAATTAGGCTTTTGCGCCATCATTAAATAATTAAGTTAGCAACCCTGTCATTGCGGGACAGATTCTAGGTCTACAGGAATTTGAATTGGTTAACTTTAGAATCATGCTTTGATGTTTACAAATGAATTGTAGAGAATTTCATAAGCTTTCTAGAATGTCCTCTTGCAAGTCATTTGGAGTTATAGAACTCTAGTTATGATAGAATTAAGTAACTACTTGTTGCATATGAAGCTTTAACTGTTATTTAGAGTATGTCTTTACTATTCTAAGTTCATGGTACTGTTCCTAGGTGTTAGGCCTTTAACTGAAGATGAGCATCTTTATCTTAGGTTATGCAAGTTAGGTAAGTTGCTCTTGTTATTTAAGTTAAGTTGGATACATGCTTAAAGTGTTTTGAATAGAGCAAATTACTCGGTAAACGAGTGTCCAGTGATGTTTTCGTAAACACCCATTGTGATTCATTCATCATGAGCATCATGTCATTCGTTATGCATCCATGATATTTATCTTGTGCATCGGCATGCAATAGGTGTACCGAAAGGAGTAACCCTGCTGGAATTCGAGGAACTGAACGAGCAGCAGCAGCCGACACCGGAGATTCAGGAGGAGCGACCTTCGGGAGAAGTGCGACGAGGTCGCCGTTGAGTGCCCGACCACCATCCTTGCAACTTTGTGAAAGGCAAGCCCCGGAGCATATTAAGCCTCCTATTTTCCGAACTGCGATTCTGATATTATTAT